>JAWNPL010000142.1:0-582725 GCA_035047545.1 Drosophila paranaensis | reverse complement strand
TCTGTATGTGTATGTGTATGTGTATGTGTATGTGTATGTGTATGTGTATGTGTATGTGTATGTGTATGTGTATGTGTATGTGTATGTGTATGTGTATGTGTATGTGTATGTGTATGTGTATGTGTATGTGTATGTGTATGTGTATGTGTATGTGTATGTGTATGTGTATGTGTATGTGTATGTGTATGTGTATGTGTATGTGTGTATGTGTATGTGTATGTGTATGTGTATGTGTATGTGTATGTGTATGTGTATGTGTATGTGTATGTGTATGTGTATGTGTATGTGTATGTGTATGTGTATGTATGTATGTGTATGTGTATGTGTATGTGTATGTGTATGTGTATGTGTATGTGTATGTGTATGTGTATGTGTATGTGTATGTGTATGTGTATGTGTATGTGTATGTGTATGTGTATGTGTATGTGTATGTGTATGTGTATGTGTATGTGTATGTGTATGTGTATGTGTATGTGTATGTGTATGTGTATGTGTGTATGTGTATGTGTATGTGTATGTGTATGTGTATGTGTATGTGTATGTGTATGTGTGTATGTGTATGTGTATGTGTATGTGTATGTGTATGTGTATGTGTATGTGTATGTGTATGTGTATGTGTATGTGTATGTGTATGTGTATGTGTATGTGTATGTGTATGTGTATGTGTATGTGTATGTGTATGTGTATGTGTATGTGTATGTGTATGTGTATGCGTATGTGTATGTGTATGTGTATGTGTATGTGTATGTGTATGTGTATGTGTATGTGTATGTGTATGTGTATGTGTTTTTTTTTTATACTTTTTCACGTAGTGATATAGTATATTGGGTTTGTGCAATGTCCGTCATGCTGTCCGTCCGTCTGTCCGTCTGTCCGTCCGTCCGTCTGTCCGTCTGTCCGTATGAACGCAAACCATTTCGACGCTATTGAAGCTAGAGACTTGAAATTTGAAATATATACTCGTGTATACCCTCGTCTGATAAAATGTCAAGATTTTCCCGATACGCCCACTAGGGGCGTGGCAAATCGGAAAATGCATTTTCCTGTATCTCAGAAACACTACTTCTAGAAGGGCTAGAGAGTTGAGATTTTAACTGAACACTCATGTCGACATCCCAAAATCAAAAAGCTATGGCGGATATTTCTACGCCCATTGGGGGCGTGGCAAATCGGGTCAAACTGTATCTTCTACAGTTTTAAAGCTAGAACGCCCAAATTTGGCACGTGAGTTACTGTTACAATCCTATAAAGATCGCCCAAAAAATTTTATGACCACTCCTAATAGGGGCGTGACAAATCGGATCAGAATATATAGTGATTTTACTAGTTTCGTTATATTTTGAACACTATTGATGCTAGAGACTTGAGACTTGGTATATATACTCGGGTTAACATCCCACGACCGATAAGCTATGGCGGATATATCTACGCCTTCAGGGGGCGTGGCAACAAATATCAGCTTATATCTCCCACAGTTTTAGTGCTAGAAGCTTCAAAATTGGATGCTAGGTTACTGAGGGCCTCCTCTATCAATTCCCCAAAAATTATTGTTACCCCCCAAAAGGGGCGTGACATACAGAAAAATACCCTGTAATTTTCGCATTTTTCGAATGTAAGCATCCAAACTTTACAGTTATATTCTTAAACACCCACTCTATGCACATGCCAAAAATTATTTGTCTACGGCTACTGGGGGCGTGGCAAATCAAAACTGAAACATCTGCAGCTTCTGAGCCAATAACGCGCCACATAATGACTTTGTGACCTTTGACCTTGTCTTTTGATTTGCCAAATTATATATATGTGTTAGAAAAGAATATTTTATTAATACAAAATAACTAAATAAAGAAAATGTAACAAAAATATCAACATGACCGCACCGGGGTTCGATGCCACACCTCGCCAACGAACTTATGTATATCACATTTTCTGAGTTGCCACCTCTCTCATTTTGAGAGTTGCCACCTCTCTTATTTGGAGAGATGCCACATCTCTCGATTTAGGTGCGTGTTCTTGCTAAGGTAAGGCAATCGAGATAAATCGAGAGAGGTGGCATCTCTAAGCTTCGATTCTAATTGAAACTGTCTGGCTACCTCCAATGAAAAGTTTTAATCTGCAGCTAATTTGAGCGGCGACAGTGGGGATTTAAGGTTAAATTTTAAAAAATGTAATGTGATAGATGCCCCTGTGTGCTGTTGGGGCGTGAAATAGTATTTCGCTGTCGGTTGCGTCCGACAGCAACGTTCTTACTTGTTTTATATTCATTTATTTGCTCAAAGAATAAATACATTAAAATTTAGTATAAAATAACGCTCGATGCTTGCGGGACTGCCGTGAAGCATTGCTTCGCAAGCGTTTTGCGATATTTTAGACACTACTAGACACTAGTAGCTAGTCGTCGGCTACGCTCAACTCTGCGAAGCTCCACCATTATTAGAGCAGCGAAGGAACTGATTTGGTTCCAAGCTGCCTCAGACTCCAGCATGACCGCGACCAAGTTGTCCCGTCTAATGGAGCGGCCCACTGTTGCTTCGAGAGCACTCCTCTCCTCGTCGAAGCGTCCACACTCGAAGATTGCGTGGTTAGCGTCTTCCACTACTCCTTGTCCACACCAGTTACACTCGTCTGAGTCGTCGTGGCCAAACCGCTTCAAATAGCTGCGGAAGCATCCGTGTCCAGAAAGAATCTGTGAAAGATAGAAGTTAATCTCGCCATGCTTACGATTGATCCATGGTTCAAGCTGCGGTATGAGCGAGTGCGTCCATCGTCCTTTCGTCGAGTTGTCCCATTTCCTTTGCCATCGTGAAAGTGGGAGTGGCCATTGCTCTTGACCAGATTGGCGCTGCATAAGGATGATGGACCTCACGACGCTCATAAGAAGAAGGCGTCGTTGTTGCTTTGGTCCCCGTGTGTTCAGCATGATTCGGGAGAGTGCTATACACGAATCAGCTGCTTTTTTATGCACGTATTCCAAGTGCTCACGGAAGGTCAACCTTGTGTCAATCATGACCCCAAGATACTTAATCGCCCTCTTTGACGCAATACTGATGTTGCCAATCTTTATATGGGCCGTTTCCACTTTATTACGACTGCTGACTAGTCCGGCTCTTGTCAACCAGTCTCGAATGTGGCTGATACTTGCGCTGTATCTTTCAGCTCCTTTCCTATGGCGACGACGGTGACATCATCAGCAAAGCCAATGGTGTGCGCACCCACTGGTAGCTCCAGGCGCAGTACGCCGTCGTACATAGTATTCATAGGAGAGGCTCCAGAGCTGATCCTTGGGGGACTCCAGCTGACACTATGTGAGTTTGGACTCCCTCACTCGTATTGTAAATAAGTGTCCTTCCTCTGAAGTAGCTCTTTATTATCTCTTTAAGATATTTAGGGATATTATATTGTGCCAGAGCATCTAGTATCATATCCCAGCTAGCTGTGTTGAATGCATTCTTCACATCTAGAGTCGCTATGATGCAATACTGCTTCGACCCGTGCTTCCATCTGGTACCTTGTATCGCGGTGGTTGCGAGGCCAACAACTTTGCTCAGCGCATCCGTCGTTGACATGGCTTTCCGGAACCCAAATTGGTTTGGGGACAGACCGCCAGCGCTTGCGATTGCGACCTCCAGTCTGGAACAGACCAATTTTTCGAACACCTTTCCCAAGGTGTCCAAGAGACAGATTGGCCTGTAGGATGATGGCTCCTCCGGTGGTTTTCCAGCTTTAGGTAGCAATACCAGGTTCTGCATCTTCCAGCTTGCAGGGAACGTTTCTTGAGTTAAACATGTATTAAATAACTCAGTAAACGCCCCTGGTTGCAGAGCAATGGCCAGTTTTAGCGCCCTATTGGGAATCCCGTCTGGGCCAGGGGCAGAGTTGGATCTTAGTTTCCTGGCAGCAGCCATAACTTCCTCATCAGTAACTAGAGCTGCATCAGAGCTGCTCAAATCCTGGCTTGCTGATGTAGAGTCACGACCATGAATGGAGCTCAGTCTATTTGGGAATAGCGCTTCCACGATTGACTTGAGCTCTAATCGATCCGTGGGCTGCATTTGTTTGCCAGCGTAGAGTCTTTTGACTACCGTTTTGTATGCTCTGCCCCAAGGGTCAGCTTCGGCGGATTCGCATAGATCTAGGAAGTAGTCCCGTTTGCTAGTCCGAATGGCCTTCTTCAGCTGCCGTCTTGCCACCTGGTAAGCCGCCTGCTTTTCAGCGAACGTAGGCCTTCCACGGGCACGCTGATAGCTTCGTGTCGCGTGTACGCATATACTCCGGAAGTTGCTTATCTGCTCATTCCACCAGTGCATAGGCGCTTGGTGATGCGTGAACTGCTTGCGCCGCTGCATGCTAGCGTTGCAGGCGCTCTGGATGTGGCTAGTCATTTGGCAAGCTTTGGCCTCAGCGTCGCCAGATGTGACCAGCGACTGGATGCCCTCCGAGAAGGCTGTCGGGTTGAAGGTATCCAGGCGATACCCTTCCCTCCACAGAGTTGATGCCCTGCCAGATGGCTTGCCGATCGTGATGAGTGTGTGTGTGTGTGTGTGTATGTGTGTGTGTGAGTATGTGTGTGTGCGTGTGTGTGTGTGTGTGTATGTATTGCTTGTATATATGTATGTAAAATAGAAACGGAGAATGCTCGGAATAGCGGTTCTTCGGAGGGTTCAGGGTATCCCCTAGTCGAGCATTCTCGACTAGACTTTTCTTACTTGTTTTGTATAGTTATTTTGTGTTTAAAAAGTATTTCAATACATATATAAAATTTGGAAAATCAAAAGACAAGCTCAAAGGTCACTAAGGCATTAGGTGGTTAGTTATCGGTTTAGGAGCTGGAGATGATTATACTTTTTCACGAAGTTTTGTGCAAAATCCGTTTGTCCGTCTGTCCCTATGAATGCAAACCATTTCTTTCACTTTCAACTGAAGCTAACACAGAACTGTGACTGACAATTTGTGAAACTCCGTGAGAAATTTGAAGAATTTAAGTTGTCAGATTTCGAGCTCTGGGACGGTGTAGTGTATCATTTATCTCCAACCAACGTGCCACAACTGTATATCCCTGCCGAAATGATAAATAGTGTCATACGAACTGTTTACAAGAAACTGTGCCATTTGTCCACCGAGAAGTGTTGTTCGCAAATTAAGAAAAACTATTGGTTTCCATACATTGAGTCGTACGTCAATAATTACATTAAGAACTGCCTCAAATATAAATATTATTCCTCTTCTTATTCTTCTTCGTTGAAGACTTAGGTCCCCTTCCGTCTATACGTTCCAAGAAGAGATACCTCCTGGTTGTCATTGATGTTTTACACGAAATTTGTAAAGTTACAACATGCGCTATGATTTATTCTCGCGAAGTATGTCAGACTTTAGAGTCACAGTATTTTGTGGATTACAGTAGACCCCGCCGAAATATTACTGAGAATTCAGAGGTCCTAGGTCCCACGTTAAGAAAGCTGGCTGAGCCTTTGGACCGTGCTGACTGGGTTAAACAATTTCCAAAAATTGAATTCGCCTTAAACAACTCCTTCCATTCCACGACGAAATTTTCAGCTTCCTTTCTGGTTCTGTCCCTTTTTTCTTCCGGCGATGCTAAACGCGAACAGATGTGACATCTCAATAGCCCCATAGATAAATATAAACAATTAAGGGTTAAATTTTATATGCCACGCCCCCTTCGGCCCAAATTTGCAGAACACGCTTTTCAAACACTAGACAATTGTGCTTTGAAAAATACACACATATGATTGACATAATCACGCCTTGCAAATTTGAACAAAAACTTTCGTCTACAAAAAAAGTTATTATACATTTACTTTCCCATAATATTTGCATATATAAAGCAGGCCAAGCGCAGTTGACGCAGTGATTGAGCGTGCGAGTGTATGTGTATGTACGTGTTGCTTGTTATTTACATAAATACTTACTCATATATATAAAATAAATAAAATAAGCGGAGCATGTTTGGAATAACGGTTCTTCGCAGGCTTCAGGTCGAGCGGTCTCGACTTTTTATCTTCGTTGTAATAATAATAATAGTTCTTAATACAAACATAACTTAGCAATTCGGAAAAACTTGTCAAATTGTCACTATTGACAATCTCTACTGATTTACCCAAAAAAAATTAAGAACTGTCTCTTACGCTGTTTTGGAGGTTTAATCGCTAAATTGTACAGTTAAGCAACTATCGAGCACCGTATAAAGATAAAGGAAAAATTTTGTTCACCTACTCGAGCTGTGCAAAAATTAAACAACAGAGATATTGCTGATCTCAGCTTTGATTGATTTAAAAAATTTAGATATATATACGCCCCTTTGTGCGTATATCAAAAAATAAAAAAATCAAAAAAGATATATCTGGCGTGGTTTTCGACCTAGAGCTCAAAATTTTAAAGTTTAATTACACTTACTTACATGACAGTGCTGCTTCACCACCTTTACATATAGACCTATCAACGTAGAAAATTTGAAATATGGATTTTTGAACAATTTAAATGATTTTGGACCATAAACGAGTATGCGGTCGGTCTTGCCCAACATTCTTACTTCTTTTCGTATCCATACAAGAAATCTTAAATTATTACAGCAGCAGTTTAACGAAAAGTTCAGGGTATAATCTAGTCGGGAAATCTCTACTTGTATTTATTAAGCGTAAGTATTTTCCTTATACATGTACACGCATACATACATTTAAATTTTGTAGCTGAACTTTTAGTTTTGCGATTTGTTCTTTTATAAGACAGACTTGTGTTACTGTAAAGTTTAGTTTAGATCGCAGTTTATCACAGTAGGTAGTTAGTTTCAAAATTTTGTACTTTCGCTAGAGAACATTATTTTTGTACCCTGAAACCATTAAAAATATGTTGGTTAAAATGTATGTAACAGGCGGAAGGACCATAAAGTATATATATTCTTGATCCGTTGTTCAGACGGTCTATCCGTCTATCCGTATGTGAGACTTGAAAATGTTGTTTCGAAGCTCGTGTATAGCAAAACCATCTGTTGTCTATCTGTATACACATATGAACGCATCGATGTCATAACCCATAAGAGCCAAAGACTAAATTTTTTCTGTAGGTCCCAGTATAGCACGCTCAGATCGAGTTTCTTTCGATCAATAACTGTTCCCGTGTAATGTTGTGGATAAAAAACGTTATCGAAATCCCGTTAATAAATTATATCTCCCACGTCTTTGGTGCTAGTGTCTCAATATTTTTAAGCCCTCAACACATTGAAAATATGAAATCAAAGTATAATGTTTTTTTATACCCTGAACCCATTGAAGATGGGAAATCAGGGTATAATGGTTTTGTGAAAATGTATGTAACAGGCAGAAGGAGGCGTGGCAGACCCCATAAAGTATATATATTCTTGATCAGGGAGAGGAGCTGAGTCGATTTAGCCCTGTCCGTCTGTCTGTCTGTCCGTCTGTCCGTCCGTCCGTCTGTCCGTCTGTCCGTATGTTTGAACGCGTCGATCTCAGAAGATATAAGAGCTAGAGACTTCAATTTTTTTTTGAAAGTTCGTGTATATCACGATTCGATCGAGTTTGTTTCAAATATTCGATAACTATCATCGTTTTAATGTTATCGATTAAAAACCGATGTCTTCATTTAGTTATAAAATTCTATTTAATTCATCTTTATAGTTAGGGTTTTCCAATTTTGCATTTAGTGTTATTTGAGCCATCTGCAATTTCGGTTTTTGTTAAATTTTGGATGCCACGCCCTCAAATTGCCCCTTCGCCTCAAATTGCTAAATCACGTATTTCAAGGACTAGAGACTTGTGCTTTGGCACAAACACACTTATGAATGTCATGATCACGCTTGATCAAAATTGTTCGACTAGAAAAAAAGTTATTAAACATTTAATATCTCATATTATCGGCGTCTTGCAGCAGCAGCGAAGCTGATGAGTCATAATGCACAGTTAGCAGATTGTGTGCTTGTGCCTGCGTCTGTGTGTGTTCTTGTGCGTGCGTGCATACATATAAAAGTAACGGAGAATGTTAGCGGCTCTTAGGAATCGCAGTTCTTCGCAGGGTTCAGGGGTCTCTTTGTCGAGCAGTCTCGACTAGAGCACTCTTACTTGTTTTAAATGTAAAAGTCATAAATTTTAATCAGAGGAATTTGTGAACACAAGCAAGATCAATAAGCTATGGCGGATATATCTACTCCCACTGGGGGCATGGAAACTCGGTTCAAACTACAGTTCTAAACAGTAGAACGCTCAATGTTTGCACGTGAGTTACTGTTACGATCCTGAAAAGATTGCTCAAAATTATATGGCCATACTTGAAACTTGGTACATATGCTTGGGTTAATATCTGAAGATCAAAATGGCGAATATATCTACGCTCATTGGAGTGCTAGAAGCTTCAAAATTGGGTGTTAAGTAACTGATGGCTTCTTCTATCAATTCCGCAAAAATTATTACGCCCCTTTAGTGGCGTGACGTAACAAAAAGTACACTGTATTTTTCGCATTTTTGGAGTGTCAGCAACCAAATTTTGCAGATATATTCATAAAGATCCACTCTATGAACCGGCCAAAAATTATGTGTCTACGGCCACTGGGGCGTGGAAAATTAAAACGGAAAAATGTGCAGCTTCTGAGAAAATAACACGCCACATAATGATCCATTTGTCAAATTTTATATATGTATACAGAAGAATATTTGCGACGTGACCGCACTGGGATTCGAACCCATACCTCTGCACTCGCCAAAGAGCATCTAATTCATTTTTTCATTGCTTAGCGGTGTGTGTCTTTGCTAATATTCTAAACTTAAGTCTCCATTGAAATTTCGATGGCCTCCGCCGACCAAAATTTTTAATCGAAAGCTAATAAAAAAGTGTTTAAGCATTTAATTTATCATAACATAGGCACCTTACAGCTTGAGCGCCGTTGCTGAGTCAACTGCGCAGTTAGCTGAGTGTTTGAATACATATAAAAGAAACGGAGAATGTTAACGATTCTTGGGAATAACGGTTCTTCGTAGGTTCAGGGGATATCCTAGTCGAGCAGTCTCGTAGTCATAAGTGTAGGCACATCACAAGGTACTGGCTGACGATCGTGAGTTGCGGCGACCACGATGGTGGTCTGGGGGAGTGGCCTCCACCGGTGTAGCTTGTGTATTAGCACCTTTCGATTTGATCAAGACGCATATGCAAACGCAGAGAAAAAAAAAGAGTATGTTAAAAACAACTCTCAAAGTCATACGATTAAGAGGTGATTAAACATATATTTTTTTACTTAACGTTAAGATCCTTTACCTAGTATATTCTATTGAAGGCTTTTTAGGCTTTTATGATGGGTTTTCAGCGGCAGCCCTTCGTCAGATGACATGCACAAGTCTTCGTTTCTCTCTATATGAGAACGGCAAGCACTTAGAAATATTGAAAAATTCAAATTCTATACTTGATAAAATATATATAGCCAGTTTTGCGGGCATAGTTGGATCATTAGTTGGTTTACCAATGGATGTGATAAATGTGCGGATGCAAAGCGATATGAAATATGCGGAGAATTTAAGACGAAAGTACATATTTGCATTTCAAATTCTTCTAATCCACATTCCCACTTTAATGTTATCGAAACTATCTTAGCTATAAGAGCTTTATGGATGCTCTGATCCGGATTCCCAAAGAGGAGGGCTGGATGACCTTATACAGTGGGGGTATTGCTGCGGTTCTCAAAGCAGCGATTGGAAACAGTGCCCAACTAGCAGTTTATGATCAAGTAAGTACATATTTTGTTCTCATATTTAATTATATTTGTATATCTGTTCTTCTCGATTTGGGGAATAGGTTAAAAGTGAACTTCATCATCGTTTTATGTTAGAAGACGACGTGACTTTACACCTGAAGAGTTCATTTATCACATCAATTATAGAATCAATTATTTCGCAACCTTTTGACGTGCTCAAGACTTTAATGATGAATGCACCACCTAACCAGTTTCCTACTGTTTTCCATGCTATTAAGTACATGATGCGCTTCGGATATTTGGGCCCCTATCGTGGTTTGGTACCCACAATTCTTCGAAAAGCGCCAGCAACAATATCATTGTTTATAATTTATGAGCAATTGCGAATTAATTTAGGTTATATACCACTCGACTCAAAATAATGTCAAATTTTATTAGTAATTTAGGAAATTGTATATTCATGATTTTTACAAAAATTGTAAGCATTTGTTACCTATAGGTCAAAAAATGAACAAAATAAGTTAGGGATTTAAAAATTTGTTATCTTAAAATTGTCACAGCACAAGTCTCTGCAGAGCTCACAAATAACAGTTGAGCGATTTTTTCTTGACACTCAAGATCAGGGCAGGACCAAAAATGGAAAAATATTCCGTTCTCGCTCTGAGCAAGAGCGTGTAAGGCGGCGATAAATCTGCCGCCTCACATTTAGTAGTAAGTCATAAGCTTAATCTGTATAATTATAAGTAATCTTAAGTATAGAGAATGGCTTGCGATAATGAAGATTAGGTGTAGGCGCAATGGAGCGCAGAGGCGGCCCATGGAGGGCCCGCCCTTGTTAGGTTAAAGTTAGAAGGCAAGCACCCCTTATATGCGCGCTGATGATCGGCAATGTAGCTAGGCGCGCCGCGGCAAATTGAGAGCTTCGTGGTGAGAAGCGACAGATTGCATTGCCGAGGTCGGCGCGCGATCGGCCGAAGGGCGAGTAGGGCATTCAGAGTGTGACCGCTAAAGGGAGTGGAGAGTCTGTGTAGAGGACCCAGAGAGGACGGTCGCGGAAAAAGTTTTGTAATAGAAAAATTACAAGTGGTGAAGGATAGAGAGAGGAAGACGGAGGAGAAGACGCAGACAGAGGAATAAATAAGTAAGAAAACTCTAGTCGAGACCGCTCGACTAAGAAATCCCCTGAGCCCTGCGAAGAACCGCTATTCCAGGCATTCTTTGCTTCTTTTATGTACACATGCATATGTACGTTCATTACAAGCAAAACATACACACACATAAACAGGCGAACGCACACACAAGCGCAAGTCGTTGCGTCAGCTGTTCTTTGGCTGCTTTGCATGGCAATGCTATGGGAAATTAAATGTTTAATAACTTTTTTTCTAGAGCAACGATTTTGATCAAACTTGTTGGGCGTGATCATGTTATCCATATGTATGTATATGCCAAAGCACAAGTCTCAAGTATTTGATATACGGGAGTTACAAATTTGAGGCGAAGGGGGCGTGGCACCCAAAATTTAACAAAAACCGAAAATGCATAAGGCTCAGAAAACACTAAATTTGAAGACTCTAACTATAAAGATGAATTAAATAGAATGTTATAGCTAAATGAAGATACCGGTTTTTAATCGATAACATTAAAACGATGACAGTTGTCGATTATTTGAAACAAACACGACCGAATCGTGATATACACGAACTTCCAAACAAATTTGAAGTCTCTAGCTCTTATATCTTCTGAGATCGACGCGTTCAAGCATACGGACAGACGGACAGACAGACAGGGCTAAATCGACTCGGCTTCTCTCCCTGATCAAGAATATATATACTTTATGGAGCCTGCCACGCCTCCTTCTGCCTGTTACATACATTTTCACAAAACCATTATACCCTGATTTCCCATTTTCAATGGGTTCAGGGTATAAAAATATAAATGTAAGTGAGGCAATAGAGGATAAGATTTAAATAAACGAAATGGAAGCGACTCTGGCGTTTGTAACTGTCCAAGCGGGTGGATACTGGCAATAGCAAAACCCCCCCTTTTGCCATTTTTGTCTGTAAGTTGTTCGGCGCGGTGCAGCAATTGCTGTCGCGCTACTCCCAGGCGAGAGCAGCTCCGCCAGCAATATCCCTCATACTGTCCGCATGAATGCAAACTATTTCTACGCTATTGTAACTAGAGACTTGAAATTTTGAATATACTCGTGTATACCCCCTTCAGATAAAGGGTCAAGATATGCCCACTAGGGGCGCGGAAAATTGGATATTCATTTTCCTGTATCTCAGAAACTACTCTAGCAGGGCTAGAGAAAGAAATAGAAATTTGGAATGAACACCCACGTCGACATTCCACAATCAAAAAGCTATGGCGGATCTACTCCCACTGGGGATGGACTCCCACATGGAAAATCGGGTCAAACTGTATCTTCTACAGTTCTAAACAGTAGAACGCCCAATTTTTGCTATAAAGATCGCCCAAAAAATTGTATGACCACGCCCACTGGGGGTGTAACAAATCGGATCTGAATACACTGCGAAATTAGATTAAAGGCAGTTGCATTTTGCAGATACAACTGGACAAAAACCAAAAAACTTTGAATAAAGGGACCTCACATTTTATTTCGCTTTTATAGACCTTCATCTTCTATTTTTAGTATACACAAAAAATTTACAGTTAGTTT
Organism: Drosophila paranaensis; assembly: GCA_035047545.1. Taxonomy (NCBI): domain Eukaryota; kingdom Metazoa; phylum Arthropoda; class Insecta; order Diptera; family Drosophilidae; genus Drosophila; species Drosophila paranaensis. Next base: position 570,333 of record JAWNPL010000142.1, on the reverse strand, counting down.
TGTCGCTACAATAAATATATTTCGTGCACACTACGAATTTTTATACCCTGAACCCATTGAAAATGGGAAATCAGGGTATAATGTTTTTGTTGGAGGGCGTATGTATGTAACAGGCAGAAGGAGGCGTGGCAGACCCCATAAAGTATATATATTCTTGATCAGGATGACAAGCCGAGTTGATATAGCCATGTCCGTCTGTCCGTCCGTCTGTCCGTCTGTCCGTCTGTCCGTATGTATGAACGCGTCGTTCTCAGAACCTACAATAGCTAGAGACTTGAAATTTTTTATGTAGGTTCCTGTATATCACGAAAAGATCGAGTTTGTTTCAGAAATTCGATAACTGTTATCGTTTTATTGTTATCGATTAAAAACGAAAATCTAAATTAAGCTATAAAATTCTATCTAATTCATCTTTCTAGCTGGAGTCTTCAAATTTTGCATTTAGTGTTATGTAAGCCTTACGCAATTTCGGTTTTTGTTAAATTTTGGATGCCACGCCCCCTTCGCCTCAAATTTGTAACTCCCGTATATCAAATACTAGAGACTTGTGCTTTGGCACATACATACATGTAGATGACATGATCACGCCCAACAAATTTGATCAAAATCTTTACTCTAGAAAAAAAGTTATTAAACATTTAATTTCCCATAGCATTGCCATGCAAAGCAGCCAAAGAACAGCTGACGCACCGACTGGCGTGTGTGTGTGTGCGCCTGTGTATGTGTGTGTGTATGTTCTGTTTGTAATGAACATATATATACTTATGTATATTAAAGAAACGGAGATTGCTTGGAATTGCGGTTCTTCGCAGGGTTCAGGGTATACCCTAGTCGAGCGGTCTCGACTAGAGTTTTCTTACTTGTTATACCCTGAACCCATTGAAAATAGGAAAAAAGGGTATAATGGTTTTGTGAAAATATATGTAACAGGCAGAAGGAGGCGTGGCAGACCCCATATAGTATATATATTCTTGATCAGGGAGAGAAGCTGAGTCGATTTAGCCCTGTCCGTCTGTCTGTCTGCCCGTCTGTCCGTCCGTCCGTCTGTCCGTCTGTCCGTATGTTTGAACGCGTCGATCTCAGAAGATATAAGAGCTAGAGACTTCAAATTTTTTTTGGAAGTTCGTGTATAGTACGATTCGATCGAGTTTGTTTCAAATATTCGATAACTATCATCGTTTTAATGTTATCGATTAAAAACCGATCTCTTCATTTAGTTATAAAATTCTATTTAATTCATCTTTATAGTTAGAGTTTTCCAATTTTGCATGTAGTGTTATTTGAGCCTTCTGCAATTTCGGTTTTTGTTAAATTTTGGATGCCACGCCCTCAAATTGCCCCTTCGCCTCAAATTGCTAAATCACGTATTTCAAGTACTAGGGACTTGTGCTTTGGCACATACACATATATGAATGTCGTGATCACGCCCCACAAATTTGATCAAAATCGTTCGACTAGAAAAAAAGTTATTAAACATTTAATATCTCATATTATCGGCGTCTTGCAGCAGCAGCGAAGCTGATGAGTCATAATGCACAGTTAGCAGATTGTGTGTTGGTGCGTGCGTCTGTGTGTGTGTATGTATTGCTTGCTACATATGTACATACATATAAAAGTAACGGAGAATGTTAGCGGCTCTTAGGAATCGCAGTTCTTCGCAGGGTTCAGGGGATCTCTGTGTCGAGCAGTCTCCACTAGAGCACTCTTACTTGTTAATACATGTTAAAGAGATATAAGCTGATATTAGTTTCTACACCCCCTGAAGGCGTAGATATACCTAGCATCAATAGAGCTCAAAATATGAATTAAAGAATTTGTAAAATCACTATATATTTAGATCCGATTTGCCACGCTTCCAGTCGTCGTGGGCGTATAATTTTTTGGGCGATCTTTAAAGGATCGCAACAGTAACACACGTGTTTTTATACCCTGAACCCATTGAAAATGGGGAAATCAGGGTATAATGTTTTTGTTGAAATGTATGTAACAGGGAGAAGGAGGCGTGGCAGACCCCATAAAGTATATATATTCTTGATCAGGGAGACAAGCCGAGTCGATTTGGCCCTGTCCGCCTGTCCGTCCGTCTGTCCGTCTGTCCGTATGTATGAACGCGTCGTTCTCAGAACCTATAAGAGCTAGAGACTTGAAATTTTTTATGTAGGTTCCTGTATAGCACGAAAAGATCGAGTTTGTTAAAAAAAATCGATAACTGTCTTAATTTTAATGTTATCGATTAAAAACGAAATCAATGCTCCGTTATATAATTATATATAATTCATCTTTATAGCTAGAGTCTTTAAATTTTGCGTTTAGTGTTATGTAATCATTGCACAATTTCGGTTTTTGTTAAATTTTGGATGCCACGCCCCCTTCGCCTCAAATTTGTAAATCCCGTATTTCAAATACTACAGACTTGTGCTTTGGCACATACATACATATGGATGAGATGATTACGCCCAACAAGTTTGATCAAAATCGTTACTCTAGAAAAAAAGTTATTAAACATTTAATTTCACATAGCATTGCCATGCAAAGCAGCCAAAGAACAGCTGACGCACCGACTGGCGTGTGTGTGTGCGTTCGCCTGTGTATGTGTGTGTATGTTTTGCTTGTAATGAACGTACATATGCATGTGTACATAAAAGAAACAAAGAATGCCTGGAATAACGGTTCTTCATAGGGTTTAGGGTATACCCTTGTCGTGCGGTCTCGACTAGAGTTTTCTTACTTGTGTTAAATTTTGGATACCGGCTCCAAATTTCCCCAAATATTTAAATTGAGGTTAGTTGCACTCAAAGCCAGTAAATGAATGGGTTTACATTTTAAAATTGGAAAAAATGTAATAAAATATGTTGAACATAAGCTGAAAATTTCATTCAAATCCATTAATTCGCGCAGAAGTTATTAAACAAAACATTTGGCCAATCGGCCAAACACGTGACCAGCAAAACAAAGCAAACTGTTTTCCTATACATGTGCACACATACACACATACACATTGAGCTGCGTGCATCTAGCAACTTCTAAAACCCGCAAGTTTTAGTGTACATATTTCCAATAGATGGCGCTATGATTTGCGAATTATCAGCTGCTCAGTTGGATCGAAACATGGATGGCGCTATTCAATCGAACCATAGATGGCGCTTTTGGCTAAACAATTGAAAATGAATTGAATTTAGTTTTCTGTGCGTTTATACGAAATGCTAATTATGCAGTATTTAAAAAAAACGCAGATAGCGCGGGGTTTAGGGTATTTCCTAGTCGGGACCCCCGACTAGAGTTTTCTTACTCGTTTATACCCTGAACCCATTGAAAATGGAAAAATCAGGGTATAATGTTTTTGTTGAAATGTATGTAACAGGGAGAAGGAGGCGTGGCAGACCCCATAAAGTATGTATATTCTTGATCAGGGAGACAAGCCGAGTCGATTTAGCCCTGTCCGTCTGTCCGTCCGTCTGTCCGTCTGTCCGTATGTATGAACGCGTCGTTCTCAGAACCTATAAGAGCTAGAGACTTGAAATTTTTTTGGAAGTTCGTGTATAGTACGATTCGATCGAGTTTGTTTCAAATATTCGATAAAATATTCGATTAAAAACCGATCTCTTCATTTAGTTATAAAATTCTATTTAATTCATCTTTATAGTTAGAGTTTTCCAATTTTGCATGTAGTGTTATTTGAGAGATATAAGCTGATATTAGTTTCTACACCCCCTGAAGGCGTAGATATACCTAGCATCAATAGAGCTCAAAATATGTATTAAAGAATTTGTAAAATCACTATATATTTAGATCCGATTTGCCACGCTTCCAGTCGTCGTGGGCGTATAATTTTTTGGGCGATCTTTAAAGGATCGCAACAGTAACACACGTGTTTTTATACCCTGAACCCATTGAAAATGGGGAAATCAGGGTATAATGTTTTTGTTGAAATGTATGTAACAGGGAGAAGGAGGCGTGGCAGACCCCATAAAGTATATATATTCTTGATCAGGGAGACAAGCCGAGTCGATTTGGCCCTGTCCGTCTGTCCGTCCGTCTGTCCGTCTGTCCGTATGTATGAACGCGTCGTTCTCAGAACCTATAAGAGCTAGAGACTTGAAATTTTTTTGGAAGTTCGTGTATAGCACGAAAAGATCGAGTTTGTTAAAAAAAATCGATAACTGTCTTAATTTTAATGTTATCGATTAAAAACGAAATCGATGCTCCGTTATATAATTATATATAATTCATCTTTATAGCTAGAGTCTTTAAATTTTGCATTTAGTGTTATGTAATCATTGCACAATTTCGGTTTTTGTTAAATTTTGGATGCCACGCCCCCTTCGCCTCAAATTTGTAAATCCCGTATTTCAAATACTACAGACTTGTGCTTTGGCACATACATACATATGGATGAGATGATTACGCCCAACAAGTTTGATCAAAATCGTTACTCTAGAAAAAAAGTTATTAAACATTTAATTTCACATAGCATTGCCATGCAAAGCAGCCAAAGAACAGCTGACGCACCGACTGGCGTGTGTGTGTGCGTTCGCCTGTGTATGTGTGTGTATGTTTTGCTTGTAATGAACGTACATATGCATGTGTACATAAAAGAAACAAAGAATGCCTGGAATAACGGTTCTTCATAGGGTTTAGGGTATACCCTTGTCGTGCGGTCTCGACTAGAGTTTTCTTACTTGTGTTAAATTTTGGATACCGGCTCCAAATTTCCCCAAATATTTAAATTGAGGTTAGTTGCACTCAAAGCCAGTAAATGAATGGGTTTACATTTTAAAATTGGAAAAAATGTAATAAAATATGTTGAACATAAGCTGAAAATTTCATTCAAATCCATTAATTCGCGCAGAAGTTATTAAACAAAACATTTGGCCAATCGGCCAAACACGTGACCAGCAAAACAAAGCAAACTGTTTTCCTATACATGTGCACACATACACACATACACATTGAGCTGCGTGCATCTAGCAACTTCTAAAACCCGCAAGTTTTAGTGTACATATTTCCAATAGATGGCGCTATGATTTGCGAATTATCAGCTGCTCAGTTGGATCGAAACATGGATGGCGCTATTCAATCGAACCATAGATGGCGCTTTTGGCTAAACAATTGAAAATGAAGTGAATTTAGTTTTCTGTGCGTTTATACGAAATGCTAATTATGCAGTATTTTAAAAAAACGCAGATAGCACGGGGTTTAGGGTATTTCCTAGTCGGGACCCCCGACTAGAGTTTTCTTACTCGTTTATACCCTGAACCCATTGAAAATGGAAAAATCAGGGTATAATGTTTTTGTTGAAATGTATGTAACAGGGAGAAGGAGGCGTGGCAGACCCCATAAAGTATGTATATTCTTGATCAGGGAGACAAGCCGAGTCGATTTAGCCCTGTCCGTCTGTCCGTCCGTCCGTCCGTCCGTCCGTATGTATGAACGTGTCGTTCTCAGAACCTATAAGAGCTAGAGACTTGAAATTTTTTATGTAGGTTCCTGTATAGCACGAAAAGATCGAGTTTGTTAAAAAAAATCGATAACTGTCTTAATTTTAATGTTATCGATTAAAACCGAAATCGATGCTCCGTTATTTAATTATATATAATTCATCTTTTTAGCTACAGTCTTCAAATTTTGCATTTAGTGTTATGTGATCATTGCACAATTTCGTTTTATGTTAAATTTTGGATGCCACGCCCCCTTCACCTCAAATTTGTAAGTCCCGTATTTCAAATACTACAGACTTGTGCTTTGGCACATATATACATCTGGATGACATGATCACGCCCAACAAGTTTGATCAAAATCGTTACTCTAGAAAAAAAGTTATTAAACATTTAATTTCCCATAGCATTGCCATGCAAAGCAGCCAAAGAACAGCTGACGCACCGACTTGCGCTTGTGTGTGTGCGCGCCTGTGCGTGTGTGTTTTGTTTGTAATGAACATATAAGTTAACGTAAGAAGAGTCTCTGCAGTACAGTCGTCGATTGCGGTTCTTTTACCGCTACTTTGCATTCTTCTTTCGTCTTCTTTTTGATCGCTACGTTTATTATTGCGCTTTAGTTTTAGTTTCATCTTTATAAGTTAACGTAAGAAGAGTCTCTGCAGTACAGTCGTCGATTGCGGTTCTTTTACCGCTACTTTGCATTCTTCTTTCGTCTTCTTTTGGATCGCTACGTTTATTATTGCGCTTTAGTTTTAGTTTCATTTTTGTATTCAAATAGACAAGTCGCTTCGCTGCGACGAAGTAAAAAAAACAAATCGTTTTTTAACTGGCGCCCGAGCAGGGACCAGCGCGTACAATAGAATACCCAGTTTCTAAGTGCGTAATCGGTATAACAATATAGCCCCAAAGTGTTCATACGTTTTTACCGTCGCTGGTTCAAATAATTCTCGCAGTGAAACTCCCATAAATTCATTTGTGGCTGCGAAATTATTAAAATTAGGCACGACAATTAAACAATTATTAAGTGCCACAACAAACAGCGCGACAATAAAACAATTATTAAGCGCCAAACAACAAAAAATAATTAAAGCACAACAATAACGCAACTATTACGTGCCAAGCAGCAACCGTCAAGGCTATAAGACCCGCTCCTAGCCAACCAGAGGATGACCACAGCTGCTATAATATTGCAAGTTAAAATAAGAAAAAGTAATCAAAAATAGAATTAAAAGAGAGAGAAAAAAAAAAATAATAATAAATAAATAAAAATTAAATATTTGTGCTAAAGATAGAAATAGATCAAATAAGTAATCAAAAACAAAATTAGATAAGTAAATAAGAAAAAAAAAAAAAAATTATAATTACAGTTAATCATGGCAAACCCAAATAACTTAATAAGACCATCATTGCTGTCCGATGATGCGTCATCCTCCAGACCAACACCCCCCAATAACGACCAAATGACTATAGAGCAACTAACACAACTAGTTTCGAAAATTGTCATCGAGACTCTAGCAAAAAAACTATACAGCCGAATCACCCAAACCAAGCCCTTTCGACGCCCCAGACGTATCAATCAGACCCGAATATAGTAATAGAATATCTGAATTAGACAAGGTACCAGATATAGTCAAAGGCTTAAGAGAATTCAATGGAAATCCAGCTGAGTTTAGCTCCTGGAAGAAGAGTGTTGACAGAATAATGGAAATTTATACCGGACAGGAAGGTAGCCCTAAATATTTCGGCATCCTTCATACAATAAGAAACAAAATAACCGGACTAGCAGATACAGCATTAGAATCTTACAACGTACCACTCAACTGGAGTGCCATTACCAAATGCCTGACTTTACATTACGCTGATAAGAGGGATATTACAACCCTAGAATATCAGATGACTGGACTGACTCAAGGTAATCAATCTGTTGAAGAATTCCATTCAGACGTTTATAAACATTTATCACTTATTCTTAACAAAGTGGGTTGTATGAATGTGACCAGAGAATCTGAGCGATTACTGACTAAAGTATATCGTGATAAGGCACTTGACACCTTCGTAAGAGGTCTCCAAGGTGATCTTCCTAGACTTCTAGGAATTAAAGAACCCACCGACTTGCCACAAGCCCTTCATTTATGCCTCAAGTTAGAAAATCAAAAGTATGTCGCCTCCCAAACCAACCAAAAAGGCCGTATGCAATCATTCCGAGCTACTCCAATAACACAAAATAACATGCCACGTCAACCAATTCAATCTTATAGACCAAACCCCAGTTTTCAACAAAATAAAACAACACCTTTTGGACAGCAGTTCAGGCAACAGCCAAGTTACACCTTCCCAATAGCACATCCTCGTCCGTCCGGACAACAATTCTCTCAACAGCCCAACTACAGTTATCCTGTAGCACCCCCTCGTCCTGAACCTATGGACGTAGATAAGTCTATACAAACAAAGCAGGTTAATTATGTCAATCGCCCAAATTTCGATATGGGAAAACGACCTCCATACAACACAGGACCAGAATTAAAACAAGTAAGAACGTTGCTGTCGGACGCAACCCACAGCGAAATACTATTTCACGCCCCAACTGCTCACAGGGGCATCTATCATATTACATTTTTTTAAATTTAACCTTAAATCCCCACTGTCGCCGCTCAACTTAGCTGCAGAGTAAAACTTTTCATTGGAGGTAGCCAGACAGTTTCAATTAGAATCGAAGCTTAGAGATGCCACCTCTCTCGATTAATCTCGATTGTCTTACCTTAGCAAGAACACGCACCTAAATCGAGAGATGTGGCATCTCTCCAAATAAGAGAGGTGGCAGCTCTCAAAATGAGAGAGGGGGCAACTCTGAAAATGTGATATACATAAGTTCGTTGGCGAGGTGTGGCATCGAACCCCGGTGCGGTCATGTTGATATTTTTGTTACATTTTCTTTATTTAGTTATTTTGTATTAATAAAATATTCTTTTCAAACACATATATATAATTTGGCAAATCAAAAGATAAGGTCAAAGGTCACAAAGTCATTATGTGGCGCGTTATTGGCTCAGAAGCTGCAGATGTTTCAGTTTTGATTTGCCACGCCCCCAGTGGCCGTAGACAAATAATTTTTGGCATGTGCATAGAGTGGGCGTTTAAGAATATAACTGTAAAGTTTGGATGCTTACATTCGAAAAATGCGAAAATTACAGGGTATTTTTCTGTATGTTACGCCCCTTTTGGGGCGTAACAATAATTTTTGGGGAATCGATAGAGGAGGCCCTCAGTAACCTAACATCCAATTTTGAAGCTTCTAGCACTAAAACTGTGGGAGATATAAGCTGATATTTGTTGCCACGCCCCCTGAAGGCGTAGATATATCCGCCATAGCTTATCGGTCGTGGGATGTTAACCCGAGTATATATACCAAGTCTCAAGTCTCTAGCATCAATAGTGCTCAAAATATAACGAAACTAGTAAAATCACTATATATTCAGATCCGATTTGCCACGCCCCTAGTAGGCGTGGCCATAAAATTTTTGGGGCGATCTTTATAGGATCGTAACAGTAACCCACGTGCCAAATTTGGGCGTTCTAGCTTTAAAACTGTAGAAGATACAGTTTGACCCGATTTACCACGCCCCCAATGGGCGTAGATATATCCGCCATAGCTTTTTGATTTTGGGATGTCGACATGAGTGTTCAGTTAAAATCCCAACTCTCTAGCCCTTCTAGAAGTAGTGTTTCTGAGATACAGGAAAATGCATTTTCCGATTTGCCACGCCCCTAGTGGGCGTATCGAGAAAATCTTGACACTTTATCAGACGAGGGTATACACGAGTATATATTTCAAATTTCAAGTCTCTAGCTTCAATAGCGTCGAAATGGTTTGCGTTCATACGGACAGACGGACAGACGGACAGACGGACGGACGGACAGACGGACAGACGGACAGACGGACGGACAGCATGACGGACATTGCACAAAACCAATATACTATATCACTACGTGAAATAGTATAAAAACCACGAAATTATAATATAGAAACAGCCGAAGAGAACGAAAATCAAACTCACATAGAAGAACAAAGACAGGCGGAATTGGAACAATACGGTAACGAACACTATGCAGACGTAGAAAATCTAGCCGACAACTCACCACACGAGTACGAATACTCGGCTGAAGATTACCAAGTTGGACATTCAGACATACATTTTTTAGAATAAAGTCCTCCTCACTTCCATACTTTGAATGCAAGCTTGGAGGAGGAAAGACCTTGAAAATTTTAATTGACACTGGCTCGAACAATAATTATATCAAACCAAATTTAGTAAAAAACCCAAAAGAAAATATAGAACCATTCGATGCAATCTCTGTAGGAGGTAACATAAAAATAACACAGCACATAGAAGCAAATCTGTTTGACATTAAGGACGTAAGAATTAAATTCTTTCTACTGCCGACTCTAAAATCATTCGATGCCATTCTAGGAAACGATAGTCTTAAGCAGCTAAATGCAGTAATCTTTTCTAACAACAACATTATGACTCTAAAAAACAAATACAATATTCCCATCGAAGAAAAACGAGTACAAGCAGTTAATAATTTAAACATTAGAACTGAACACATGTCTAAAGAACAACTCACTAGCATTACAAATTTAACAAAGAAATTCTCGAGTTTATTTTCAAAACCCAATGACAGATTATCATTTGCCACCTGTGTCCAAGCAGAAATAAGAACCACCTCAGACGCTCCAATTTATACGAAATATTACCCTTATCCCATGTCTTTACAAGGAGAAGTAGAAGCACAAATACAAAAACTGTTAGACGACGACATAATACGCCCCTCTCGTTCTCCATATAACTCTCCTGTAATAATAGTACCAAAAAAGTTTGACGCATCTGGCGAAAGGAAATATAGATTAGTCATTGACTATAGGAAGTTAAATTCCATAACCATCGCCGATCGGTATCCCATACCAGAAATAAACGAGGTATTAGCACAGCTAGGGGACAACAAAATATTCTCCGTACTTGATTTGAAAAGCGGATTTCATCAGATCCTATTAAAAGAAAAAGACATAGAGAAAACTGCCTTCTCCATAAAAAATGGAAAATATGAGTTTAAACGACTCCCCTTTGGTTTGAAAAACGCGCCATCCATATTTCAAAGAGCCTTAGATGACATACTAAGGCAACACATAGGAAAAATCTGCTATGTGTACATAGACGACATAGTCGTGTTCAGCAAAGATGAAAAATCCTATCTAGATCACCTCGAAACAATATTCCATACGCTCCACGAAGCTAACATAAAATGCCAAATAGACAAATGCGAATTTTTTAAAACTAGAGTAGAATTTTTAGGTTTTGTTATTTCAGATAAAGGCATAGAAACTAACAAAAAGAAGGTAGAAGCAATTGCCAACTATCCACCACCAAACACGCTTAAACAACTTCGGTCATTTCTCGGCCTATCCGGCTACTATCGCCGTTTCATCAAAGATTATGCAAAACTAGCAAAACCTCTCACCTCGTTGTTACGTGGTGAGGACGGCAGAATATCAAAGCAAGCTTCAAATAAGATATCCATAAAATTAGATTCAGTTGCCCTAGAGGCATTTAATAAATTGAAAAGTTCATTAATATCAGACGATGTTATTCTCAAATATCCCGACTTCAAAAAAGAATTTCACCTGACTACCGATGCATCGAATCACGCAATCGGTGCAGTTCTCTGCCAAGACGGACACCCTATTTCTCTCATATCTAGAACATTGTGTAAAGCAGAAGAAAATTACGCAACAAATGAAAAAGAAATGTTAGCTATCGTTTGGGCTCTAAAGTCCCTCAAGAATTACCTTTACGGAAATTCAAAAGTCAAAATATTCACAGACCACCAACCTCTTACACATTCCCTTAGTAGTTGGCATGGGAACGCCAAAATTAAAAGGTGGAAGGCAATCTTAGAAGAATACGACTACCAGCTAGTTTATAAGCCAGGTAAAGAAAATATAGTCGCCGATGCATTGTCCAGAACCCCCTAACCAATTAAATAACCAAATAAATTCAACGACAGCCACCATTCATAGTGCAGATAGTTCAACCCATCATTTGATACCAAGCCTTGAAGCCCCTATCAACTTTTATAAGAATCAAATCATAATTGCAAAGGAAAACAAAGAAACTTACGAATTTAGACACTACATCGGGAAAGAACAATTTTCAGAAACCGACCTTATCAGCTTACTAAAAAAGTACTTAAACCCATCCGTTATAAAAGGAATTCTCACAACTGTAGATATCATGGCCAAGCTACAGAATATCTACCCGTCTCACTTCAATACTTTCAAGATACGATTTTCACAGAACAGAATTATAGATTTAGAAAAAGACTCGGATCAAGAGGAAGAAATATTAAAAACACACAATAGAGCACATAGAAACGCATACGAAAACCAAAAACAGATCGCGGAAAAGTATTACTTCCCAAGAATAAAAGCCAAAATTACAAACATAGTGAAACAATGTAAGGTTTGCAAAGAAGAAAAATACGATAGACGACCAACAAACCCAAGTCTGAAGGAAACACCGATACCCGAGTATCCTGGCCACATCATTCATATAGACATTTATTCTACCGAAAAGCACCTCGTGCTCACTGCAATAGACAAATTCTCAAAGCTTGCACAAGGTAGAATTATAAAATCTAAAGCTATAGAAGATATCAGACAACCATTACATGAAATACTTTTCTACTATGGAGTACCAAAATTTGTAGTAGTAGATAACGAAAAATCACTTAATTCGGCTTCCATCTCTTTCATGATGAAAGATCAGCTCAACATTGAAGTATTCAAAGTACCACCATATAAGAGTTCAGTAAACGGGCAGATAGAACGACTACACTCCACTTTATCAGAAATAATGAGATGTCTTAAAAGAGAACGAAAAGATAGAAACTTCGCAGATCTCCTGCAAAGAGCTATTTACGAGTATAACAATTCCATACATTCAGTCACTAAACAACGCCCACTAGATATTTTCTTTGGCAGAAAGATTACAACAGACCCCGAACAATTCGAACAAGCACGCAAAGATAACATAACAAAGCTAAAAGAACAACAGACCAAAGATTTAAAATATCATAACCAATCTAGAAACCCTATACTAACCTACAAAACTGGACAGATAATTTACGTAAAAATCAACACACGACTAGGATCTAAACTTTCCCCCAGATACAAAAAAAGAAATAGTTAAAGAAGACAACGGCACAACCATAAAAACAGAGTCAGGAAAAATAGTACATAAAAGCAATATTAAAAATGACTTTTCTCTACAGGATACTGGGAGTAATCCCAATACAGGCACGAGTGGAAATGACTAATTATACAAATAGTCACATACTCACCCTTCATGACGGATTAGGTAACTAGCTCCTCAACCAGGATAATTCATTTGATAGACGTATTACAACTAAAAAAAAAAAAGCTTTGGACAAACTTGCAAATCACATAGACATAGTCGCTATAGAAGATAACCTAAATAAACTCATTCAGAATACTAACCAACAAACCATCATAAATACACAATTTCAACAACGAATAAATAATTTCACTTAAATTAACAATATTTTAACTAACGCCATTCAAAAACATTCGTACCCTACTAACAATTTAGATACTAACATACAAATACAAATCCGTCTGACTAAAGAGGAAATAACAAACATAAAATACGCCATACAATGGGCTAAACTAAACATAGTAAACAGCATCCTTTTAATAAAGATTTAGGCCTAATACAAAAACAAATAAATAAAGCCGAAATAGATCTAACAATAGAAGAGATGCTAGAGTTAGCAGACGTATCCGTCTTACGTAATAATACCATAATCTTATATGTTGTCAAAATTCCAAATCTAGAAAATATAAATTATGAGAATATAATTATTAGACCTATAGTTAACAACAATACTATGTAAACTTACAATTCAAAGAAATTTTCAAACATAAAAACACAATGTTAGGATTAAGAAACAGCTGTATAACTTATAACAACATCAAAATTTGTAATCAAAAAGATTTAATAGATTTAAGAGAGAACGAAATTAATGTTAGGAAAAAATGCAAAATGCGACTACAGCAACGCAGACCACATCGAAAGCTTAGAAGAAATCCAAGAAGACATCATACTACTTTACAACTTCCAAGGCATAATAAAGTGGGAGGATACCGATCAAAAATTCCAAGGCACTTTACTGATAATATACCACAACTGCTCCATCACGATCAATGACCGAATATTCTCCAATACAGAAGAAACACGAATTTTCAATCCACCAACATCCCGTTTTTTCTGACACTTGAGGACAACTGTCAAATTGAGGGTGGAAGAGTTAACGTAAGAAGAGTCTCTGCAGTACAGTCGTCGATTGCGGTTCTTTTACCGCTACTTTGCATTCTTCTTTCGTCTTCTTTTTGATCGCTACGTTTATTATTGCGCTTTAGTTTTAGTTTCATCTTTATAAGTTAACGTAAGAAGAGTCTCTGCAGTACAGTCGTCGATTGCGGTTCTTTTACCGCTACTTTGCATTCTTCTTTCGTCTTCTTTTGGATCGCTACGTTTATTATTGCGCTTTAGTTTTAGTTTCATTTTTGTATTCAAATAGACAAGTCGCTTCGCTGCGACGAAGTAAAGAAAACAAATCGTTTTTTAACTTATATATACTTATGTATATTAAAGAAACGGAGATTGCTTGGAATTGCGGCTCTTCGCAGGGTTCAGGGTATACCCTAGTCGAGCGGTCTCGACTAGAGTTTTCTTACTTGTTATACCCTGAACCCATTGAAAATACGAAAAAAGGGTATAATGGTTTTGTGAAAATGTATGTAACAGGCAGAAGGAGGCGTGGCAGACCCCATAAAGTATATATATTCTTGATCAGGGAGAGAAGCCGAGTCGATTTAGCCGTGTCCGTCTGTCTGTCTGTCCGTCTGTCCGTCCGTCCGTCTGTCCCTCTGTCCGTATGTTTGAACGCGTCGATCTTAGAAGATATAAGAGCTAGAGACTTCAAATTTTTTTGGAAGTTCGTGTATATCACGATTCGATCGAGTTTGTTTCAAATATTCGATAACTATCATCGCTTTAATGTTATCGATTAAAAACCGATGTCTTCATTTAGTTATAAAATTCTATTTAATTCATCTTTATAGTTAGAGTTATCCAATTTTGCATTTAGTGTTATTTGAGCCATCTGCAATTTCGGTTTTTGTTAAATTTTGGATGCCATTAATAGAGGATGAAATACTGAATAGAAAACAAGTAAGAAAACTCTAGTCGGGGGTCCCGACTAGGAGATACCCTAAACCCCGCGCTATTTGCGTTTTTTAAAATACTGCATAATTAGCATTTCGTATAAACGCACAGAAAACTAAATTCAATTCATTTTCAATTGTTTAGCCAATAGCGCCATCTATGGTTCGATAGAATAGCGCCATCCATGTTTCGATCCAACTGAGCAGCTGATAATTCGCAAATCATAGCGCCATCTATTGGAAATATGTACACTAAAACTTGCGGGTTTTAGAAGTTGCTAGATGCACGCAGCTCAATGTGTATGTGTGTATGTGTGCACATGTATAGGAAAACAGTTTGCTTTGCTTTGTTGGTCACGTGTTTGGCCGATTGTCCGAACGTTTTGTTTAATAACTTCTGCGCGAATTAATGGATTTGAATGAAATTTTCAGCTTATGTTCAACATATTTTATTACATTTTTTCCAATTTTAAAATGTAAACCCATTCATTTACTGGCTTTGAGTGCAACTAACCTCAATTTAAATATTTGGGGAAATTTGGAGCCGGTATCCAAAATTTAACAAAAATCAAAATTAGAGAAAATAAATATAAAACTTACAAAAAAATTTGGGGTCTCGAGCTATAAAGACGTGGGAGATATAATTTTATAACTAACATTCGATAATGTTTTTAATCGATAACAATAAAATTAAAATAGTTATCGACTTTTTTTAACAAACTCGATCTTTTCGTGCTATTCACGGACCCACATAAAAAATTTCAAGTCTCTAGCTCTTATAGGTTCTGAGAACGACGCGTTCATACATACGGACAGACAGACGGACAGACGGACATGGCTATATCAACTCGGCTTGTCATCCTGATCAAGAATATATATACTTTATGGGGTCTGCCACGCCTCCTTCTGCCTGATTTTTATACCCTGAACCCATTGAAAATGGGAAAATCAGGGTATGTTTTTGTTGGAGGGCGTATGTATGTAACAGAAGGAGGCGTGGCAGACCCCATAAAGTATATATATTCTTGATCAGGATGACAAGCCGAGTTGATATAGCCATGTCCGTAACATAAGCTGAAAATTTCATGCAAATCCATCAAATCGCGCAGAAGTTATTAAACAAAACGTTTGGCCAATCGGCCAAACACGTGACCAGCAACGCAAAGCAAACTGTTTTCCTATACATGTGCACACATACACACATACACATTGAGCTGCGTGCATCTAGCAACTTCTAAAACCCGCAAGTTTTAGTGTAGATATTTCCAATAGATGGCACTATGATTTGCGAATTATCAGCTGCTCAGTTGGATCGAAACTTGGATGGCGCTATTCAATCGAACCATAGATGGCGCTATTGGCTAAACAATTGAAAATGAATTGAATTTAGTTTTCTGTGCGTTTATACGAAATGCTCATTATGCAGTATTTTAACGCAGATAGCGCGGGGTTTAGGGTATCTCCTAGTCGGGACCCCCGACTAGAGTTTTCTTACTTGTTTTAAATTTTGGATACCGGCTCAAAATTTCCCCAAATATTTAAATTGAGGTTAGTTGCACTCAAAGCCAGTAAATGAATGGGTTTACATTTTTAAAAATTGGAAAAAATTTAATAAAATATGTTGAGCATAAGCTGAAAATTTCATGCAAATCCATCAAATCGCGCAGAAGTTATTAAACAAAACGTTTGGCCAATCGGCCAAACACGTGACCAGCAACGCAAAGCAAACTGTTTTCCCATACATGTGCACACATATACACATACACATTGAGCTGCGTGCATCTAGCAACTTCTAAAACCCGCAAGTTTTAGTGTAGATATTTCCAATAGATGGCACTATGATTTGCGAATTATCAGCTGCTCAGTTGGATCGAAACTTGGATGGCGCTATTCAATCGAACCATAGATAGATAGGCGCTATTGGCTAAACAATTGAAAATGAATTGAATTTAATTTTCTGTGCGTTCATACGAAATGCTAATTATGCAGTATTTTAAAAAACGCAGATAGCGCGGGGCTTAGGGTATCTCCTAGTCGCGACCCCCGACTACAGTTTTCTTACTTGTTTGTTATTACATTTATTTAACACACTTTTTTTGTAAGTTTAAGTTAGTTTTAGCCGGTGTTTTTATAATTTATATAGAAATGGGAAGAGAATAAACGCGGACAAGCGAAGAAATCGCTAAAGTCGTTGTATACAAAGATGTGGTCACCCCACCGAAAATTTGCACTCAGATTAAAGCTCTCGCCTACTGCAGTAAATAATATTGTAAATCTGAATGAAAATTGTAAAAAAAAAACACAAAATATTCGAATAATCACTAGATATCACCACGAGCACAGCCGGTATTACACGGTCAGGACTTCAAAAAAATGCCACGCCTTCCTAATTTTTTACAGAATCAGGCCCTCCGATAGCAGAACGACGTGTTCAGCAAATTTTGGCAACTAGTAGCCGGCTAAAATGGCAGAAAATTAAGCCTTTGCCGGCTCTAACTAACGGTCAAAAAGTGGCTCAGCTAGATTTGACAAAGCAGCACATGTCCTGGGCGGAAAATTGGAAAATGGTGGTTTGCTTAGATGAGAAAAAGTTAAATTTAGATGGCCTTGATGGTTCATTCATTATTTCTGGCATGATATTCGTCAGCCCGAACGATAATTAACAAAATGAAACTTTGGTATCGTTAATGGTATTAGCTGCCTTTAGCTACCACTATCGAACCCCAGGATGCAAAGTTTTTATACTATTTCACGTAGTGATATAGTATATTGGGTTTGTGCAATGTCCGTCATGCTGTCCGTCCGCCTGTCCGTATGAACGCAAACCATTTCCACACTATTGAAGCTAGAGACTTGAAATTTGAAATATATACTCTTTTATACCCAGTGGTCTGATAAAGTGTCAAGATTTTCCCGATACGCCCACTAGAGGCGCGGCAAATCGGAAAATGTATTTTCCTGTATCTCACAAACACTACTTCTAGACCACTGGGGGCGTAGCAAATAAAAACTGAAACATCTGCAGCTTCTGAGCCAATAACGCGCCACATAATGACTTAGTGACCTTTGACCTTGTCTTTTGATTTACCAAATTATATACATGTGTTTGAAAAGAATATTTTATTAATACAAAATTACTAAATAAAGAAAATATAACAAAAATATCAACATGACCGCACCGGGGTTCGAGCCCACACCTCTACGCTCGCCAACGAACTTAAATCACATTTTCAGAGGTGCCACCTCTCTCATTTTGAGAGTTGCCACCTCTCTTATTTTGAGAGATGCCACCTCTCTCGACTTAGGTGCGTGTTTTTGCTAAGGTAAGGGTTCTAAGCTTCGATCCTAATTGAAACTGTCTGGCCACCTCCAATAAAAAGTTTTAATCTGCAGCTAATTTAAGCGGCGACAGTTGGGATTTAAGGTTAAATTTTAAAAAATGTAATGTGATGGATGCTCCTGTGTGCTGCTGGGACGTGAAATAGTATTTCGCTGTCGGTTGCGTCCGGCAGCAACGTTCTTACTTGTTATAAATTTTGTTTTCAATATTTTTGATATTTTAAAAAATAGTGCATTTAATCAAATTTCGCGCATTTTTATACCCTGAACCCATTGAAATTGGGAATTCAGGGTATAATGTTTTTGTTGAAAGGCGTATGTATGTAACAGACAGAAGGAGGCGTGGCAGACCCCATAAAGTATGTATATTCTTGATCAGGGAGACAAGCCGAGTCGATTTAGCGCTGCCCGTCTGCCTGTCTGTCTGTCTGTCTGTCTGTCTGTCTGTCTGTCCGTCTGTCCGTATGTATGAACGCGTCGTTCTCAGAACTTACAAGAGCTAGAGACTTCAATTTTGTTTGTAGCTCCCTGTATAGGGCGCGCATATCGAGTTTGTTTCAGAAATTCGATAACTGTTATCGTTTTATTGTTATCGATTAAAAACGAAAATCTAAATTCAGCTATAAAATTCTATCTAATTCATCTTTCTAGCTAGAGTCTTCAAATTTTGCATTTAGTGTTATTTGGGCCTTACGCAATTTCGGTTTTTGTTAAATTTTGAGTGCCACGCCCCTTTCGCCTCAAATTTGTAACTCAAATGCTAGAGACTTGTGCTTTGGCACATACATACATATGGATAACATGATTACAATGATCAAAATCGTTGCTCTAGAAAAAATGTTATTAAACATTTAATTTCCCATAGCATTGCCATGCAAACAGCAGCCAAAGAACAGCTGACCCACCGACTTGCGCTTGTGTGTGCGTGTATGTGTATGTTTTGCATGTAATGAACGTACATATGCATGTGTATAGAAAAGAAACAAAGAATGCTTGGAATAGTGGTTCTTCGCAGGGTTCAGGGTATACCCTAGTCGAGCGGTCTCGACTAGAGTTTTCTTACTTGTTTATATCTTCAATGTCTGTGCTCGAGTGGAGTCGTTTTAGACAAACTCTGTAGGGCTTGTCTTCTTTTAACTGATAGCAGTGAAACTTTAGACCTCGATTGGTTAGTTGTTTCACTACTGCACGGTAGTCATCGCTGCAGATTGTAAGAACTGCAATATTATTTTTTTTTGGGTTTGATGACGTAAGACCTCGGATCAATAGCTTGATCTATTATATCTTGCAGATGTGCAATAGATCTGATCTCTGGGCACCATATAGGAGGCGGTCGATGTTTCGGTTTCTCTGCTGTTTTTATACTATTTCACGTAGTGATATAGTATATTGGGTTTGTGCAATATCCGTCATGCTGTCCGTCCGTCTGTCCGTCTGTCCGTCCGTCCGTCTGTCCGTCTGTCCGTATGAACGCAAACCATTTCGACGCTATTGAAGCTAGAGACTTGAAATTTGAAATATATACTCGTGTATACCCTCGTCTGATAAAGTGTCAAGATTTTCCCGATACGCCCACTAGGGGCGTGGCAAATCGGAAAATGCATTTTCCTGTATCTCAGAAACACTACTTCTAGAAGGGCTAGAGAGTTGAGATTTTAACTGAACACTCATGTCGACATCCCAAAATCAAAAAGCTATGGCGGATATATCTACGCCCATTGGGGGCGTGGCAAATCGGGTCAAACTGTATTTTCCACAGTTTTAAAGCTAGAACGCCCAAATTTGGCACGTGAGTTACTGTTACAATCCTATAAAGATCGCCCAAAAAATTTTATGACATACAGAAAAATACCCTGTATTTTCGCATTTTTCGAATGTAAGCATCCAAACTTTACAGTTATATTCTTAAGCACCCACTCTATGCACATGCCAAAAATTATTTGTCTACGGCCACTGGGGGCGTGGCAAATCAAAACTGAAACATCTGCAGCTTCTGAGCCAATAACGCGCCACATAATGACTGTGACCTTTGATCTTGTCTTTTGATTTGCCAAATTATATATATGTGTTAGAAAAGAATATTTTATTAATACAAAATAACTAAATATAGAAAATGTAACAAAAATATCAACATGACCGCACCGGGGTTCGATGCCACACCTCGCCAACGAACTTATGTATATCACATTTTCTGAGTTGCCACCTCTCTCATTTTGAGAGTTGCCACCTCTCTTATTTGGAGAGATGCCACATCTCTCGATTTAGGTGCGTGTTCTTGCTAAGGTAAGGCAATCGAGATAAATCGAGAGAGGTGGCATCTCTAAGCTTCGATTCTAATTGAAACTGTCTGGCTACCTCCAATGAAAAGTTTTAATCTGCAGCTAATTTGAGCGGCGACAGTGGGGATTTAAGGTTAAATTTTAAAAATGTAATGTGATAGATGCCCCTGTGTGCTGTTGGGGCGTGAAAATTTCGCTGTCGGTTGCGTCCGACAGCAACGTTCTTACTTGTTTTATATTCATTTATTTGCTCAAAGAATAAATACATTAAAATTTAGTATAAAATAACGCTCGATGCTTGCGGGACTGCCGTGAAGCATTGCTTCGCAAGCGTTTTGCGATATTTTAGACACTACTAGACACTAGTAGCTAGTCGTCGGCTACGCTCAACTCTGCGAAGCTCCACCATTATTAGAGCAGCGAAGGAACTGATTTGGTTCCAAGCTGCCTCAGACTCCAGCATGAACGCGACCAAGTTGTCCCGTCTAATGGAGCGGCCCACTGTTACTTCGAGAGCACTCCTCTCCTCGTCGAAGCGTCCACACTCGAAGATTGCGTGGTTAGCGTCTTCCACTACTCCTTGTCCACACCAGTTACACTCGTCTGAGTCGTCGTGGCCAAACCGCTTCAAATAGCTGCGGAAGCATCCGTGTCCAGAAAGAATCTGTGAAAGATAGAAGTTAATCTCGCCATGCTTACGATTGATCCATGGTTCAAGCTGCGGTATGAGCGAGTGCGTCCATCGTCCTTTCGTCGAGTTGTCCCATTTCCTTTGCCATCGTGAAAGTGGGAGTGGCCATTGCTCTTGACCAGATTGGCGCTGCATAAGGATGATGGACCTCACGACGCTCATAAGAAGAAGGCGTCGTTGTTGCTTTGGTCCCCGTGTGTTCAGCATGATTCGGGAGAGTGCTATACAATCAGCTGCTTTTTTATGCACGTATTCCAAGTGCTCACGGAAGGTCAACCTTGTGTCAATCATGACCCCAAGATACTTAATCGCCCTCTTTGACGCAATACTGATGTTGCCAATCTTTATATGGGCCGTTTCCACTTTATTACGACTGTTGACTAGTCCGGCTCTTGTCAACCAGTCTCGAATGTGGCTGATACTTGCGCTGTATCTTTCAGCTCCTTTCCTATGGCGACGACGGTGACATCATCAGCAAAGCCAATGGTGTGCGCACCCACTGGTAGCTCCAGGCGCAGTACGCCGTCGTACATAGTATTCATAGGAGAGGCCCCAGAGCTGATCCTTGGGGGACTCCAGCTGACACTATGTGAGTTTGGACTCCCTCACTCGTATTGTAAATAAGTGTCCTTCCTCTGAAGTAGCTCTTTATTATCTCTTCAAGATATTTAGGGATATTATATTGTGCCAGAGCAT
The DNA here is from genome assembly GCA_035047545.1 of Drosophila paranaensis. NCBI lineage: Eukaryota > Metazoa > Arthropoda > Insecta > Diptera > Drosophilidae > Drosophila > Drosophila paranaensis. The sequence continues at coordinate 548,586 of JAWNPL010000142.1, read as the reverse complement.
CTAGTATCATATCCCAGCTAGCTGTGTTGAATGCATTCTTCACATCTAGAGTCGCTATGATGCAATACTGCTTCGACCCGTGCTTCCATCTGGTACCTTGTATCGCGGTGGTTGCGAGGCCAACAACTTTGCTCAGCGCATCCGTCGTTGACATGGCTTTCCGGAACCGACGAACATGGCTATATCAACTCGGCTTGTCATCCTGATCAAGAATATATATACTTTATGGGGTCTGCCACGCCTCCTTCTGCCTGTTACATACATACGCCCTCCAACAAAAACATTATACCCTGATTTTCCCATTTTCAATGGGTTCAGGGTATAAATATCAACATGACCGCACTGGGGTTCGAGCCCACACCTCTACGCTCGCCAACGAACTTAAATCACATTCTCAGAGTTGCCACCTCTCTTATTTTGAGAGTTTCCACCTCTCTTATTTTGAGAGATGCCACCTCTCTCGATTCTTACTTGTTTATTGTTTCCCTCAATTAAAATTTGCCTGCTCTGACGTAAAGCTCAGCTTTGTGACAGAGAGATAGTGAGTGAGGTTAAGAGAGTTACTTAGATGTAACATTATCCGCCCAAGTTGTTCTCCGTATGCAAGTCCTATGTTGCTTGTAAAAAATAGAAAAATGGGTCCGATCGTTTATTGACTACAGAGAATTAAACTCAAATACCCTTGCTGACAAATACCCCTTGCCGCTCATTAGTGATCAGATTGATAGGTTGCGTGGTTCGTATTACTTTACTTGTTTACATATGGCTAGTGGTTTTCACCAAATTCCGATTCACCCCGATTCCGTTGAATATACTGTGAATATATTTGTGACTCCAGATGGCCAATACGAATTTCTTACAATGCCTTTCGGACTCAAAAATGCGCCTTCCGTTTTTCAAAGGACAGTTATGCAAGCTTTAGACAATCTTGCATATTCATATGTAATTGTCTATATAGACGACATTATGATCGTGTCACCAACAATTGAGTTAGGGTTGGAAAGATTGAGAACAGTATTGAACGTTCTGACAAGGGCTGGATTCATCTTCAATACCTCGAAATGTTCTTTTCTGAAAACAATGGTACAGTATTTGGGGTTCGAAGTGAAACCAGGCGAGATTAGGCCAAACTCACAGAAGATTACTGCATTAAGTTTATTACCACCTCCGCAGACTGTTTCCAGTTTGCGACAGTTTATTGGTCTGGCGTCTTACTTTTGATTTCGCCAAAATAATGAAGCCACTCTATTCTCTTAAGTCAGAAAAAGGAAGTATAGTCTGGAATGTTGAACTCGAGAATATTCGAAAAAAAATAGTAATTGTCTTTACAAAAGAACCTGTTTTGGTAATTTTTAACCCACAATACCCCATTGAGTTACACACTGACGCCAGTTCCTGATGATGCAATACTCCTACAACGTATTAATGGTAATCCTCATGTGGTGGAATAATTTAGTAAAACAACTTCGTCCTCTGAGGCTAGATATCACTCATACGAGTTGGAAACATTGGCTGTGGTTGCTTCTGTAAAACACTTTCGTCATTATCTGCTTGGGCAAAAGTTCGTGGTATATACCGATTGTAATTCGCTTAAGGCTTCACGGACAAAGATAGACTTAACACCAAGAGTTCATCGCTGGTAGGCCTATGTGCAATCATTCGATTTTGATATCCAATATAGAGAGGGAAAACGAATGGCTCATGCAGACTTCTTTTCCAGGAATTTAGTTCCTTCAAAGCCACAACCCGTGTTAGAAACAAGTAAGAAAACTCTAGTCGAGACCGCTCGACTAGGGTATACCCTGAACTCTACGAAGAACCGCTATTCCAAGCATTCTTTGTTTCTTTTATATGCACATTTATATGTACGTTCATTACAAGCAAAACATACACACACACGCACTGGCGCACGCATACACACACGCCAGTCGGTGCATCAGCTGTTCTTTGACTGCTTTGTATGGCAATGTTATGGGAAATTAAATGTTTAATAACTTTCTTCTAGAGCAACGATTTTGATCAAACTTGTTGGGCGTCATCATGTTATCCATATGTATGTATGTGCCAAAGCACAAGTCTGTAGTATTTGAAATACGGGAGTTACAAATTTGAGGCGAAGGGGGCGTGGCATCCAAAATTTAACACAAACCGAAATTGTGTAACATATAACACTAAATGCAAAATTTGAAGTCTTAAGCTATAAAGATGAATTATATAGAATTATATAACGGAGCATCGATTTGGTTTTTAATCGATAACATTAAAATTAAGAAAGTTCTCAATTTTTTTAACAAACTCGATATTTTCGTGCTATACAAGAACCTACATAAAAAATTTCAAGTCTCTAGTTCTTTTAGGTTTTGAGAACGACGCGTTCATACATACGGACAGACGGACGGACAGGGCTAAATCGACTCGGCTTGTCTCCCTGATCAAGAATATATATACTTTATGGGGTCTGCCACGCCTCCTTCTCCCTGTTACATACATTTAAACAAAAACATTATACCCATTTTCAATGGGTTCAGGGTATACAAAATATATAAATCACCGAAAAGCGAGTAAACTTAGCTGAAATTTCAAGTGAGTGGCTTCTTACGGAACAGAAACTATATCCAGAGATTGTAGAAATAGTTCGTAAGCTCAATTCCAACGAGCAACAAGATGATTTAATTAAATCCTATGATTTAAGGAAAGGTATCTTACATCGCAAGATTCAAAGAAACAGCAGAACACGTTGCCTACCAGTGGTGCCACGAACATTTAGATGGTCCGTGGTAAATCAGGTACACGAGTCAGTTATGCACCTTGGTTGGCAGAAAACTCTTGACAATGATAAGGGAAGATGTTTTTCAAGTTTTCGATTTTCAAGTTGAACGTGTCATGAGTACACTCAGAAATCTGTTAGCTGCTATCGAATCGAGTCAAAGATCCTGAAAAGATGCACTTGCCGAGGTTCAGCTTGCATTAAATTGCACAGTTAGTCGTGCAACTGAAGTGAGCCCCTTGGAAATGCTAAAGGAAAAGAGGATCGATCGATAGGTTAAATTCCACCAGTGGGCACAGAAATCGAAATTGATTTGAACAGTGTACAGACTCGTGCCAGAGATAAGATGAAGAGTTTGGCTGATTATGATAAACAACGCTTTGACAAAACCAAGGCCATGGTTGTAAGGCACAATGTTGGTGACTATGTTCTGCTAAGAAACGAGGAGAGACACCAGACGAAATTAGACACGAAATTTAAGGGCTCATTTTGGTTACTAAAGTCCTGGAAGGGGACAGGTATATGTTCAAGTCGTTAAAAAATAAACGACGAATTCCAGATGGTAAAATTCCTGATGAATTGGATATTGATAATGAAAATCAGAGCTTATCGGAGAATATAGTTGAGACTGAGAGTGTGCCGTCCAAGTGAGACGATGAATTAAATTTATTATTTTGTTTTATTTGTAATTTTTATATACTGGACATTCTTTTTCTAGCGCACGTTCATTTGAAAGTTAAGCAAATTTTGTGGTTTTGTTGAAGTTGCATAGTGCAAGTACAATGATTAGTTGTTTTGTTAAATTTTAAGTGAATTTATGACTTTTGTTATAAAAAAAAAAGAAGATACTCTGTATGTTATGGTTAAGAATGAAAGCTTAAGTTCAGTTTATGTTATGAAACACAAAAGGTGTCTTTGAACTTGATATTTGGACATTACACGAGGATGTGTGAATGTCAGAATGGTTATCCGTCTATGAGAGACGTTGGTTATCCGTCTATGAGAGACGATGGTTATCCGTCTATGAGAGACGATGGTTATCCGTCTATGAGAGACGATGGTTATCCGTCTATGAGAGACGATGGTTATCCGTCTATGAGAGACGATGGTTATCCGTCTATGAGAGACGATGGTTATCCGTCTATGAGAGACGATGGTTATCCGTCTATGAGAGACGATGGTTATCCGTCTATGAGAGCCGATGTGAGAGACGATGGTTATCCGTCTATGAGAGACGATGGTTATCCGTCTATGAGAGACGATGCTTATCCGTATATGAGAGATGATGCTTATCCGTCTATGAGAGCCGATGTGAGAGACGATGGTTATCCGTCTATGAGAGACGATGGTTATCCGTCTATGAGAGACGATGGTTATCCGTCTATGAGAGCCGATGTGAGAGACGATGGTTATCCGTCTATGAGAGGCGATGGTTATCCGTCTATGAGAGACGATGGTTATCCGTCTATGAGAGACGATGCTTATCCGTATATGAGAGATGATGCTTATCCGTCTATGAGAGACGATGGTTATCCGTCTAAGAGAGACGATGGTTATCCGTCTAAGACAGACGATGAATCCAGTTTATAATCTTTTATTAAGTAAGAACCGTCGTGCTCTAATCGAGACTGCTCGACTAAGAGATCCCCTGAGCCCTGCGAAGAACTGCGATTCCTAAGAACCGCTAACATTCTCCGTTACTTTTATATGTGCACACACACAGCGACGCACGCACAAGAACACACACAGACCCTCGCACAAGCACACAATCTGCTAACTGTGCATTATGACTCAGCAGCTTTGCTGCTGCTGCAAGACGCCGATAATATGAGATATTAAATGTTTAATAACTTTTTTTCTAGACCAACGTTTTGGGTCAAATTTGTTGGGCGTGATCATGACATTCATATGTGTGTTTGTGCTAAATCACAAGTCTCTAGTACTTGAAATACGTGATTTAGCAATTTGAGGCGAAGGGGGCATTGGCATCCAAAATATAAGAAAAACCAAAAATGCGTAAGGCTCAAATTACACTAAATGCAAACTTTGAAGACTCTAACTATAAAGATGAAGTTTTTAACTAAATGAAGATATCGGTTTTTAATCGATTACATTAAAACGATTATAGTTATCGATTATTTGAAACAAACTCGATCGAATCTTGATATACATGAACTTCCAAAAAATTATAAGTCTCTAGCTCTTATATCTTCTGAGATCGACGCGTTCAAACATACGGACAGACGGACGGACAGACAGACGGACAGGGCTAAATCGACTCGGCTTCTCTCCCTGATCAAGAATATATATACTTTATGGGGTTTGCCACGCCTCCTTCTGCCTGTTACATACATTTTCACAAAGACATTATACCCTTTTTCCCATTTTCAATGGGTTCAGGGTATAACAAGTAAGAAAACTCTAGTCGAGACCGCTCGACTAGGGGTTACCCTGAACCCTGCGAAGAACCGCAATTCCAAGCAATCTCCGTTTCTTTAATATACATAAGAATATACAAATATGTTCATTACAAGCCAAACATACACACACACGCACAGGCGCACGCACACACACACGCCAGTCGGTGCGTCAGCTGTTCTTTGGCTGCTTTGCATGTCAATGCTATGGGAAATTAAATGTTTAATAACTTTTTTTCTAGACTAACGATTTTGATCAAACTTGTTGGGCGTGATCATGTCATCCATATGTATGTATGTGCCAAAGCTCTCTAGTATTTGATATACGGGAGTTACAAATTGGAGGCGAAGGGGGCGTGGCACCCAAAATTTAACAAAAACCGAAATTGCGTAAGACCCAAATAACACTAAATGCAAAATTTGAAGACTCTAGCTAGAAAGATGAATTAGATAGAATTTTTTAGCTTAATTTAGATTTTCGTTTTTAATCGATAACAATAAAACGATAACAGTTATCGAATTTCTGAAACAAACTCGATGTGCGCGCCCTATACAGGGACCTACAAAAATTTGAAGTCTCTAGCTATTGTAAGTTCTGAGATCGACGCGTTCATACATACGGACAGACGGACAGACAGACAGACAGACGGACAGGGCTAAATCGACTCGGCTTGTCTCCCTGATCAAGAATATATATACTTTATGGGGTCTGCCACGCCTCCTTCTGCCTGTTACATACATACGCCTTCCAACAAAAACATTATACCCTGATTTCCCATTTTCAATGCGTTCAGGGTATAAAAATTGGAATAAATGTAATCAAGTATGTTGATCATAAGCTGAAAATTTCATTCAAGTCCATTAATTCGCGCAGAAGTTATGAAACAAAACATTTGGACAATCGGCAAACACGTGACCACCAGCGCAAAACAAACAGTCTTCCTATGCATGTGCACACATACACATTGAATTGCGGACATCTAGAAAATTCTATCAGCTCAGTTGAATCGAAACATGGATGGCGCTATTCTACGGAAAAATAGATGGCGCTATTGGCTAAACAATTGAAAATGATTTGAATCTAATTTTGTGTGAGTTTATACTAAATGCTAACTTTGCAGTATTTTAAAAAATGCAGATAGCACGGGGTTCAGGGTATCTCCTAGTCGGGAAGCCCGACTAGAGTTTTCTTACTTGTTCAGATTTGAATTGCCACGCCCCCAGTGGCCATACACATATAATTTTTGGCATGTGCATAGGGTGTTCAGGAATATAACTGTAAAGTTTCGATGCTTACATTCGAAAAATGCAAAAATAACAGGGTACGCCTCTTTTGGGGCGTAACAACAATTTTTGGGGAATCGGTAGAGGAGGCCCCCAGTAACTTAGCATACAATTTTGAAGCTTCTAGCACTAAAACTGTGGGAGATATAAGCTGATAGTGGAACCTGGTTTCAGGAGAAGCAAATCACCACCATGTCATGGCGTGGTCGATCTTCGGACTTAAATCATATCAATCATCATAACATGAGGGGAGCCTTGCCAAGCGTTTTTATGCTTGCGGAAGAAAATTTAAATCAGTGGAAGAGATTAAAAAAATGGTTTCTCATGTATGGGCTGAAATACCACAATACGAGTATAAAAACGGATGGTTCGATGCCAAATTGGATTTTTTAAGTAATCAATAATGTGTCCATCATTAATAACCAATTATGAGCTTTTATGAAGCTTTTATGACTAGGGGATACCCTGAACCCTGTGAAGAACCACTATGTATATGTATTCTCATTACAAGTAAAACACGCACACACAAGCGCAAGCCGTTGCGTCAGATGTTCTTTGGCTGTTATTTGTGTACCAGTGGTATGGGAAATTAAATGTTTAACTACTTTTTTCTAGCCGAACGATTTTGATCAAACTTGTTGGGCGTGATCATGTGTATGTATGTGCCAAAGCACAAGTTTCTAGTATATGAAATACGGGCCTTACAAATTTGAGGCGAAGGGGGCGTGGCATCAAAAATTTGAAAAAAACCGAAATTGTATAAGGCTCACATAACATTAAAAGCTCTATCTAGCTATAAAGATGAATTACATAGAATTTTATAGCTAAATAACTATATCGGTTTTTAATCGATAACATTAAAACTATGACAGTTATCGAATTTCTGAAACAAACTTGATATGCGCGCCCTATACAGGATCCTATATATATTATGTTCTGAGATCGACGCTTTCAAACATATGGACTGGCGGGCAGACGGGCCGGGATAAATCGACTAAGCTTGTCTTTTGGGCTCTGCCGCGCATCCTTCTGCCTGTTACATATATTTTCAAAATGGGAAATCAGGGTATAATGGTTTGGTTGAAATGTATGTAACAGGCAGAAGGCGGCGTGGCATTAAGTATATATATTCTTAATCAGGGAAACAAGCCAAGTTGATATAGCCATGTCCGTCTGTCCATCCGCCCGTCTATCCGTATGTATTAACGTGTCGATCAGAAGAGAGCTAGAGACTTCCAATTTTTTATGTTTTTATGTCCGTAAATAGCTCGAAAAGATCGAATTTGTTAAAAAAAAAAGTTGATAACTATCTTAATTTTAATTTTATCGATTAAAAACGAAATCGACACTTATTTTTATAATTCTATATAATACACCTTTAGAGGTAGAGTCTTCAAATTTTGATTTCAGTGTTATGTGAGCCTTATTCAAATACTACAGACTTGTGCTATACATACTTGTGGTACATGCATACATATGAATGACGTGATAACGTCCTATAAGTTTGATCAAAAACGTTCGTCAACGAAAAAAGGTGTTAAATATTTAATACCTCTTATTATCGGCGCCTTGGAGCCTGAGCGTAGTTGGTGAGTCAAAATGCACAGTTAGCAGACTGTGTGCTTGTGCGTGCGTCTGTGTGTGTATAGGTGTTGCTTGCTTCATACGTATAAAAGTAATGGAGAATGTTAGAGATTCTTAGGAATCGCGGCTCTTCGCAAGGTTCAGGGGATCTCCTAGTCGAGCAGTCCGCCTAGAGCACTCTTACTTACTACTACTACTTACTACTTCATATTATGCTCAGACAAATGACTCTACAAACTCCTTTATGGGCTTTCCAAATTTCTTTGATGCCCCAGTGTCGATTAAGATTTTTATTGTTCTATCAACCAGTTGTCGTTCGACGAGCGGTAATTGGGAGCGTTCCCTAAATAATGCAATAGATCGTTGTCTCCTACTGAATCACTTTCATCTCATCACTCTAGCATCAGCAACTGCAGCTTCACAATATGCTGCGCTCGCATATTGTTGGTCCTCTGGCGTTATTGATTTTTCGACGTCTTTGCCCAGACACACGTTCTGACGTGTCTTTTTTGAGCTTCGCCATATGTGGCATTACTCTTTGGGTTTGCTCAATTGGTTGAATGTCTGAACCCAGAACTTTATGGCCACACACTTTGTTTTTCAATGCAGCTACAGCTAGGTAATGCGTTTCACTTTCATTGTTAAGCTGATAAGAACAGATACTACACTTTGATCTTAGCCATAAGGCACGTACTTTACGTCAGAGCAGGAAAATTTTATTTGAGGAAAACAATAAATAAATATCGGTTGTGTACTGTTGCTACAGTGTCTTGTCCAAGACACGGTGACCGTGAGAATAAAACTGAACTAAAAATTGGTGTTTTAAAAACATCTGCAAAGTGGGGCTGCGGCCGACGGCGATTAACTGGTGTCCGTGATAAGAGTTGGAATTTGGTACAAATAAACCGTAGAATGGATGAACGAATGGCTGCAATAAGGGCGAAAGTCAATCTTTCGACCCTGAGACCAATCGATCTGGCACTCGTCCAGGGGCCAATCCGCCAAGGACCAAAGCGAAAGCAGCAAACATCGCCAATTCCTATATGCAAAAAACCAGCTTTGTCTGATCAGCCAAGCACTAGCAAAGCCGCAGCTGAAGCAGCCAAACAAAACCGCTTTGCACTATTGGATGAAGATGAAATTGAAGACTGCGAAATGCAAACAGCCACAACACCAACTGAAACAAGTAAGAAAACTCTAGTCGAGACCGCTCGACTAGGGTATACCCTGAACCCTGCGAAGAACCGCAATTCCAAGCAATCTCCGTTTCTTTAATATACATAAGTATATATATGTTCATTACAAACAGAACATACACACACACATACACAGGCGCACACACACACAAGCGCAAGTCGGTGCGTCAGCTGTTCTTTGGCTGCTGTTTGCATGCCAATGACATGGGAAATTAAATGTTTAATAACTTTTTTTCTAGAGTAACGATTTTGATCAAACTTATTGGGCGTCATCATCCATATGTATGTATGTGCCAAAGCACAAGTCTCTAGTATTTTATATGCGGGAGTTACAAATTTGAGGCGAAGGGGCGTGGCATCCAAAATTTAACAAAAACCGAAATTGCGTAAGGCTTACATAACACTAAATGCAAAATTTGAAGACTCCAGCTAGAAAGATGAATTAGATAGAATTTTATAGCTTAATTTAAATTTTCGATTTTAATCGATAACAAAAAAACGATAACAGTTATCGAATTTCTGAAACAAACTCGATCTTTTCGTGATATACAGGAAACTACATAAAAAATTTCAAGTCTCTAGCTATTGTAGGTTCTGAGAACGACGCGTTCATACATACGGACAGACGGACAGACGGACGGACAGACGGACATGCCTATATCAACTCGGCTTGTCATCCTGATCAAGAATATATATACTTTATGGGGTCTGCCACGTCTCCTTCTGCCTGTTACATACATTTCAACAAAAACATTGTACCCTGATTTCCCATTTTCAATGGGTTCAGGGTATAACAAGTAAGAAAACTCTAGTCGAGACCGCTCGACTAGGGTATACCCTGAACCCTGCGAAGAACCGCAATTCCAAGCAATCTCCGTTTCTTTAATATACATAAGTATATATATGTTCATTACAAACAGAACATACACACGAACATACACAGGCGCACACACACATAAGCGCCAGTCGTTGCGTCAGCTGTTCTTTGGCTGCTGTTTGCATGCCAATGACATGGGAAATTAAATGTTTAATAACTTTTTTTCTAGAGTAACGATTTTGATCAAACTTATTGGGCGTGATCATGTCATCCATATGTATGTATGTGCCAAAGCACAAGTCTTTAGTATTTGATATACGGGAGTTACAAATTTGAGGCGAAGGGGGCGTGGCATCCAAAATTTAACAAAAACCGAAATTGCGTAAGGCTTACATAACACTAAATGCAAAATTTGAAGACTCCAGCTAGAAAGATGAATTAGATAGAATTTTATAGCCTAACTTAGATTTGCGTTTTTAATCGATAACAAAAAACGATAACAGTTATCGAATTTCTGAAACAAACTCGATCTTTTCGTGATATACAGGAACCTGCATAAAAAATTTCAAGTCTCTAGCTATTGTAGGTTCTGAGAACGACGCGTTCATACATACGGACAGACGGACAGACGGACGGACAGACGGACAGACGGACAGACGGACATGGCTATATCAATTCGGCTTGTCATCCTGATCAAGAATATATATACTTTATGGGGTCTGCCACGCCTCCTTCTGCCTGTTACATACATACGCCCTCCAACAAAAACATTATACCCTGATTTCCCATTTTCAATGGGTTCAGGGTATAAAAACAGCAGAGAAACCGAAACCACGACCGCCTCCTATATGGTGCCCAGAGATCAGATCTATTGCACATCTGCAAGATATTATAGATCAAGCTGTTGATCCAAGATCTTACGTCATCAAACCCAAAAAAAATAATATTGCAGTTCTTACAAACTGCAGCGATGACTACCGTGCAGTAGTGAAACAACTAACCAATAGAGGTCTAAAGTTTCACTGCTATCAGCTAAAAGAAGACAAGCCCTACAGAGTTTGTCTAAAAGGACTCCACTCGAGCACAGACATTGAAGATATAAAAAATGAACTAGGCTTAAAGGGTCACAATGTTGTCAATATTTTCAACCCGCGTAGCCGAATTGATAAAATCCCTCTAAATATCTTCATCGTGGATTTGGAACACACTGCACTCGTCCAAAGGACCAACCTCCCATCTGTGTCCATTGTGAAGAGCAACACCCGGCCAACTATAAAGGTTGCCTCACGTATAAGAGGTTATTAAAATTGCAGGCCCCTGCGCAAAAACACAACCCGATAAAAGGCTTTAACGCTGCACAGCGCCGCTTAGAAATTGCACAGCCGCAGTTCTCGAACAACAGTATGAACGCTACTGCATTACCAGGAAATGGCATATCATATGCCCAAGTAGTTAGAGGAAAAAACTCCCAACCAGAACGTGGCAAGCCCGATGCGGGAATTATGAAGATTCTGCAACAGCAGCAGCAACAATTTGAAGTAATCCATGCAGAACTTAGAGCAATGCGAGAGGTGCAAGCCCAACAAGCAACAGTGATGACCAGCTTAATGGCTCTAATCACTAAGCTCAGCTCCAAATAATGTCCCTACGCATAGGAATTTGGAACGCTAATGGCTTGCGCAATAAAGCGCAGGAATTAGCTGTTTTTCTCCTACAAAAGGACATAGATATAATGCTCATTGCAGAAAGTCGTGAATGCCGGACATTTAAAATTCATGGGTATGAGCACTATCAGGCCCATGGTGGAGGAACAAACAGCTTCGGTGGATCATCGCTCTTGGTTCGGTCAACACTGGTACATACACCTCTACTTCCTCATGCCAACGCAACACTGCAGTTTTCAGCCATTACAATTCCAACATCAATTGGAGAAATAGATATAGCGTCGATTTATTGTCCACCAAACAGTGATCTTTCCGTGGAGGATATTACTCAGATTCTAAGCCGAAGTAGCAACAAAAGTATAATTGGAGGCGACTGGAATGGATGGCACCCATTTTGGGGAAGCAGTAGGTCAAACCAGCGAGGAGGTAATATTTGATGCAATTCAAAGGTGTCAATATTCCATCCTGGCTACTGGAGCCCCTACACGCTACCCAATGAATGGGCAATGTCCCTCTGCAATAGACTTCCCAGTATACAAAGGCATCTGCGACCGTCAACTCAGCATTGAAGATTACTTGGAGATGTCATCTGACCATCTGCCGCTAGTTGTTACAGTTCATGCGCAGCCACAGCTCTTTCCTTCCAGACAACGGCTCCTGCCTGCAGTATCGAATCTGGCAAAATTTAAGGTTGCTCTGCAATCGTCACTGGACCCGGAAATTGAGCTACGCACTGCTGAAGATGTGGAATACGCAGCAACTAAACTGCATGACGCGATAAAAGAAGCGGCGTATTTAGCCGCACCATCCTCCCGATCAACACAAAGTCCATCTTTATACAATACAGCCCTCACCCCGCATGCTCAAAATCTTCTTGAGTATAAAAGATGGACAAGGAGCCGATGGATCCGTACCCGGACAGAAAGCAATAAGAGAAGATACAATGAAGCCACCCGACAGCTCAAAAAAGTCCTGGCCCAGCTGCAAAACAGGCGTATTAGTGAGGCACTAGAACGAGCGGATGCTGCCGGTGCAGAATTCCAGCTGTGGCGATATACACGCAATATTAAAAGGCAGCCACTACGTCGTCATCCTATTCGTAATGCTACTGGAGTGTGGCTAATGGGAGACGAAGCTCAAGCTGAGGCATTTGCTGACCACCTAGAGGAGCAATTCTCGCCGGTGATAACAACTGGTCCAGCAGAACTAGAAAACATACGAGAAATAGTAAGCTCTCCTATTGCAGGATCTCTAGCAATCGAGCCATGCACAAAGGAAGAAGTCGTCAACCTTATAAAAAAGGTAAAAGTTAAAAAAGCGCCGGGATATGACCGTATAGATGGCAAAGTACTTAGGGCCCTGCCAAGTTCAACCATTGACTTTTTCGTAGTTCTGTGCAACGCCATACTTCGCATTCAACACTTTCCAGCTTGCTGGAAACGTGCTGAAATAGTCATGATTCCGAAACCTGGCAAACCCAAAAAGGAAATAACTTCCTATCCAATCAGCTTGCAACCGGTACTCTCCAAAATATTCGAAAGAATTTTGATGAGTAGACTGCTGAACGAACTGAGAGAGAGAAACGCTATTCCAGATCACCAATTTGGATTTAGGAGACAGCACGGCACGCCAGAACAAATACACCGAGTGGTCCAACACATATTAGGCGCGTTCGAAGAAAAGGAATACTGCAGTGCAGTATTTCTAGACATCAAGCAGGCATTCGACCGAGTTTAGCATCTGGGACTGTTAAAGAAAATAAAAGACACTCTACCCAGTTCCTCCTTCAAGATATTGGCTTCATATCTAGCGGAACGAACTTTTCAAATGGTAAAAGGGCAAGCAACATCGTCGACTCGTTCCGTCAGAGCAGGTGTGTCCCAAGGCAGCGTACTTGGCCCTATATTGTACACTCTATTCACCGCTGACATGCCGCTACCATCCAATAATGGTATGCTGATCGCCACATATGCTGATGATACCGCTATTCTCAGTCGGAATAAGTCGCCACATGTTGCCTCCATCAAGATGCAAACGTATCTACACGAGCTCCATAGATGGCACAAACGCTGGAGCATCGCTGTGAACACTCAAAAATCAGTGCACACCACGTTCACACTAAGAAAAGGTGACTGCCCAGACGTAGCACTCGGACATACAATACCGAGGGCTAATAAAGTAAACTATCTTGGAGTCACTCTGGACAAGAGACTGACGTACGGTGCTCACATAAGCCAGATGGTGAAGAGGTGCCAATTAAAATTAAAAAAACTTGATTGGACGCTAAGGAGCGAGAGTAAACTGTCTCTCTTAAGCAAAAAGATTATTTATAACGCGATTGTGGCACCAGTGTTCACATACGCTATACCACTATGGGGATCAGCTGCCCAAACGCATATTAAACAAGTAAGAAAACTCTAGTCGAGACCGCTCGACTAGGGTATACCCTGAACCCTGCGAAGAACCGCTATTCCAAGCAATCTCCGTTTCTTTAATATACATAAGTATATATATGTTCATTACAAACAGAACATACACACACATACACAGGCGCACACACACACAAGCGCCAGTCGTTGCGTCAGCTGTTCTTTGGCTGCTGTTTGTTTGCATGCCAATGACATGGGAAATTAAATGTTTAATAACTTTTTTTCTAGAGCAACGATTTTGATCAAACCAAAGCACAAGTCTCTAGTATTTGATATACGGGAGTTACAAATTTGAGGCGAAGGGGGCGTGGCACCCAAAATTTAACAAAAACCGAAATTGCGTAAGACCTAAATAACACTAAATGCAAAATTTGAAGACTCTAGCTATAAAGATGAATTAGATAGAATTTTATAGCTTAATTTAAATTTTCGTTTTTAATCGATAACAATAAAACGATAACAGTTATCGAATTTCTGGAAACAAACTCGATATGCGCGCCCTATACAGGGACCTACAAAAAAATTTGAAGTCTCTAGCTATTGTAAGTTCTGAGATCGACGCGTTCATACATACGGACAGACGGACAGACGGACAGACGGACAGACAGACGGACAGACAGACAGACAGACGGACAGGGCTAAATCGACTCGGCTTGTCTCCCTGATCAAGAATATATATACTTTATGGGGTCTGCCACGCCTCCTTCTGCCTGTTACATACATACGCCTTCCAACAAAAACATTATACCCTGATTTCCCATTTTCAATGGGTTCAGGGTATAAAAAGTGCAAATTTTGCAGAATAAAGCTCTAAGAAGATGGACCGGAGCAGAATGGTTCGTAAGAAACGCAACGCTTCATACCGACCTTAAGATGCCGACAATAGCAGAGCTCATAGGCAGACATAGTGCAAGGTACACGGACAGATTGGAAGCGCACCCAAACCAACTGGCATCTAATCTGGTCAACAACCGAAGTAGGAGAAGACTTAAAAGACTGCATCCCCTCGATCGTCGGGGAATTTACATTAAAAAAAAACAAGTAAGAAAACTCTAGTCGGCGGTCCCGACTAGGAGATACCCTAAACCCCGCGCTATCTGCGTTAAAATACTGCATAATTAGCATTTCGTATAAACGCACAGAAAACTAAATTCAATTCATTTCAATTGTTTAGCTAATAGCGTCATCTATGGTTCGATTGAATAGCGCCATCCAAGTTTCGAACCAACTGAGCAGCTGGTAATTCGCAAATCATAGCGCCATCTATTGGAAATATGTACACTAAAACTTGCGGGTTTTAGAACTTGCTAAATGCACGCAGCTCAATGTGTATGTGTGTATGTGTGCACATGTATAGGAAAACAGTTTGCTTTGTTTTGCTGGTCACGTGTTTGGCCGATTGGCCAAACGTTTTGTTTAATAACTTCTGCGCGAATTAATGGATTTGAATGAAATTTTCAGCTTATGTTCAACATATTTTATTACATTTTTTCCAATTTTTAAAAATGTAAACCCATTCATTTACTGGCTTTGAGTGCAACTAACCTCAATTTAAATATTTGGGGAAATTTGGAGCCGGTATCCAAAATTTAACAAAAATCAAAATTAGAGAAAATAAATATAAAACTTACAAAAAAATTTGGGGTCTCTAGCTATAAAGACGTGGGAGATATAATTTTATAACTAACATTCGATAATGTTTTTAATCGATAACAATTAAATTAAAATAGTTATCGACTTTTTTAACAAACTCGATCTTTTCGTGCTATTCACGGACCTACATAAAAAATTTCAAGTCTCTAGCTCTTATAGGTTCTGAGAACGACGCGTTCATACATACGGACAGACAGACGGACAGACGGACAGACGGACATGGCTATATCAACTCGGCTTGTCATCCTGATCAAGAATATATATACTTTATGGGGTCTGCCACGCCTCCTTCTGCCTGTTACATACATACGCCCTCCAACAAAAACATTATACCCTGATTTTCCCATTTTCAATGGGTTCAGGGTATAAAAAACAAGTAAGAAAACTCTAGTCGAGACCGCTCGACTAGGTTATACCCTGAACCCTGCGAAGAACCGCAATTCCAAGCAATCTCCGTTTCTTTAATATACATAAGTATATATATGTTCATTACAAACAGAACATACATACACACATACACAGGCGCACACACACAAGCGCCAGTCGTTGCGTCAGCTGTTCTTTGGCTGCTGTTTGCATGGCAATGTTATAGGAAATTAAATGTTTAATAACTTTTTTTCTAGAGTAACAATTTTGATCAAACTTGTTGGGCGTGATCATATTATCCATATGTATGTATGTGCCAAAGCGCAAGTTTCTAGTATTTTATATATGGGAGTTACAAATTTGAGGCGAAGGGGGCGTGGCATCCAAAATTTAACAAAAACCGAAATTGCGTAAGGCCCAAATAACACTAAATGCAAAATCTGAAGACTCCAGCTAGAAATATGAATTAGATAGAATTTTATAGCTTAATTTAGATTTTCGCTTTTAATCGATAACAAAAAAACGATAACAGTTATCGAATTTCTGAAACAAACTCGATCTTTTCATGATATACAGGAACCTACATAAAAAATTTCAAGTCTCTAGCTATTGTAGGTTCTGAGAACGACGCGTTCATACATACGGACAGACGGACAGACGGACAGACGGACATGGCTATATCAACTCGGCTTGTCATCCTGATCAAGAATATATATACCTTATGGGGTCTGCCACGCCTCCTTCTGCCTGTTACATACATTTCAACAAAAACATTATACCCTGATTTCCCATTTTCAATGGGTTCAGGGTATAAAAAAACAAAAAAAAAAACTTTCATTGCATCGTTTGAAAATTTTATATGCCTCTATGGCTCCTTATCTTCAAGACACATGTTCTTGATCGCCACTAAAATTCCGTACTGATTTTGCAACGTCTAGTCTAACCTCACATCTAACACTGGCCAATTGTTATACTTTCATATACGTGAGCGTTACCATTTTTATTTTATTTTATTTTATTATTAATGCCTGAATTTCGGCGTACATTTCTTTACATATTTATGTTAGCATTACAATGCGCGATTACTACGTAGTAACGAAAGCGTCTAATGCCCTCAAGATTATTCTGCAGACGTTGCGTTTGAACGTTGCATGCGAAATCCGAAATGTTAAAGTTTTGAGTGCACGGATTGCTCCAAAATTATTTCAAGGGCTGTTCGTCAACATGTTTGTTAACTTACATACATATATAAAATTTGGCAAATCAATAGAGAAGGTCAAAGGTCACAAAGTCTTTATGTGGCGTGTTATTGACTCAGAAGTTGCAAACTTTACCGTTTTGATTTTCCTCGCCCCCAGTGGGCGCAGACACATAATATTTGGCCTGTTGGTAGCGTGAGTCTTCAGAAATATAGCTGATAACATTCCAAAAATGCGGACATTACAGGGTATTTTTTGTAAGTTACGCCCTAAAAGGGGCTTAAAAATAATTTTTGTTGTATCGATAGAGGCCACCAGTAACTTAACGTCCAATTTTAAAGCGCAGGCACTAAAAATATAGAGAGATATATTCACCATAACTTTTCGATCTTGGGATGTTAACCCGAGTATATATGCCAAGTCTCAAGCTTAAGATTATTCTAAAAATTTCGGTAAGCGTTGAGTGTAAACGTTCTACAGGGGAGTTCCTCTATGATTGTTGAAAGGAAGTTGTGTGACATTGTATATTATATTGAATACAGAAGTTTTTAAATACACTTGGCAGAAAAACTATGCGTACAGGCTTAATGTGTGACTTTGAGAGTGAATTAATATGATAAAAAAAAGGGAAATGATCAATATTGTATTTTTTCATGAATAACACATCAATTTCAAACATTTTCCATAAATTTTTATTTTATTATACCGTATACTTATTTTTATTTATTTAAAACCATAAAAAAACAACGAAAATTCAGTCAGAAAAAGTATGCGTACAACCTATAAAAATATAAAAAAAAGTCACTTTTCATTAAGGAAAATAAAAAACAAGTAAGAAAACTCTAGTCGAGACCGCTCGACAAGGGTATACCCTAAACCCTATGAAGAACCGTTATTCCAAGCATTCTTTGTTTCTTTTATATACACATGCATATGTACGTTCATTACAAGCAAAACATACACACACACGCACAGGCACACGCACACACACACGCCAGTCGGTGCGTCAGCTGTTCTTTGGCTGCTTTGCATGGCAATGATATGGGAAATTAAATGTTTAATAACTTTTTTTCTAGAGTAACGATTTTGATCAAACTTGTTGGGCGTGATCATGTCATCCATATGTATATATGTGCCAAAGCACAAGTCTGTAGTATTTGAAATACGGGACTTACAAATTTGAGGCGAAGGGGGCGTGGCATCAAAAATTTAACAAAAACCGAAATTGTGCAATGATCACATAACACTAAATGCTAAATTTGAAGACTCTAGCTATAAAGATGAATTATATATAATTATATTACAGAGCATCGATTTCGTTTTTAATCGATAACATTAAAATTAAGACAGTTATCGATTTTTTTAACAAACTCGATCTTTTCGTGATATACAGGAACCTACACAAAAAATTTCAAGTCTCTAGCTCTTATAGGTTCTGAGAACGACGCGTTCATACATACGGACAGACGGACGGACGGACGGGACGGACGGACGGACAGACGGACAGGGCTAAATCGACTCGGCTTGTCTCCCTGATCAAGAATATATATACTTTATGGGGTCTGCCACGCCTCCTTCTCCCTGTTACATACATTTCAACAAAAACATTATACCCTGATTTTCCCATTTTCAATGGGTTCAGGGTATAATTAGTAGGATGTTGGATATCCCTTCCTTTTTTTAGTCTCCTCTAATCGTTTCGGCATGGATGACACTAACTTCTGGGTGAAATTCGCCGGAATTTTGAGCCACTCCTCCATTAATACATTTTTCAGCATATCCTTCGACGTTATTGTTCTCTGTCGAATCCTGCCCTCCAAAAAATCCCATAGATGTTCGATGGGATTTAAGTCTGGTGACTGGGGCGGTGAATGCAGCTGATTTTTGGTATTATAAAGCAACCAAAGCTTTACGTTAAGGGTGGTGTGCTTGGGGTCATTGTCTTGTTGGAAGACAAAGTCCTCTCCAAGACCCAATATCCTGGCGCTTTGGTGTAAATTTTCTTTGAGGATGCGGAGGTAGGCCATATGGTCCATTGTGGACTCAATGAATACCAAATTGCCCACTCCACTTGCTGCCATACACCCCCACACCATCACGCCGCCACCACCGTGTTTAACAGTTGGCACAAGGTTTTGGAAATCAAAGGCTGTGCCACTCTTTCGCCACACAAGCTTCCGTCCTTTGATGCCAAATATGCAAAATTTGCTTTCGTCACTAAAAATAACCTTATTCCAGAACTCTGGGACCACTTCCTCATATTTCTTTGCGAAATCCATCCGCTTCGCCTTGTTCACTTTTGAAATAAGGGGCTTCCTTCGTGCAACACGTGCATTTAAATGGTTCTCTTTTAAGAACTTGCGGACTGTATCGACATGGAGCTCCTTCTTGAACTTTTCCCTGACTTCCTGCCCAATCTTTGCAGCAGTTATTCGGGGGTTTTTCCGCACCATCTTCAACACGTCTCTCTTCTCCCGATCTGTCAGCTTTGATGGCCTCCCAGAACGTGGCTTGGACTTCACAGATCCGGTCAAATTGTAATTATTTATAATTCTTTGCACAGAAGAATGTGTTCTGCCAACAATTTCGCCGATTTCCCTAAAGGTTTTCCCCTCATCCCGCAATTTCACGATGAGTTTTCTCAAATCGGGATCAATTTCTTTGGTTTTCCTACCCATGACGAAATTTTTCAATATAATGACAAAATTTACCAAAACAACTCATGCTTGACATTTTTCAATGCTTTTTTTACCGTAATATGTGGTTTAACGGTACTAAAAGTTTCTCAGAAAGCTTAAATACAGTAGGTTTTTAGTTTGTACGCATACTTTTTCTGACTGAATTTTCGTTGTTATACCCTGAACCCATTGAAAATTTTGAATGGGAAAAAAGGGTATAATGGTTTTGTGAAAATGTATGTAACAGGCAGAAGGAGGCGTGGCAGACCCCATAAAGTATATATATTCTTGATCAGGGAGAGAAGCCGAGTCGATTTAGCCCTGTCCGTCTGTCTGTCTGTCCGTCTGTCCGTATGTTTGAACGCGTCGATCTCAGAAGATATAAGAGCTAGAGACTTCAAATTTTTTTTGGAAGTTCGTGTATTGCACGATTCGATCGAGTTTGTTTCAAATATTCGATAACTATAATCGTTTTAATGTTATCGATTAAAAACCGATATCTTCATTTAGTTATAAAATTCTATTTAATTCATCTTTCTAGCTAGAGTCTTCAAATTTTGCATTTAGTGTTATTTGAGCCTTCTGCAATTTCGCTTTTTGTTAAATTTTGGATGCCACGCCCTCAAATTGCCCCTTCGCCTCAAATTGCTAAATCACGTATTTCAAGTACTAGAGACTTGTGCTTTGGCACATACACACATATGAATGTCATGATCACGCCCCACAAATTTGATCAAAATCGTTCGACTAGAAAAAAAGTTATTAAACATTAAATATCTCTTATTATCGGCGTCTTGCAGCAGCAGCGAAGCTGATGAGTCATAATGCACAGTTAGCAGATTGTGTGTTGGTGCGTGCGTCTGTGTGTGTTTTCTTGTGCGTGCGTCTGTGTGTGTATGTATTGCTTGCTACATATGTACATACATATAAAAGTAACGGAGAATGTTAGCGGCTCTTAGGAATCGCAGTTCTTCGCAGGGTTCAGGGGATCTCTTTGTCGAGCAGTCTCGACTAGAGCACTCTTACTTGTTTTTTTATGATTTTAAATAAATAAAAATAAGTATACGGTATAATAAAATAAAAATTTATGGAAAATGTTTGAAATTGATGTGTTATTCAAGAAAAAATACAATATTGATCATTTTTTTTTTTTATTATATTAATTCACTTTCAAAGTCACACATTAAGCCTGTACGCATAGTTTTTCTGGCAAGTGCTCCTTGGTTATAGATAGACTTTTTAGGCAACCCGAAAAAGCTTTTGAAATGCTTTAAGGATTTTAGAACCATTATGCAAGTTCTGTTGAGTATGGGGTAAGCGTATGCGAATTTTCAAAATTTGCCAATCAATGTAAGGTTATAGTTCTTATTAATTGTATAAATGTCTATATGAATTACGTCCATTGGTTTTCAAAGGGTTTCTGGTACTTGGAAAGGGTGTTTTTTTGTGGTTGTCTGTCATTTTTGAGTGTTAAGCTAATTTCGCAATTATTTATCACTTGTTATACCCTGAACCCATTGAAATTGGGAAAATCAGGTATAATGTTTTTGTTGAAATGTATGTAACAGGGAGAAGGAGGCGTGGCAGACCCCATAAAGTATATATATTCTTGATCAGGGAGAGTAGCCGAGTCGATTTAGCCCTGTCCGTCTGTCCGTCTGTCCGTCCGTCCGTCTGTCCGTCTGTCCGTCTGTCTGTCCGTATGTATGAACGCGTCGTTCTCAGAACCTATAAGAGCTAGAGACTTGAAATTTTTTATGTAGGTTCCTGTACTGCACGAAAAGATCGATTTTGTTAAGAAAAAAATCGATAACTGCCTTAATTTTAATGTTATCGATTAAAAACGAAATCGATGCTCCGTTATATAATTCTATATAATTCATCTTTATAGCTAGAGTCTCCAAATTTTGCATTTAGTGTTATACGAGCCTTATACAATTTCAGTTTTTGTTAAATTTTGGATGCCACGCCCCCTTCGCCTCAAATTTGTAAGTCCCGTATTTCAAATACTACAGACTTGTTCTTTGTCACATATATACATATGGATGACATGATCACGCCCAACAAGTTTGATCAAAATCGTTACTCTAGAAAAAAAGTTATAAAACATATAATTTCCCATAGCTTTGCCATGCAAAGCAGCCAAAGAACAGCTGACGCACCGACTGGCGTGTGTGTGTACGTGCGCCTGTGCGTGTGTGTGTATGTTTTGCTTGTAATGGACGTACATATGCATGTGTATATAAAAGAAACAAAGAAATGCTTGGAATAGCGGTTCTTCATAGGGTTTAGGGTATACCCTTGTCGAGCGGCCTCGACTAGAGTTTTCTTACTTGTTTTATTTTGCTTTTCATTTATGAGATGTTGAGATGTATGAGAGTCTCATCTATACCTCGGTTATTATTATTCTTATGGTAATCATTAATGATCTGTTCTTGTTCAGTCGGATTGTTGATATCAGTTAGGAGTGCTGTAGACCTAAGTAATTTGAATGATTTATTAGTGGAGAAATGTTTTAAATATATTTGTGCTATATAGACTATACATATTTTGTTAGGTTTTCATTTTTATACTATTTCACGTAGTGATATAGTATATTGGTTTTGTGCAAAATCCGTTTGTCCGTCTGTCCGTATGAACGCAAACCATTTGCACGCTATTGAAGCTAGAGAGTTGAAATTTGAAATATATACTCGTGTATACCCTCGTCTGATAAAGTGTAAAGATTTTCCCGATACACCCACTAGGGGCGTGGCAAATCGGAAAATGCATTTTCCTGTATCTCAGAAACACTACTTCTAGAAGGGCTAGAGAGTTGGGATTTTAACTGAACACTCACGTCGACATCCCAAAATCAAAAAGCTATGGCGGATATATCTACGCCCATTGAGGGCGTGGCAAATCGGGTCAAACTGTATCTTCTACAGTTTTAAAGCTAGAACACCCAAATTTGGCACGTGGGCTACTGTTACGATCCTATAAAGATCGCTCAAAAAATTTTATAGCCACGCCTACTAGGAGCGTGGCAAATCGGATCTAAATATATAGTGATTTTACTAGTTTCGTTATATTTTGAGCAATATTGATGCTTGAGACTTGAGACTTGGTATATATACTCGGGTTAACATCCCACAATCGAAAAGGTATGGCGGATATATCTACGCCTTCAGGGGGCGTGGCAACTAATATCAGCTCATATCTCCCACAGTTTTAGCGCTAGAAGCTTCAAAATTGGATGCTAAGTTACTGGGGGCTCCTCTATCGATTCCATAAAAATTATTGTTACGCCCCAAAAGGGGCGTGACATACAGAAAAATACCCTGTAATTTTCGCATTTTTCGAATGTAAGCATCCAAACTTTACAGTTATATTCTTAAACGCCCACTCTATGCACATGCCAAAAATTATTTGTCTACGGACACTGGGGGCGTGGCAAATCAAAACTGAAACAACGAACTTAAATCACATTTTCAGAGTTGCCACCTCTCTCATTTTGAGAGTTGCCACCTCTCTTATTTTGAGAGATGCCACCTCTCTCGATTTAGGTGCGTGTTTTTGCTAAGTTAAGTGTTCTAAGCTTCGATCCTAATTGAAACTGTCTGGCCACCTTCAATGAAAAGTTTTAATCTGCAGCTAATTTGAGCGGCGACAGTGGGGATTTAATATTAAATTTTAAAAAATATAATGTGATAGATGCCCCTGTGTGCTGCTAGGACGTGAAATAGTATTTCGCTGTCGGTTGCGTTCGACAGCAACGTTCTTACTTGTTTTTATCTTGAAAATTTTTATTCTCACTCAGAAAAGTGAAATGAGAATTTAGGTTTTGTGCAATATCCGTCAGGACTTCCGCATGAAACGCAAATTGAATTACGCTATTGAAGCTAGAAAAAGTTGGAGTATATATAAGAAATTCCCGAGACGCCCATATAGCGGCGTGGCAAATCGGAAATTTTAAATGTATACTCGCGTTCACAACGCGTTCTTATATAGTGATTTTTCAAAGTCTGTCATACTTTAAGAGCTACTGATGCTAGAGACTTGAAACTTGGTATATATAATCGAGCTATATTATATGTCTACTCGCATTGGGGGCGTGAGTATATGTCAAGATTTTCCCGATACGCCCACTAGGAGCGTGGCAAATCGGAAAATGCATTTTCCTGTAGCCCATAAACACTACTTCTAGAAGGGCTCGAGAGTTGAGATTTTAACTGAACATTCATGTCGACACCCCAAAATCAAAAAGCTATGGCGGATATATCTACGCCCATTGGGGGCGTGGCAAATCGGGTCAAACTGTATCTCATAAAGTCTTCAAGCGATAACGCTCAAATTTGGCACGTGGATTACTGTTATGATCCTATAAAGATCGATTATGGCCACGCCCACTAGGGGCGTGGCAAATCGGTTCTGAAAATATAGTGATTTTACTAATTCTGTTATATTTTGAGCACCATTGATGCTAGAGACTTGAGACTTTGTATATACTCGGATTAACATCCCACAACTGAAAAGCTATGGCGGATATATTTACGCCCTCAGGGGTCGTGGCAACTAATATCAGCTTATCTCCCACAGTTTTAGTGCTAGAAGCTTCAAAATTGAATGCTAAGTTACTGGGGGCCTCCTCTATCGATTCCCCAAAAATTATTGTTACGCCCCAAAAGGCGTGACATACAGAAAAATACCCTGTAATTTTCGCATTTTTCGAGTGTAAGCATCCAAACTTTACAGTTATATTCCTGAACGCCCACTCTATAAGCACGCCAAAAATTATGTGTATACGCCCATTGGGGGCGTGGCAATCGGGCCAAACTTTATCGCCCGTGGACACTTTTATCAGCTTATATCTTCCACAGTTTTAGTGCTAGAAGCTTCAAAATTGAATGCGAAGTTACTGGGGGCCTCCTCTATCGATTCCCCAAACATTATTGTTACGCCCCAAAAGGGGCAGTCGTGTAAGCATCCAAACTTTACAGTTATATTCTTGAACGCACACTCTATGAACATGCCAAAAATTATATGTCTACGGCCACTGGGGGCGTGGCAATTCAAAACTGAAAAATCTGTAGCTTCTGAGCCAATAACGCGCCACATAATGACTTTGTGACCTTTGACCTTGTCTTTTAATTTGCCAAATTATATATATGTGTTTGAAAAGAATATTTTATTAATACAAAATAACTAAATAAAGAAAATATAACAAAAATATCAACATGACCGCACCGGGGTTCGGGCCCACACCTCTACGCTCGCCAACGAACTTAAATCACATTTTCAGAGTTGCCACCTCTCTCATTTTGAGAGTTGCCACCTCTCTTATTTTGAGAGACGCCACCTCTCTCGATTTAGGTGCGTGTTTTTTGCTAAGGTAAGGGTTCTAAGCTTCGATCCTAATTGAAACTGTCTGGCCACCTCCAATGAAAAGTTTTAATCTGCAGCTAATTTAAGCGGCGACAGTGGGGATTTAAGGTTAAATTTAAAAAAATATAAAGTGATAGATG
Source organism: Drosophila paranaensis (assembly GCA_035047545.1). NCBI lineage: Eukaryota > Metazoa > Arthropoda > Insecta > Diptera > Drosophilidae > Drosophila > Drosophila paranaensis. The sequence goes on along the minus strand of JAWNPL010000142.1, from coordinate 523,028 downwards.
CCCCTGTGTGCTGCTGGGACGTGAAATAGTATTTCGCGTCGGTTGCATCCGACAGCAACGTTCTTACTTATTTGTTCAGGATTTGTAGTATGACGTCTTTATTAAAATTTGGTTCTGTTATTGTGTGTCTTAATTTATATTTGAAAGGTACGGAAACTTTTGGCAGGAACGGTTGCAGGGAGTCTTTCAGTTACAATAATTTGTAAAGTAATATCGTTCAATGGTTTATCAACTGTTAAAATGCTGTTTGAAGATATTGGGTCGTTGTTTTCTGAATTTTCTATTTCTACATCGTTAATGTTAACCTCTGGTTCGGGTTGTATACGACTTAAGGCATCTTGTGAGAGCCTTTTTTGTACAGAAATTGGTATTCTAGTAAGTGTAACTTCCACCGTGAGACTTTGTCGTCCTGTATTCCACGTAAGTGGTTTGTTAACCGAAACTAAAATGAAATTTTCCGAAAAAATAAGGTTTAAAATGTTTTATCGCCCAATGAACTGCGAGCATTTCTTTTTTGTCGTTGAATAGCGAGTTTCTTCTTTGAATAGGTTTGTCGTTTTCTGATCATTTTTGTGATAAAACAGAGCCGATAGCATAATTGCTTGCATCGGTTGTTAATATAAAAGGTTCGTTGAAATTTGTTTAAGTTAATATTGGATTGTTACAGAGTAATGTTTTACAGTTTTACATCCATATGTATGTATGTGCCAAAGCACAAGTCTCTAGTATTTGATATACGGGAGTTACAAATTTGAGGCGAAGGGGGCGTGGCACCCAAAATTTGACAAAAACCGAAATTGTATAAGGCTCACAAAACATTAAAAGCTCTATCTAGCTATAAAGATGAATTACATAGAATTGTATAGCTAAATAACTACATATATCGGGTTTTAATCGATAACATTAAAACGATAGTTGATATCGTTTTTTTTAACAAACTTGATCTGCGCACGCTATACGAGAATCTACATAAAAAATTTCAAGTCTCTAGCTCTTATAGATTCTGAGATCGACGGACGGACGGACGGACAGACGAACAGGGCTAAATCGACTCGGCTTCTCTCCCTGATCAAGAATATATATACTTTATGGGATCTGCCACGCCTCCTTCTGCCTATTACATACATACGCCTTTCAACAAAAACATTGTACCCTGTTTTCCCATTTTCAATGGGTTCAGGGTATAAAAACAACAAAATTTATGGAGCAATTTATTCGAACTGACTTAAAGATAATTTTACAATTTTGATTTTATCCCAGGCTGCGAGTTCACTGGTGGCGTCACTGCTGTCGTACCCATTGTCGCTGATATTGTTGTAGCTTTTGGGTCCCTCGGTTTGGGCCTTGTTTGTGGCAAGAGTGCATGCACTGGGGCCGTGATATATTCGGATCAAGTGCAATACCCTTTTCATGAAACTGTGAGAGCCCCGGTTGAAATCCCGTTGGATGCTTATGTTTCATACAGGCGTACCTGCCCAAAAATAAGTTGAAGTAAATAAAGTGATAAATGCGCTATAGAGTCTCTGACAAAAAAGCAGCAAATAAAATATTTAAAAAAAAAAAAAAAAAAAAACTTCAACAAAACCATAACACCATAACATAATTTTCATTTAAATAATATAAATATTTGCGGCATTAACACATTCGATATTTACATTCCATATTTCCGGAGGAAAATTTCGATATTATCGATGGTATTGTTTTTTACTCAAGCACATTACATATTTACAATAATTTTTTTCACACAGTTAATGTGTTGCAAATTAATTGAAGCACTTTATTTTTTATACCCGGGTATAATGTTTTTGTTGAAAGGCGTATGTATGTAACAGGCAGAAGGAGGCGTGGCAGACCCCATGAACTATATATATTATTCATCAGGGAGACAAGCCGAGTCGATTTAGCCCTGTCCGTCTGTCCGTCCGTCTGTCCGTCCGTCTGTCCGTCCGTCCGTCCGTCCGTATGTGTGAACGCGTAGATCTCAGAGCCTATAAGAAAATGAAAATTTCATTCAAATCCATCAATTCGCGCAGAAGTTATTAAACAAAACATTTTGCCAATCGGCCAAACACATGACCAGCAACGCAAAGCAAATTGTTTTCCTGTACATGTGCACACATACACACATACACATTGAGCTGCGTGCATTTGCAAATTCTAAGTCCCGCAAGTTTTAGTGTACATATTTCCAATAGATGGCGCAATAATTTGCGAATTATCAGCTGCTCAGTTGGATCGAATCATGGATGGCGCTATTCCATTGAAACATAGATGGCGCTATTGCCCAAACAATTGAAAATGAATTGAATTTAATTTTCTGTGCGTTTACGCTAAATGCTAATTATGCAGTATTTTAAAAAACGCAGATAGCGCAGGGTTCAGGGTATCTGCTCGTCGGGACGCCCGACTAGAGTTTTCTTACTTGTTTTTATACTATTTCACGTAGTGATATAGTATATTGGGTTTGTGCAATGTTCGTCATGCTGTCCGTCCCTCTGTCCGTCTGTCCGTATGAACGCAAACCATTTCGACGCTATTGAAGCTAGAGACTTGAAATTTGAAATATATACTCGTGTATACCCTCGTCTGATAAAGTGTAAAGATTTTCCCGATACGCCCACTAGGGGCGTGGCAAATCGGAAAATGCATTTTCCTGTATCTCAGAAACACTACTTCTAGAAGGGTTAGAGAGTTGGGATTTTAACTGAACACTCACGTCGACATCCCAAAATCAAAAAGCTATGGCGGATATATCTACGCCCATTGAGGGCGTGGCAAATCGGGTCAAACTGTATCTTCTACAGTTTTAAAGCTAGAACACGTGGGTTACTGTTACGATCCTATAAAGATCGCTCAAAAAATTTTATAGCCACGCCTACTAGGGGCGTGGCAAATCGGATCTAAATATATAGTGATTTTACTAGTTTCGTTATATTTTGAGCAATATTGATGCTTGAGACTTGAGACTTGGTATATATACTCGGGTTAACATCCCACAATCGAAAAGGTATGGCGGATATATCTACGCCTTCAGGGGGCGTGGCAACTAATATCAGCTCATATCTCCCACAGTTTTAGCGCTAGAAGCTTCAAAATTGGATGCTAAGTTACTGGGGGGCTCCTCTATCGATTCCATAAAAATTATTGTTACGCCCCAAAAGGGGCGTGACATACAGAAAAATACCCTGTAATTTTCGCATTTTTCGAATGTAAGCATCCAAACTTTACAGTTATATTCTTAAACGCCCACTCTATGCACATGCCAAAAATTATTTGTCTACGGACACTGGGGGCGTGGCAAATCAAAACTGAAACAACGAACTTAAATCACATTTTCAGAGTTGCCACCTCTCTCATTTTGAGAGTTGCCACCTCTCTTATTTTGAGAGATGCCACCTCTCTCGATTTAGGTGAGTGTTTTTGCTAAGTTAAGTGTTCTAAGCTTCGATCCTAATTGAAACTGTCTGGCCACCTTCAATGAAAAGTTTTAATCTGCAGCTAATTTGAGCGGCGACAGTGGGGATTTAATATTAAATTTTAAAAAATATAATGTGATAGATGCCCCTGTGTGCTGCTAGGACGTGAAATAGTATTTCGCTGTCGGTTGCGTTCGACAGCAACGTTCTTACTTGTCTTTATCTTGAAAATTTTTATTCTCACTCAGAAAAGTGAAATGAGAATTTAGGTTTTGTGCAATATCCGTCAGGACTTCCGCATGAAACGCAAATTGAATTACGCTATTGAAGCTAGAAAAAGTTGGAGTATATATAAGAAATTCCCGAGACGCCCATATAGCGGCGTGGCAAATCGGAAATTTTAAATGTATACTCGCGTTCACAACGCGTTCTTATATAGTGATTTTTCAAAGTCTGTCATACTTTAAGAGCTACTGATGCTAGAGACTTGAAACTTGGTATATATAATCGAGCTATATTATATGTCTACTCGCATTGGGGGCGTGAGTATATGTCAAGATTTTCCCGATACGCCCACTAGGAGCGTGGCAAATCGGAAAATGCATTTTCCTGTAGCCCATAAACACTACTTCTAGAAGGGCTCGAGAGTTGAGATTTTAACTGAACATTCATGTCGACACCCCAAAATCAAAAAGCTATGGCGGATATATCTACGCCCATTGGGGGCGTGGCAAATCGGGTCAAACTGTATCTCATAAAGTCTTCAAGCGATAACGCTCAAATTTGGCACGTGGATTACTGTTATGATCCTATAAAGATCGATTATGGCCACGCCCACTAGGGGCGTGGCAAATCGGTTCTGAAAATATAGTGATTTTACTAATTCTGTTATATTTTGAGCACCATTGATGCTAGAGACTTGAGACTTTGTATATATACTCGGATTAACATCCCACAACTGAAAAGCTATGGCGGATATATTTACGCCCTCAGGGGTCGTGGCAACTAATATCAGCTTATCTCCCACAGTTTTAGTGCTAGAAGCTTCAAAATTGAATGCTAAGTTACTGGGGGCCTCCTCTATCGATTCCCCAAAAATTATTGTTACGCCCCAAAAGGCGTGACATACAGAAAAATACCCTGTAATTTTCGCATTTTTCGAGTGTAAGCATCCAAACTTTACAGTTATATTCCTGAACGCCCACTCTATAAGCACGCCAAAAATTATGTGTATACGCCCATTGGGGGCGTGGCAATCGGGCCAAACTTTATCGCCCGTGGACACTTTTATCAGCTTATATCTTCCACAGTTTTAGTGCTAGAAGCTTCAAAATTGAATGCGAAGTTACTGGGGGCCTCCTCTATCGATTCCCCAAACATTATTGTTACGCCCCAAAAGGGGCAGTCGTGTAAGCATCCAAACTTTACAGTTATATTCTTGAACGCACACTCTATGAACATGCCAAAAATTATATGTCTACGGCCACTGGGGGCGTGGCAATTCAAAACTGAAAAATCTGTAGCTTCTGAGCCAATAACGCGCCACATAATGACTTTGTGACCTTTGACCTTGTCTTTTAATTTGCCAAATTATATATATGTGTTTGAAAAGAATATTTTATTAATACAAAATAACTAAATAAAGAAAATATAACAAAAATATCAACATGACCGCACCGGGGTTCGGGCCCACACCTCTACGCTCGCCAACGAACTTAAATCACATTTTCAGAGTTGCCACCTCTCTCATTTTGAGAGTTGCCACCTCTCTTATTTTGAGAGACGCCACCTCTCTCGATTTAGGTGCGTGTTTTTGCTAAGGTAAGGGTTCTAAGCTTCGATCCTAATTGAAACTGTCTGGCCACCTCCAATGAAAAGTTTTAATCTGCAGCTAATTTAAGCGGCGACAGTGGGGATTTAAGGTTAAATTTAAAACAAGTAAGAAAACTCTAGTCGGCGGTCCCGACTAGGAGATACCCTAAACCCCGCGCTATCTGCGTTAAAATACTGCATAATTAGCATTTCGTATAAACGCACAGAAAACTAAATTCAATTCATTTCAATTGTTTAGCTAATAGCGTCATCTATGGTTCGATTTAATAGCGCCATCCAAGTTTCGAACCAACTGAGCAGCTGATAATTCGCAAATCATAGCGCCATCTATTGGAAATATGTACACTAAAACTTGCGGGTTTTAGAACTTGCTAGATGCACGCAGCTCAATGTGTATGTGTGTATGTGTGCACATGTATAGGAAAACAGTTTGCTTTGTTTTGCTGGTCACGTGTTTGGCCGATTGGCCAAACGTTTTGTTTAATAACTTCTGCACGAATTAATGGATTTAAATGAAATTTTCAGCTTATGTTCAACATATTTTATTACATTTTTTCCAATTTTTAAAAATGTAAACCCATTCATTTACTGGCTTTGAGTGCAACTAACCTCAATTTAAATATTTGGGGAAATTTGGAGCCGGTATCCAAAATTTAACAAAAATCAAAATTAGAGAAAATAAATATAAAACTTACAAAAAAATTTGGGGTCTCTAGCTATGAAGACGTGGGAGATATAATTTTATAACTAACATTCGATATTGTTTTTAATCGATAACAATAAAATTAAAATAGTTATCGACTTTTTTTAACAAACTCGATCTTTTCGTGCTATTCACGGACCTACATAAAAAATTTCAAGTCTCTAGCTCTTATAGGTTCTGAGAACGACGCGTTCATACATACGGACAGACGGACAGACGGACATGGCTATATCAACTCGGCTTGTCATCCTGATCAAGAATATATATACTTTATGGGGTCTGCCACGCCTCCTTCTGCCTGTTACATACATACGCCCTCCAACAAAAACATTATACCCTGATTTTCCCATTTTCAATGGGTTCAGGGTATAAAAATATAAAGTGATAGATGCCCCTGTGTGCTGCTGGGACGTGAAATAGTATTTCGCGTCGGTTGCATCCGACAGCAACGTTCTTACTTGTTTGTTCAGGATTTGTAGTATGACGTCTTTATTAAAATTTGGTTCTGTTATTGTGTGTCTTAATTTATATTTGAAAGGTACGGAAACTTTTGGCAGGAACGGTTGCAGGGAGTCTTTCAGTTACAATAATTTGTAAAGTAATATCGTTCAATGGTTTATCAACTGTTAAAATGCTGTTTGAAGATATTGGGTCGTTGTTTTCTGAATTTTCTATTTCTACATCGTTAATGTTAACCTCTGGTTCGGGTTGTATACGACTTAAGGCATCTTGTGAGAGCCTTTTTTGTACAGAAATTGGTATTCTAGTAAGTGTAACTTCCACCGTGAGACTTTGTCGTCCTGTATTCCACGTAAGTGGTTTGTTAACCGAAACTAAAATGAAATTTTCCGAAAAAATAAGGTTTAAAATGTTTTATCGCCCAATGAACTGCGAGCATTTCTTTTTTGTCGTTGAATAGCGAGTTTCTTCTTTGAATAGGTTTGTCGTTTTCTGATCATTTTTGTGATAAAACAGAGCCGATAGCATAATTGCTTGCATCGGTTGTTAATATAAAAGGTTCGTTGAAATTTGTTTAAGTTAATATTGGATTGTTACAGAGTAATGTTTTACAGTTTTACATCCATATGTATGTATGTGCCAAAGCACAAGTCTCTAGTATTTGATATACGGGAGTTACAAATTTGAGGCGAAGGGGGCGTGGCACCCAAAATTTGACAAAAACCGAAATTGTATAAGGCTCACAAAACATTAAAAGCTCTATCTAGCTATAAAGATGAATTACATAGAATTGTATAGCTAAATAACTACATATATCGGGTTTTAATCGATAACATTAAAACGATAGTTGATATCGTTTTTTTTAACAAACTTGATCTGCGCACGCTATACGAGAATCTACATAAAAAATTTCAAGTCTCTAGCTCTTATAGATTCTGAGATCGACGGACGGACGGACGGACAGACGAACAGGGCTAAATCGACTCGGCTTCTCTCCCTGATCAAGAATATATATACTTTATGGGATCTGCCACGCCTCCTTCTGCCTATTACATACATACGCCTTTCAACAAAAACATTGTACCCTGTTTTCCCATTTTCAATGGGTTCAGGGTATAAAAACAACAAAATTTATGGAGCAATTTATTCGAACTGACTTAAAGATAATTTTACAATTTTTATTTTATCCCAGGCTGCGAGTTCACTGGTGGCGTCACTGCTGTCGTACCCATTGTCGCTGATATTGTTGTAGCTTTTGGGTCCCTCGGTTTGGGCCTTGTTTGTGGCAAGAGTGCATGCACTGGGGCCGTGATATATTCGGATCAAGTGCAATACCCTTTTCATGAAACTGTGAGAGCCCCGGTTGAAATCCCGTTGGATGCTTATGTTTCATACAGGCGTACCTGCCCAAAAATAAGTTGAAGTAAATAAAGTGATAAATGCGCTATAGAGTCTCTGACAAAAAAGCAGCAAATAAAATATTTAAAAAAAAAAAAAAAAAAAAAAAAACTTCAACAAAACCATAACACCATAACATAATTTTCATTTAAATAATATAAATATTTGCGGCATTAACACATTCGATATTTACATTCCATATTTCCGGAGGAAGCACATTACATATTTACAATAATTTTTTTTCACACAGTTAATGTGTTGCAAATTAATTGAAGCACTTTATATTTTATACCCGGGTATAATGTTTTTGTTGAAAGGCGTATGTATGTAACAGGCAGAAGGAGGCGTGGCAGACCCCATGAACTATATATATTCTTCATCAGGGAGACAAGCCGAGTCGATTTAGCCCTGTCCGTCTGTCCGTCCGTCTGTCCGTCCGTCTGTCCGTCCGTCCGTCCGTCCGTCCGTATGTGTGAACGCGTAGATCTCAGAGCCTATAAGAAAATGAAAATTTCATTCAAATCCATCAATTCGCGCAGAAGTTATTAAACAAAACATTTTGCCAATCGGCCAAACACATGACCAGCAACGCAAAGCAAATTGTTTTCCTGTACATGTGCACACATACACACATACACATTGAGCTGCGTGCATTTGCAAATTCTAAGTCCCGCAAGTTTTAGTGTACATATTTCCAATAGATGGCGCAATAATTTGCGAATTATCAGCTGCTCAGTTGGATCGAATCATGGATGGCGCTATTCCATTGAAACATAGATGGCGCTATTGCCCAAACAATTGAAAATGAATTGAATTTAATTTTCTGTGCGTTTACGCTAAATGCTAATTATGCAGTATTTTAAAAAACGCAGATAGCGCAGGGTTCAGGGTATCTGCTCGTCGGGACGCCCGACTAGAGTTTTCTTACTTGTTTTTATACTATTTCACGTAGTGATATAGTATATTGGGTTTGTGCAATGTTCGTCATGCTGTCCGTCCCTCTGTCCGTCTGTCCGTATGAACGCAAACCATTTCGACGCTATTGAAGCTAGAGACTTGAAATTTGAAATATATACTCGTGTATACCCTCGTCTGATAAAGTGTAAAGATTTTCCCGATACGCCCACTAGGGGCGTGGCAAATCGGAAAATGCATTTTCCTGTATCTCAGAAACACTACTTCTAGAAGGGCTAGAGAGTTGGGATTTTAACTGAACACTCACGTCGACATCCCAAAATCAAAAAGCTATGGCGGATATATCTACGCCCATTGAGGGCGTGGCAAATCGGGTCAAACTGTATCTTCTACAGTTTTAAAGCTAGAACACGTGGGTTACTGTTACGATCCTATAAAGATCGCTCAAAAAATTTTATAGCCACGCCTACTAGGGGCGTGGCAAATCGGATCTAAATATATAGTGATTTTACTAGTTTCGTTATATTTTGAGCAATATTGATGCTTGAGACTTGAGACTTGGTATATATACTCGGGTTAACATCCCACAATCGAAAAGGTATGGCGGATATATCTACGCCTTCAGGGGGCGTGGCAACAAATATCAGCTTATATCTCCCACAGTTTTAGTGCTAGATGCTTCAAATGGATGCTAAGTTACTGGGGGCCGCCTCTATCGATTCCCCAAAAATTATTGTTACGCCCCAAAAGGGGCGTGACATGCAGAAAAATACCCTGTAATTTTTGCATTTTTCGAATGTAAGCATCCAAACTTTACAGTTATATTCCTGAACGCCCACTCTATGCACATGCCAAAAATTATTTGTCTACGGCCACTGGAGGCGTGGCAAATCAAAACTGAAACATCTGCAGCTTCTGAGCCAATAACGCGCCACATAATGACTTAGTGACCTTTGACCTTGTCTTTTGATTTTCCAAATTATATATATGTGTTTGAAAAGAATATTTTATTAATACAAAATAACTAAATAAAGAAAATACAACAAAAATATCAACATGACCGCACCGGGGTTCGAGCCCACACCTCTACGCTCGCCAACGAACTTAAATCACATTTTCAGAGTTGCCACCTCTCTCATTTTGAGAGTTGCCACCTCTCTTATTTTGAGAGATGCCACCTCTCTCGATTTAGGTGCGTGTTCTTGCTAAGGTAAGGCAATCGAGATAAATCGAGAGAGGTGGCATCTCTAAGCTTCAATTCTAATTGAAACTGTCTGGCTACCTCCAATGAAAAGTTTTAATCTGCAGCTAATTTGAGCGGCGACAGTGGGGATTTAAGGTTAAATTTTAAAAAATGTAATATGATAGATTCCCCTGTGTGCTGTTGGGGCGTGAAATAGTATTTCGCTGTCGGTTGCGTCCGACAGCAACGTTCTTACTTGTTTTTTTTTTAATTTATTAAAACTTAACAAATTATAAACGTAGAATTATAATATCATTTCAGTCCTGTATATGACTTCATTAACTATAACAAAAAATAACATCCAATGAAACTAAAACAAGTAAGAAAACTCTAGTCGAGACCGCTCGACTAAAAGATCCCCTGAACCCTGCGAAGAACCGCTATTCCAAGCATTCTTTGTGGCGAACGCAGGTGAACGCACACATAAACGCCAGTCGGTGCGTCAGCTGTTCTTTGGCTGCTGTTTGCATGGCAATGTTATGGGAAATTAAATAGTTAATAACTTTTTTTCTAGAGCAACGATTTGGCCGTGATCATGTTATCCATATGTATGTATGTGCCAAAGCACAAGTCTCTAGTATTTGATATACGGGAGTTACAAATTTGTTACAAATTTGAACTTGCGTGAGGCTTACATAACAAAATATGAAGGCTCTAACTAAAAAGATGAATTAAATAGAATTTTATAACTAAATGAAGTTATCGGGTTTTAATCGATAACATTGAAACGATTATAATTATCGATTATTTTAAACAAACTCGATCGAATCGTGATATACACGAACTGCCAAAAAAGTTTGAAGTCTCTAGCTCTTATATCTTCTGAGATCTACGCGTTCAAACATACGGACAGACGGACAGACAGACAGACGGACAGGGCTAAATCGACTCGGCTTCTCTCCCTGATCAAGAATATATATACTTTATGGGGTCTGCCACACCTCCTTCTGCCTATTACATACATTTTCACTAAACTATTATACCCTGATTTCCCATTTTCAATGGGTTCAGGGTATAATAAAGAATAACAAAATACAAAACATTCTATCCATCCATAATACCCTTATACCCTGAATATACCCTGAACTCTGCGAAGAACCGCTATTCCGAACTTGCTTCGTTTCTCTTACATTTGTACATACATATGTATATATGCACATTATAAGCATAAACATTCATTACACATCCAAGCACACGCTCCGCTAATTGAGCAGGCGACACAGCGACTGCTCTTGGGCTGCCATACATCCATACATATGTATGTATGTATGCAAATATAATGGAAAATTAAATGTCCTTCTCCCTGTTACATGCATTTTAATATTTCCCATTTTCAATGGGTTTAAGGAATAAATAGCATAACTTTGCCGGCTTACCATCATTAGATTTAGAATAAAAACTCCTCACTTTTGATTTTTCTACTCTTTTTATACTTATTCACGAAGTGAAATAATAAATATTGGTTTATGCACCCGTCTGTCTGTATGAAAGCAACTAGAGACTTATAATTTTGAATATATAAGTTAACGTAAGCAAAGTCAAAAGCAGTTCAAAGCCCTGCAAAACGCGCTGCGCCAAAAATGCTGACCTACGGTCTGCATTGCATCCACTTCAAGCAGGAAAACAATTCTTAAGAATTATAGTTACGAGAGCAACACGCGCAACTGCTGGTGCAACCGCTGGCGCATCCGCTGTAGTCGATGTTTAAGCCACCTAATAATGTAATAGAGTTCTCAGTTTCATTTTGGTATTCGACAACGTAAACGAATCAAAACGTTTTTTAACTGGCGCCCGAGCAGGGACCGGCGCGTACAATAGAATACCCAGTTTCTAAGTGCGTAATCGGTATAACAATATAGCCCAAAGTGTTCATACGTTGATACCGTCGCTGGTTCAAACAATTCTCACAGTGAAACTCCCATAAATTCATTTGTGGCTGTGAAATTATTAACAAAATAAAAAGCACAAAAATAAAACAATTATTACGTGTAAAATATAAAGCACAAAAATAAAACAATTATTAAGTGCCAAAACAAACAGCGCGACAATAAAACAATTATTAAGCGCCAAACAACAAAAAATAAATAAAGCACAACAATAACTCAATTATTACGTGCCAAGCAGCAACCGTCAAGGCTACAAGACCCGCTCCTAGCCAACCACTGGATGAAGTGAAGACCCCGCAACCTGAGTAGGACATCAAGACAACCATTACATGAAATACTTTTCTACTATGGAGTACCAAAATTTGTAGTAGTAGATAACGAAAAATCACGTAATTCGGCTTCCATCTCTTTCATGATGAAAGATCAGCTCAACATTGAAGTTTTCAAAGTACCACCATATAAGAGTTCAGTAAACGGACAGATAGAACGACTACACTCCACTTTATCAGAAATAATGAGATGTCTTAAAAGAGAAGGCGAAGATAGAAACTTCGCAGATCTCCTGCAAAGAGCTATTTACGAGTATAACAATTCCATACATTCAGTCACTAAACAATGCCCTCTATATTTTTTCTTTGGCAGAAAGATTACCACAGACCCCGAACAATTCGAACAAGCACGCAAAGATAACATAACAAAACTAAAAGAACAGCAGACCAAAGACCTAAAATATCACAACCAATCTAGAAACCCTATACTAACCTACAAAACTGGACAGATAATTTACGTAAAAATCAACACACGACTAGGATCGAAACTTTCCTCCAGATACAAAAAAGAAATAGTTAAAGAAGACAACGGCACAACCATAAAAACAGAGTCAGGAAAAATAGTACATAAAAGCAATATTAACAAGTAAGAAAACTCTAGTCGAGACCGCTCGACTAGGGTATACCCTGAACCCTGCGAAGAAACGCTATTCCGTGCATTATCCGTTTCTTTTATAAAACATATGTATATGTATGTTCATTACAAGCAACACATACACACACACATACATAGGCGAACGCACACACAAACGCCAGTCGGTGCGTCAGCTGATCTTTGGCTGCTATTTGCATGCCAATGACATGGGAATCTAAATGTTTAATAACTTTTTTTCTAGAGTAACGATTTTGATCAAATTTGTCGGGCGTGATCATGTCATCCATATGTATGTATGTGCCAAAGCACAAGTCTCTAGTATTTGATATACGGGAGTTACAAATTTAAGGCGAAGGAGGCGTGGCACACAAAATTTAACAAAAACCGAAATTGTGCAATGATCACATAACACTAAATGCAAAATTTGAAGACTGTCGCTGTAAAGATGAATTATATATAATTAAATAACGGAGCATCGATTTCGGTTTTAATCGATAACATTAAAATTAAGACAGTTATCGATTTTTTTAACAAACTCGATCTTTTCGTGCTATACAGGAACCTACATAAAAAATTTCAAGTCTCTAGCTCTTATAGGTTCTGAGAACGACGCGTTCATACATACGGACGGACGGACGGACGGACGGACGGACGGACGGACAGACGGACAGGGCTAAATCGACTCGGCTTGTCTCCCTGATCAAGAATATATATACTTTTTGGGGTCTGCCACGCCTCCTTCTCCCTGTTACATACATTTCAACAAAAACATTATACCCTGATTTTCCCATTTTCAATGGGTTCAGGGTATAAACGAGTAAGAAAACTCTAGTCGGGGGTCCCGACTAGGAAATACCCTAAACCCCGCGCTATCTGCGTTTTTTTAAAATACTGCATAATTAGCATTTCGTATAAACGCACAGAAAACTAAATTCAATTCATTTTCAATTGTTTAGCCAAAAGCGCCATCTATGGTTCGATTGAATAGCGCCATCCATGTTTCGATCCAACTGAGCAGCTGATAATTCGCAAATCATAGCGCCATCTATTGGAAATATGTACACTAAAACTTGCGGGTTTTAGAAGTTGCTAGATGCACGCAGCTCAATGTGTATGTGTGTATGTGTGCACATGTATAGGAAAACAGTTTGCTTTGTTTTGCTGGTCACGTGTTTGGCCGATTGGCCAAATGTTTTGTATAATAACTTCTGCGCGAATTAATGGATTTGAATGAAATTTTCAGCTTATGTTCAACATATTTTATTACATTTTTTCCAATTTTAAAATGTAAACCCATTCATTTACTGGCTTTGAGTGCAACTAACCTCAATTTAAATATTTGGGGAAATTTGGAGCCGGTATCCAAAATTTAACACAAGTAAGAAAACTCTAGTCGAGACCGCACGACAAGGGTATACCCTAAACCCTATGAAGAACCGTTATTCCAGGCATTCTTTGTTTCTTTTATGTACACATGCATATGTACGTTCATTACAAGCAAAACATACACACACATACACAGGCGAACGCACACACACACGCCAGTCGGTGCGTCAGCTGTTCTTTGGCTGCTTTGCATGGCAATGCTATGTGAAATTAAATGTTTAATAACTTTTTTTCTAGACTAACGATTTTGATCAAACTTGTTGGGCGTGATCATGTCATCCATATTTATGTATGTGCCAAAGCACAAGTATGTAGTATTTGAAATACGGGATTGACAAATTTGAGGCGAAGGGGGCGTGGCATCCAAAATTTAACAAAAACCGAAATTGTGCAATGATTACATAACACTAAATGCAAAATTTAAAAACTCTAGCTATAAAGATGAATTATATATAATTATATAACGGAGCATCGATTTCGTTTTTAATCGATAACATTAAAATTAAGACGGTTATCGATTTTTTTTAACAAACTCAATCTTTTCGTGATATACAGGAACCTACATAAAAAATTTCAAGTCTCTAGCTCTTACAGGTTCTGAGAACGACGCGTTCATACATACGGACAGACGGACGGACAGACGGACGGACAGACGGACAGGGCCAAATCGACTCGGCTTGTCTCCCTGATCAAGAATATATATACTTTATGGGGTCTGCCACGCCTCCTTCTCCCTGTTACATACATTTCAACAAAAACATTATACCCTGATTTCCCCATTTTCAATGGGTTCAGGGTATAAAAACACGTGTGTTACTGTTGCGATCCTTTAAAGATCGCCCAAAAAATTATACGCCCACGACGACTGGAAGCGTGGCAAATCGGATCTAAATATATAGTGATTTTACAAATTCTTTAATACATATTTTGAGCTCTATTGATGCTAGGTATATCTACGCCTTCAGGGGGTGTAGAAACTAATATCAGCTTATATCTCTTTAACATGTATTAACAAGTAAGAGTGCTCTAGTCGAGACTGCTCGACAAAGAGATCCCCTGAACCCTGCGAAGAACTGCGATTCCTAGGAGCCGCAAACATTCTCCGTTACTTTTATATGTATGTACATATGTAGCAAGCAATACATACACACACACAGACGCACGCACCAACACACAATCTGCTAACTGTGCATTATGACTCATCAGCTTCGCTGCTGCTGCAAGACGCCGATAATATGAGATATTAAATGTTTAATAACTTTTTTTCTAGTCAAACGATTTTGATCAAATTTGTGGGGCGTGATCATGACATTCATATATGTGTATGTGCCAAAGCACAAGTCTCTAGTACTTAAAATACGTGATTTAGCAATTTGAGGCGAAGGGGCAATTTGAGGGCGTGGCATCCAAAATTTAACAAAAACCGAAATTGCAAAATAACACTACATGCAAAATATGAAGACACTAACTATAAAGATGAATTAAATAGAATTTTATAACTAAATGAAGAGATCGGTTTTTAATCGATAACATTAAAACGATGATAGTTATCGAATATTTGAAACAAACTCGATCGAATCGTACTATACACGAACTTCCAAAAAAAATTTGAAGTCTCTACCTCTTATATCTTCTGAGATCGACGCGTTCAAACATACGGACAGACGGACAGACGGATGGACGGACAGACGGACAGACGGACAGACGGACAGACAGACAGATGGACAGGGCTAAATCGACTCGGCTTGTCTCCCTGATCAAGAATATATATACTTTATGGGGTCTGCCACGCCTCCTTCTCCCTGTTACATACATTTCAACAAAAACATTATACCCTGATTTTCCCATTTTCAATGGGTTCAGGGTATAAAAAGGCTTTGGACAAACTTGCAAATCACATAGACACGGAATTAAAGTCGTCCGATTTACATCATACTCTGCATTTCGAAGTAGAACAGTCAAAATCAATATTTCACTCTTTATTATACGCAAATAAGACCAGACACACAAGATCCATAAATGCTTTAGGCACAGCCTGGAAATTTGTGGCCGGCTCCCCTGACCACGATGACTTAGTCGCTATAGAAGATATTCTAAATAAACTCATTCAGAATACTAACCAACAAACCATCATAAACACACAATTTCAACAACGAATAAATAATCTCACCCAAATGAACAATATTTTAACCAACGCCATCCAAAAACATTCGTACCCTACTAACAATTTAGATACTAACATACAAATACAAATCCATCTGATTAAAGAAGAAATAACAAACATAAAATACGCCATACAATGGGCTAAACTAAACAGAGTAAACAGCATCCTCTTAAATGATAAAGATTTACACCTAATACAGAAACAAATAAATAAAGCTGAAATAGATCTAACAATAGAAGAGATGCTAGAGTTAGCAGACGTATCCGTCTTACATAATAATACCATAATCTTATATGTTGTCAAAATTCCTAATCTAGAAAATATAAATTATGAGAATATAATTATTAGACCTATAATTAAAGACAATACAGTTGAGACCGCTCGACTAGGGTATACCCTGAACCCTGCGAAGAACCGCTATTCCAAGCATTCTTCGTTTCCTTTAATATTCATATGTATATGTATGTTCATTATAAGCCAAACATACACACACACGCACAGGCGCACACACACACAAACGCCAGTCGCTGCGTCAGCTGTTCTTTGGCTGCTTTGCATGTCAATGCTATGGGAAATTAAATGTTTAATAACTTTTTTTCTAGAGCAACGATTTTGTCAAACTTGTTGGGCGTGATTATGTCATCAATATGTATGTATATGTCAAAGCACAAGTCTCTAGTATTTGATATACGGGAGTTACAAATTTAAGGCGAAGGGGGCGTGAAACCCAAAATTTAACGAAAACCGAAAATGCGTTAGACCCAAATAACACTGAATGCAAAATTTGAAGACTCTAGCTAGAAAGATGAATTAAATAGAATTTTTTAGCTTAATTTACATTTTCGTTTTTAATCGATAACTATAAAACGATAACAGTTATCGAATTTCTGAAACAAACTCGATCTTTTCGTGATATACAGGAACCTACAAAATTTCAAGTCTCTATACATGGGTTCTGAGAACGACGCGTTCATACATACGGACAGACGGACAGACGGACATGGCTATCAACTCGGCTTGTCATCCTGATCAAGAATATATATACTTTATAGAGTCTGCCACGCCTCCTTCTGCCTGTTACAAAAACATTATACCCTGAATTCCCATTTTCAATGGGTTCAGGGTATAAACAAGTAAGAAAACTCTAGTCGAGACCGCTCGACAAGGGTATACCCTAAACCCGATGAAGAACCGTTATTCCAAGCATTCTTTGTTTCTTTTATATACACATGCATATGTACGTTTATTACAAGCAAAACATACACACACACGCACAGGCGCACGCACACACACACGCCAGTCGGTGCGACAGCTGTTCTTTGGCTGCTTTGCATGGCAATGCTATGGGAAATTAAATGCTTAATAGCTTTTTTTCTAGACTAACGATTTTGATCAAATTTGTTGGGCGTGATCATGTCATCCATATGTATGTATGTGCCAAAGCACAAGTCTGTAGTATTTGAAATACGGGACTTACAAATTTGAGGCGAAGGGGGCGTGGCATCCAAAATTTAGCAAAAACCGAAATTGTGTAATGCTCACATAACAATAAATGCAAAATTTGAAGACTCCAGCTATAAAGATGAATTATATATAATTATATAACGGAGCATCGATTTCGTTTTTAATCGATAACATTAAAATTAAGACGGTTATCGATTTTTTTTAACAAACTCAATCTTTTCGTGATATACAGGAACCTACATAAAAAATTTCAAGTCTCTAGCTCTTACAGGTTCTGAGAACGACGCGTTCATACATACGGACAGACGGACGGACAGACGGACAGACGGACGGACAGACGGACAGGGCCAAATCGACTCGGCTTGTCTCCCTGATCAAGAATATATATACTTTATGGGGTCTGCCACGCCTCCTTCTCCCTGTCACATACATTTCAACAAAAACATTATACCCTGATTTCCCCATTTTCAATGGGTTCAGGGTATAAAAACACGTGTGTTACTGTTGCGATCCTTTAAAGATCGCCCAAAAAATTATACGCCCACGACGACTGGAAGCGTGGCAAATGGGATCTAAATATATAGTGATTTTACAAATTCTTTAATACATATTTTGAGCTCTATTGATGCTAGGTATATCTACGCCTTCAGGGGGTGTAGAAACTAATATCAGCTTATATCTCTTTAACATGTATTAACAAGTAAGAGTGCTCTAGTGGAGACTGCTCGACACAGAGATCCCCTGAACCCTGCGAAGAACTGCGATTCCTAAGAGCCGCTAACATTCTCCGTTACTTTTATATGTATGTGCATATGTAGCAAGCAATACATACACACACACAGACGCACGCACAAGAACACACACAGACGCAGGCACAAGCACACAATCTGCTAACTGTGCATTATGACTCATCAGCTTCGCTGCTGCTGCAAGACGCCGATAATATGAGATATTAAATGTTTAATAACTTTTTCTAGTCGAACGATTTTGATCAAATTTGTGGGGCGTGATCATGACATTCATATGTGGGTATGTGCCAAAGCAGTCTCTAGTACTTGAAATACGTGATTTAGCAATTTGAGGCGAAGGGGCAATTTGAGGGCGTGGCATCCAAAATTTAACAAAAACCGAAATTGCGTAAGGCTTACATAACACTAAATGCAAAATTTGAAGACTCTAGCTAGCTATATATATATATGTATGTGTGTGTGTGTGTGTGTGTGTGTGCGCGTGTTTTTTTTTTTTTTTTTTTTTTTTTTTTTTTTTTTTTATATTCATTTATTTGCTCAAATAATTAATACATTAAAATTTAGTTTAAAATAACGCTCGATGCTTGCGGGACTGCCGTGAAGCATTGCTTCGCAAGCGTTTTGCGATATTTTAGACACTACTAGACACTAGTAGCTAGTCGTCGGCTACGCTCAACTCTGCGAAGCTCCACCATTATTAGAGCAGCGAAGGAACTGATTTGGTTCCAAGCTGCCTCAGACTCCAGCATGAACGCGACCAAGTTGTCCCGTCTAATGGAGCGGCCCACTGATGCTTCGAGGGCACTCCTCTCCTCGTCGAAGCGTCCACACTCGAAGATTGCGTGGTTAGCGTCTTCCACTACTCCTTGTCCACACCAGTTACACTCGTCTGAGTCGTCGTGGCCAAACCGCTTCAAATAGCTGCGGAAGCATCCGTGTCCAGAAAGAATCTGTGAAAGATAGAAGTTAATCTCGCCATGCTTACGATTGACCCATGGTTCAAGCTGCGGTATGAGCGAGTGCGTCCATCGTCCTTTCGTCGAGTTGTCCCATTTCCTTTGCCATCGTGAAATGCTGTTCG
This sequence comes from Drosophila paranaensis, assembly GCA_035047545.1. NCBI lineage: Eukaryota > Metazoa > Arthropoda > Insecta > Diptera > Drosophilidae > Drosophila > Drosophila paranaensis. The sequence continues at coordinate 503,407 of JAWNPL010000142.1, read as the reverse complement.
CCCTGGATGCATTACGTGGGCCGCGTACAGGTTCGTTTGTACTGCGCTCCACGACTTCGGCGACCAGATCCTCCAGTGGAAGCATTCCGGCTATGACAAGCGCAGCGTCATCTGAGACTGTTCGGAATGAACAGCTGACTCGGATTGCGCTTAATCTATAGGTGGCTCGAATACCTCTGCTGTAGCTGGGAGTGGCCATTGCTCTTGACCAGATTGGCGCTGCGTAAAGGATGATGGACCTCACGACGCTCATAAGAAGAAGGCGTCGTTGTTGCTTTGGTCCCCGTGTGTTCAGCATGATTCGGGAGAGTGCTCTACACGAATCAGCTGCTTTTTTATGCACGTATTCCAAGTGCTCACGGAAGGTCAACCTTGTGTCAATCATGACCCCAAGATACTTAATCGCCCTCTTTGACGCAATACTGATGTTGCCAATCTTTATATGGGCCGTTTCCACTTTCTTACGACTGCTGACTAGGACCACCTCCGTTTTGTGGGCCGCTAGGTCAAGTCCGGCTCTTGTCAACCAGTCTCGAATGTGGCTGATACTTGCGCTGCACATATCCTCAGTATCTTTCAGCTCCTTTCCTATGGCGACGACGGCGACATCATCAGCAAAGCCAATGGTGTGCGCACCCACTGGTAGCTCCAGGCGCAGTACGCCGTCGTACATAGTATTCCATAGGAGAGGCCCCAGAACTGATCCTTGGGGGACTCCAGCTGACACTATGTGAGTTTGGACTCCCTCACTCGTATTGTACATAAGTGTCCTTCCTCTGAAGTAGCTCTTTATTATCTCTTTAAGATATTTAGGGATATTATATTGTGCCAGAGCATCTAGTATCATATCCCAGCTAGCTGTGTTGAATGCATTCTTCACATCCAGAGTCGCTATGATGCAATACTGCTTCGACCCGTGCTTCCATCTGGTACCTTGTATGGCGGTGGTTGCGAGGCCAACAACTTTGCTCAGCGCATCCGTCGTTGACATGGCTTTCCGGAACCCAAACTGGTTTGGGGACAGGCCGCCAGCGCTTGCGATTGCGGCCTCCAGTCTGGAACAGACCAATTTTTCGAACACCTTTCCCAAGGTGTCCAAGAGACAGATTGGCCTGTAGGATGATGGCTCCTCCGGTGGTTTTCCAGCTTTAGGTAGCAATACCAGGTTCTGCATCTTCCAGCTTGCAGGGAACGTTTCTTGAGTTAAACATGTATTAAATAACTCAGTAAACGTGTGCGTGTGTGTGTGTGTGTGTGTGTGTGTGTGTGTGTGTGTGTGCGCGCGCGCGCGCGTGTGTGTGTGTGTGTGTGTACACACACACACAGAGACGCACGTACGCACAAGTGCAAGTCGCTGCGTCACCTGTGGTTGCGCTGATAAATGTATTCAAATATTATGGGAAATTAAATGTTTAATAACTTTTTTTGTATGTGAACGATTTTGATCAAACGTGCAGCGCATGATCGAGTCATTCATATGTATTCATGTGCCCAAGCACAAGTCTCTAGTACTTATAATACGTGTTTTGCATATATGCGGCGAAGGGGAGTGGTATCCAAAATTAAAATAAAGTAAAAATTTTATAAAACATACATTAAACTCAAAGCCAAATTTGCCTCTATTTATAAAGGTGAATTATATAAAATTATGTAACTTTATATCGATTTCGTTTTAATCGATAACCTTAAAATTTGAATAGTTATCAATTTTTGTAACAAGCTCGATCTTTTCGTGCTATATAGGAACCTACATTAATTTCAAGTCTCTAGCTCTTATAGGGTCTGAAATCGACATGACCGCGCCGGGGTTCGAGCCCACGCCTCTATATTCGCCAAAGGGCATTTTTAGCGGTGCGTGTCTTTGCCAAAGTTATAAACTTAGATCCCAATTGAAACTTCGATAGCCACCTCCGATGGAAATTTTTTATCAGCGTCGACCGTGAGGAATTGAGATTATTTTTAAATATAATGTGATAAAGCCCTCGTGGGGTGCTGGGACGTGAATAAGTATTTCGCAGTCGGTTGCGTCCGACTACAACGTTCTTACTTGTTTTATTTAAGTTTTTTGTATTCTCCTCATCAGAGCTGTTATTTTCTACTGCGTTGTTATCTACGTCTGTTTAAATTTTTCTAAATAAAGCATTTAGTACCCAATTTGACTAATAGTCACCATAAGAATGGTCAATCCATCATTTTATTGCATTAAAGTAAAAAACTAAGTAGATATAGGTAAGAACTGAGAGGACATTCGGGAGCAGCAATGATGTGCCCAAAGTAGATACTAAGTCAGAATTAATGGTTAAAAGGCGGAATTGACTAGATTTTCACCATGAGTAATGCCTATTTATGCCAATTTACCAAAATATTTATGTTTTATACACATTGAAGGTATATCTATAAAGCTACTGTTTACACCTGCTGCAGTGTCTGAATCATCCAAATTAATGGAATAAAACGTGTGTATTAATAATAAAATCTAATACGATGTATGGTTCTTAGCTTGAAGGCACAAGAAAGCGAAAATCTGCCGGAACCACCGCCAGACATCTGGCCAGAAGCGAACAATTCTGCTTATCGTCGTTAGCCATCAGATTTTCAATATATATTGACAGACAGCGGCAGATATAATGATGGCGATTGATGGGAAACGAATAATACTTATTAATACTATTTAGTTTTGTTAATTAAAGCCTTGGAATATAAAGTGTGAAGCTATTCAACACGAAAGTGTAAGCGGTCAGAGGATTACCTGGGCAATAACCGGAAAAAAAGCGGTTTAGAACTAAAAAAAATGATTAAAACCCTTATATCGCCAGATTGCTGAATCTTTTCATAACTAGGAACAGGCGACCGCTTAAGTTTTTATTTTGTCTGCTGGCTATAAGATAGATAACAGTGTCAAAACTCGTGAATTTTCATACAAAGTTCGGCGCGCACTAGCGAATTTTGCAAAGAGTGACGTTTCACTGTTAACTTAACGGACCGCTTTGCATAACCTAGTGTTACTCAATCGTGCTCTGTGACAAGAAAATCAGTGCTCTGCGAGCGCTCGTTCGGTAATGGTCCATTTCTATATGAAGCCCTTCTATGCAACCATGTATGCTTATTTTCTGATCTCTTCTCTCTCATATATTTTTATTATCTGCTCTCTTCTCTCTCGAATATATATATGTAAGAACTCACCGGCAGCAGCACACCAAAATTGAAATTTGCTGGTTGAGGCTTCATTTCGTCTCTTGCGACAGTAGAGTATACCAAACTTTTGAAAGTGTTTGTCATGCCCATGCAAAATGTTGACATTATGTTATTGAGTTATGTGGTTAGTGTTTAAGTGATGCGTATTTAAAAAAAAAAGTCCGCTAATCTACTGATAGTATAAAAACAATCGAGTGTGACTCGGAACTAGTGATGGCCGAATTAAGCAATAATCGATTATTTTGTTTCAATTTTGGATAAAGTATCATCGAATATAGGCATTCGATTAATTGAATCAATATTCGATTGTTCGAATAATCGCATGTATGAGTGGCTGAATTTGATCCTAGGTTTGGAGCAATGTTTTTGTTGGCTACATCAACCTTGCTGGACCCCCACTTCAATAGAATAAATGTTCTTGCCTTGCTTCAGTAGTGAACGGAGAGAAATGGCGACTATAGCCCATGGCACACAAACGCCACAAAAAAGAAATGGAGTATCCCTATGTCCAAGACGAGCTGAGTTTTTTTTCTAAACGCACCTGTTTTGTAACTGAAACGTAACGTCACTGACGCCTGGGAGGACATGCGCCTAGCATACTCAAAATTGTATACATTTGCACTACGCTGTGTACTGTCTTCTGCTAAACACTTCTGTATCAGTTGAGCGCCTCTACTCAAAAGCGGGAAATACGGCAACCGAGAAGAAAACAGTTAAACTACGGAACATCTGTCTAAACTTCTGTTCCTAAACTCCGTTTTGAATAAATAAAAATATTTTTTTGCGTTCTTTACTATTTTTGCTATCAAATATACATATAATAAATTGTAAAAATTATAAAAAAGAAAATCTATAAAAACGATCGCTAAACTAATTGATTATTTTAATTTTTATGATTAGCAGCGAATAATAATCGCAGAGAAAAAATAATCGTAGCATACTAATCGGCTAAATTTTTTTTTGTTTGCAGTCAATACTCGGAACTATCGATATCTCTGCTCTACGATACACTCGGAAATCAACCAATTTTGCGTATTTTTGGTGAATGGCTAATACGATAAGAAGGAAAGAAAAATTAGGAAGTTTGTTTATATTTTCGTCAGATCGGTCAAATAACTATAAACCAGGGTCACTTTGAAAATAACATGAATCCGCTGGACAAAATTCATGCACTGGATGAGATCGAAAAAGATATAATTCTGTGCATGCAGAGTGCAGGTAACGCAGTTAATGTCTACATATTTTTGTGTATTTAGTAAAAAACAACAACTAACATAAAGGTCAGGCGCTGCAGGAGCTGGGAAAAGAAAAGACTTCCCAGAAAAATGCAGAGACACAGTCTCAGCAATTTTTAAAGAGCTTGTCTAGTGTAGAGTCAAAACTCTCGGAACAAATCAGCTACCTCACACAAGTTTCCACCGGCCAGCCACATGAGGGATCTGGATATGCCTCTGCCAAAGTTTTGCAAATGGCTTGGCATCGCATTCAACACGCGCGCTCGCGTGTACGCGAACTGGAAGAGACTAAGGCCAAGCACTCCCATGCAGCTAGACAGCAACAACAGAAGCGCCAGCAAGAACATGCAGCCGCACAGCAGCAACAGGCAGCTGCAGCCGCAGCTCAGCAACAGGTAGCAGCCGCAGCTTGTAGTTCAGGACCTGCCGATAGCAGTGAAGCAAGTGTCGGTAATATTTCTAGTGGTAGTGGAGTAAGCATCACACCCCCTGATTCCGGCAATAGTTTGCCCACTAACTAATAGAACATTTTACATAAATTAATATTTTCTGTATGCATACAAATTAAATTATATTTTAAATGCTTTTGCTTAAGTCGGAACATTTTTATAGATATCAAAAAAATTTTTTTCACACACGTAGCGTACACACTGCAAAAGAATATTTCGCTCGTGACGTATATCGTGCTCCAATAGCTTGGATAACATTTTATTTTGGTTGTTAAATTGACGCGCACGTTTGAAATTCAAACCAGAATGAACTTGCTTTGGGTGAGAATGCTTCGTTTTTTTTTCGGAAATTGATTTAAACTCATTGGGGACTATTGAACACATATTCTGCATTGCACTCAAAATTGGTTCTTTGTTCCGTTCAATGGGTACGTCGTCAGGTCCTTCATCAGAAGACATTGAATCCAATTTCATAAGCTCATTTGTGTTAGCATCTTCTACCAAAGGCACGACTAAAAATTTTAGTGCAGCCTCAGCTAAATCCTTTTCTTGCTCATCTATATCAATATAGGGTTCTACACAAGCGACATCAATTGAATTAGTGACATCGTTATTATCGAATGCTTCATCTTCATTTTCACTATCCGTTCCATAAATTTTCAACATATTGATCAATGCATTATCAACCTTGTTTTTGGATTTAAGCGTTACATGCTTGTAATCAACCATCTTACTGGTCCCACGAAATATGGACACATCAATTGTACTTGAGCTACTTGAATACTCTGTTATTTTCGGTCTATTTCCAACATATTGAGGACCTGATTTTACCATCGAAGTATTTGCGTGCCTGAGTTTTTTAAATTCCCTCGGAGATTTACATTTCTTTGTGTTTGGACGCGAATGCGAGCGTCGTCGGTCCTCCAACATGCCAAAGCGCTTCTTAGATACTTCAAGGCGTTCTCCTCGTTTCAGGCGCTGATCCTTAGCCTGTTTGGCTATCTTTATGCTAGTTGCTGTTGGAAATCTACAATTAAAAAAATTAAATAATCGTAAAATTCTATAAATTTCAGACTCTAACCTTTTGCATCGTTCGGCACGCCAGGCAGCAATATTCTGAGGTGTCCAAACTTTTCTTACGGTTTTGTACAAGCCTGTTATGTGATTTCCCTCAATATGTTGTTCCATTACGAATGGTAGAGCTGCAAAACTGCAATTCTCAGCGGGACATGTTTCATGCTGATCTAAATGACGTCGCATATCTTGCGCCGTAGCCAGTTTTATGTTGCAGTTGCCACAGTATTCAATGCGTGGCGGAGAACAGGTTTCAATCATTTTTGTTATCATGATATTCTATAATGGTTTAAACTTTGTGGTTTAGTTTTATTAAATTGAAGTAAAGTAATTGTAAAAGTAATTACTTTTTGTTGCTCCATTTTAAAATACTTTGGGGGCACCGTACTCCCGTGCGCTCCATACATGGGAGGGGGCTGTTTGGCACGTGGAAGTAACGTCATCCCTGAAGGCGTTAAGTAATGCAAATTACACTTGTTTGGTTCTAAAATATTTTTATCGAAATTCGGCGAAGGCAATTGAAATTTTGACTCCATCATGGGTAATTTTCCATATGATCAGCAAACGTGTACTTTCAACAGAACCTAACAGTCACGACAGTTTAATAAGCAGTCGCAGTTTATTTTGAATGTTATTAAATAAGACAACAATAACAATAACAATTTAAAAAAAAAAACTCTAATTTCAGTGTCTACGTTCGACAATAAAAATGTTAATTTTTTCCGTTTACAACAGTAGTTTCACTAATTTTTTTGCATATTAACCATGTGTTAAATTGGCCATATACTGATTAATAACATATATTGTCGATAGGAACGAGAAAAGTTCTTCGAAATGACATTCACAAAGGCACAATTTCATCGACTCAAAATTAAAATAAATAAAATATCGATAGTCACATTTTTTAGTTTATCCATCACTGTCAGCAGCTGATTCAACTGCTCTGAGGTGTTGCATAGCGTGCAAAAATTAAAACCAAGAAGAAAGTGGTAACGAGACAACTCATAAATCAAGTTAAAGTTAAATTAGCCTCAAGAGCAAAATAACGAATCAAACTTTAAAAAATGCAAAGCGTACTTAACTCAGTAAAAGGAACTGCATTAAATGTGGCAGAATATTTAACGCCAGTCTTAAAGGCAAGTACTTTCCTCGAACTCCTTAGAGTTGATTGATGTTTAGGTATTAAGACAATACTGGTTTTAAGTTAATGTGCAATAAAATTTTATGGGAATGTATGCACAATATATAATATACGACATATACATTAATAGCTGTCAGGAAATCTCATTTTAGCTGTCGTGTTTGTCGTTGCTTGGAATATTTATATTAAACTAATTATATTTATTTGTTATCAGGAGTCAAAATTTCGAGAAACTGGCGTATTAACTCCAGAGGAATTCGTAGCAGCAGGTGATCACTTAGTTCACCATTGTCCAACTTGGCAGTGGGCCGCGGGCGATGAGAGCAAAACAAAGCCATATTTACCAAAGGGTGAGTAAATAACTACACAACTACATCTGCGGTGAAAATAATAGCACCATAGGATGTTGCAAAATTCAAAGTTGTAAAATTTTGGAAAATAACTGAATTTTTTTTAACATAAAATTATTTTATTCAACTAATCAATTCATTAATATATTTGTAAAAAGAAAGGACTCCATATTTCTTGAGTATTTCAAAATATATTCACTTATTATATTGGTTAGGTCAAAATTAAGGCGGTAAAAAAAATAGCACTATCCCATCACAATCGCGAAAACAGAAAATTAATATTTGGTTGAGTATCCTTTATTGGCTACTACGGCCACACAGCGCTTTGGCATGGAATCCACTAAATCTTGGCATCTAGAAATAGAAATCCTTTCCCAACTTTCTTTCACAACCATCCAAAGTGATTCATTTGATGTTGGGTTGCAGGTGTGAACTTCCTTTTTAACATCAGTCCACAAATTCTCAACTGGATTGAGATCCAGAGACTGTGGATGCCATTCCATGACGTTGATATCGTTGTCCGCAAACCACTTTTCAGCTTTTCTGCTCGTGTACTTGGGGTTATTGTCCTGCTGCAGGACCTAAACTAATGACATTTCATCCTCTGTATGTGGTAGCATTATATTTTGCAGGATATAAATGTACACGTGCTGATCCATGATCGTTTTAGTCCAATGAATCGGACCTATTGCATAATACGAAAAGCACGCCCATATCATAATATTGGAACCCCCTTGCATCACCGTTTTTTCGTGTACATTGGTCTGTACTCCTTGGTGGTCTCCGAACGAAAATACGAGATCCCGTCCTTCCATATAACACGATTTTGCTCTCGTCTGTCCACGATACGTTCCTCCACTTTTCCACTGGCCATTTGGAGTGTTACATGGCAAACTTCATGCGTTTAGGTACGTGTTTACTCTTCAATAGTGTCACTTTTCTTGGACTACAAGCATTTAAATTATTTTCCCGTTGCCTAGTACGTATGGTTTCAACAGATGCAGAAATTTTTAAATCTTTTTTAAGCTCTGTTGCTGGCTTAAATGGCTCTTTCTTGCTCTGTCTTACCAGACGCTTGACGAGCAACGGCAACATTACGGGTTTTCGCCCACGAGACTCCACTTTTGGGACAAATTTCTTGGCGTTACTGATCATTTTGTTGGAACAGCCCAGTATACGACCTATTTCGGCGAATGTTTTGCCTTCTTCTAGGTTTTTTCGGATAACTTTCCTTTCTTCATCACTGCAATGCTTTCCGCGGCCCATATTAAAAAAACAGCTATTAATTTTGTTTTTAAGCTATGTTTTCCTTAAAAAAATAACTTTTTCTAATAAACACGAGGGTTTTACAATGATAATTTTCGCGAAAATGCTTTTTTTCTATGACAATATGTGCCAAGTGCTATTTTTTTCACCGCGCTATTTTGCATTCTCCTTTCGATTTTGCTTCTTCTGAGAAGAACCGTTATCATTTTCGTTCTTTTTCTTGCTCTCCCAAATCAAAGAGACTGTCGGTAAGGCAAGAAAAAAGAGCTGCTTATTTTGATGCTATTTTTTTCGCCGGCACTGTATGTAAAAAAAATTACTAAAGCTGATTAAAATATAGATAAACAATTTCTAATTACACGCAATGTGGCTTGTTATCGTCGCTGCAAGCAAATGGAGTATATAGGAGAGGAGACACTTGTTGAAGAAGAGTCTGGTGACGGTGGCTGGGTAGAGACACATCAGTTAAACGATGACGGCACAAGTCAACTCGATGATAAAATATGCGAACTGACGCTAGATGAGAACAAGGTTAGATTATATAGCTCATAATAAAAGTTAAATATATTTACTCCTCTCTTAGAGTGAAACGCACACACCGGAAAAGAGTAAAATATCACCAATGATAGCGCTGGCTAATGATGATGAGAATGAGGACGATGACGAGGCCATTGACATGGATACATTTGAGGAAAGCGGCATGCTTGAACTTGTCGATCCTGCTGTTGCCACTACCACTCGCAAACTAGATACCGAAACATATCCTAGCAATTCAGCTTCAGTGGTTATTGCAAGCGAGTCTGCCAGTAGCGTAGATTCCGTTTTGCATACACGGACCTACGATCTGCACATCACATACGATAAATACTATCAAACTCCACGACTATGGGTGGTCGGCTACGATGAGCAGCGTAAGCCGCTAACCGTCGAGCAAATGTACGAGGATGTTTCACAGGATCATGCTAAAAAGACTGTTACTATGGAATCGCATCCCCATTTACCTGGACCCAATATGGCATCGGTGCATCCTTGCCGTCACGCAGATATTATGAAGAAGATTATCCAGACTGTTGAGGAAGGCGGTGGCCAACTTGGGGTACATTTATATTTAATTATCTTTTTGAAGTTTGTTCAAACCGTCATACCAACTATTGAATACGATTTTACGCAAAATTTTAACATGTCCTAAACAGCTCGCTCTTAAGTTTAATCTGACAACAATATAATAAATTAAATTAAAAACGTATATACAAATAAAATCACAGCTATGGTACGCACCAAAAAAAATTCATTATTATTAGAATATTTTTTATGTTTACGATTTATTACATTTTTGTTGGTTGGTTGCTCGTTTGGAAACACATCTGAGATGACGATTTATGTTAACGTAATTGTAAAACATAATTATTATTATACATACAGTTTATTTTTAGGTAATTTGGTTTGTCTGTTTAGTTAAATGGTTTGCCTCACGCTGTTTACTTGCTTCAACGGATATTAAACTTGCAACAGCTGTGGGTGTGTATATGTGAAGTTACAATATACCTATTAAGATTTAATGCACTTATAACTTTATTCATATATGTATGTTTTCTTAATTTTTTATATATAATTATAATATATATATATATATACCTATATACTCGCAACCCATTTATAATGCATAAATATATGTTTTTTTTATATATCTTAAAAATTAAAATCACTTTTCATTTGCAACAACAGGTTCACATCGTAATTAATTTCACAATAAACATGCCTAATGCAACTGCCTATATAATGACATTACACATTTTTACTTCATGCAGAACCGCATAGTATGCCCCATACTTTAAATATACATAATTATATATATTAATTTGATTAACAATTTTTAAAAAGATACCGCCGCCACTTACGTTAAACGCCAATGTCCAGCGCATGCCCATATATAGGTTTATAATAAGGCTTAAGCGCCATCAAAGTCCTTAATGATGATCCAAAAAAATTATCATAAACCAAACTTTGCCCATTTAATCACTGTTAAATTTCATCCTATCTCATCCACACAAGTTGTATCGATTTCGCAATGCATAACGAAATTTGATATCGTCTAAAATATAATATATATATGGTTAATATACATAGGCAACCCTAGAAGAACTTATTGGCTAATTTATTTTGTGACTCTAAGATAATTTTTCAACAATTTTTAATTACATGGTGCACCCAACATATATTTAAAATGTACTGAAATTTATGTTCTCGTGTTGGGATATATTTAGTTAATCTTATAAGGTACATTGGTTTAAGCGCAATATCAAGACAAGGCAGATTCCTTTATAAAAAATTAAGAAGGCAGGAGAAAAAAAATATAAAAAAAAGATACTGCCTAATTATTTTTTATTCTTTAAATATATTCGAAAATATTAAAAACAAGAACACAATTGAAATTATTATTATACATTTCTTTGTTGGCAATTTCTGCAACTTCTATATCCAACTTGCAATTTGAAAGTATCCCCTGCCCACTGAAATCTCCGGCTCTAACTGCGTCCAGTTTTTATTTACATTGACTTCCAATTTTATTCATATATTTAAATACCATTTGAGTGAGAATGTTTTAAAATTTTATCACGGACTGCAATGCATTCAAAGAAAACCCAAACTGAAACAATTTGACTTCATTTTCCTACGAATAGTACCAAATGCACTTAAGGAAATAACAATATATTCTCGGATTAATTCAAGTTTGGACTCAGGATTATTTTGTACAAATGGATTTTAATGGTCTATTGGTGGAACCGCATACGCAATTGAGTGCTTTTTGTTTTTTTTTTTTTTGTATTAAACTTTCAATAAAATCAAAAGGCTTTTGAATTAATTTAAATATAAGCAAATTTAAAAGATTAAGATTAAAACAATAAAATTATAATCATTTTAGAGTTTGTATATTATCCTATTTTAATTATGGTATAATTATAGAGTTTATGCTGTTTTCACGCAAGTGTTGCAGGTGGTTGCTTGCATTTTTTTCTTAAACTTTAAACTTACTTATTTGTTTTTTTTTTTACATTCTTGTTTCAATGTTGTTTTAACATACGCAAATACTTTGTAAGACAATTGGCGCAAATAGTTACACATAAAAAAAAAAAACATTAAAAACGGATGGAGTATATATATATATATATATATATATATATATATATATATATATATATATATATATACACACGTTAACACGCATATGGATGTGTATAGATTTTAATAAAATAAAATTTTTAATTCACCTTTTAATCAAAGGTTTATTTGCACTTCTACAATGTTGTTGCTAACTTTTTCCGCTTTCAGAATACATGACTAAAAATAACCACAACTTAAATGAAGACATTAATTATTTAACTTAGGTTAAAACTTGTCATAAAAATAATAATAATAATTAACATTGAATAAAAAAATATGTGTATGTGGTACTTGGTTGTTGGTGGTAGTGATGATCATTTTTTCATAGCAATCAATAGTTTCCTTTCTTTTGTTTCTTTAACTTTTAAACTTTGCGCTTGATTGCCTGTTTTTGTTATTTACACATTTGCTTTCAGAAATTATTTAAGTATTTTTTTACACTTATTGATGTTATTCATTCTACTTGGTTCGCATTCACACCTTTCGTTTAGCATGCAGCATCTCCATGAGCAGTGTCTGCGTGGGTGCACTACCTGCACAATGTTTTGAGTATAGATGTTCTTCGCCTCGCGCGGCCATGGCGTGAATTTCCGGTAGTATATTCAAAAGCCTCCTAAATTTGTCCTACAATAATTAAAATAATTAAAAAATTGATTTAAATTGAAAATTATATACTTAAAAGATTTTAATATTATTATTGTTTACACATAATTTTTTTTCTGTTTTATCCTTCACCGCTTTACTTACATTTACTGAGGGGTAACACGTAAGTGTGTAATCCAGAAGCGCTGCCTGAACATTCTCATGTCCCTCCACAACGGTCTTTTTGTTCACTATTCCGCGTACATCTGCAAATAATATACCTGCATTTTATTCTCTTACATGCCGCTTTGGTTTCTCTAAAATAATCACCTGGATTTAAAAGTATCAGGAATTTCATGCACACATAGTCTCCCATATCGAACTTAAGATCCTGGAGCTTATTTTGCAACTCATTAAAGTAGTCACCCAATTGTGGAACTCCCAATAAGCCAAGGCTCATTAAGTTAAACACCTGTCCGTTATTAAGCTGCGTTTCATCGGGCAAACCGTTATGTATGCGATGATGCAGATGATCCAGCACAAGCATATCCGACCAAGAATGCTGAAGCAGCTTCATTTGATCGTCCACCTGCAAATAGTTAAGCAAATTGAAAAGCAGTGAATGTTGAGCAAAATCATTGCAATAATTCTTGCAACTATATAATATTTACATATGTATAAAAATAGTATTAAATAATATTTTGTAGTCAGGTGTTCAGCCTTTAAAGTTTTAATAGACATTGCTAGCATTACATAGATCACTGATATGGATTTATAAAAAATAATTGAGTATACGTAAAATTTGTATACTGATAGTATAGTAGGACAGTAGTTTTAAGATCGAGTCACTCAGATCGATCCCCAGATGGTCATGACCGCTGATATGATGAATTACTAAAGCGTTTTTTCGAGTGCAGCAAGTTTTGCAAAAGCAAACTTGATTTCAACACGCACTCAATTCTTCTGCTCTCGCTTTCTCTTTTCGTCTCACTCACCCACTCTCTACTCCGTGCTGTTGTGTGAGAGCGGCGATGCTTGGTTGCGTCACCGACAAGCAACTTCGACGTTGACGTTGAGTCTTTGACTGGTTCAGCTTTGGTTGCTAAGTAGGTCAGACGCCGAATGAAATCGAAATTCAATGCAGATTTAGGAACACGACATCATAGTCGCAGTCGCGGTCGGACTGCTGTCGCTGTTTTTTTTTTTTTTTTTTTTTTTCTTTTTATATAACACTTCACAGACTTGGCCCCTAGCTTTAAAACTTGTTGTGACCATTAGTGGTTGGAGAGACTGGCTAGTTTTATGATTGTAAGTCAACCGAGAATTTTAAGCGAGAAGTACCTTCAAATCCTTAAAAAAGACTGTGTTTCTCGCCCAATCCACTTGTGAGAAGAGATTTTGATCCAACACTTTGCACATTAACTCAAAGAGATCAACTTCAACTTGGTTATACGTCTGTTTCTGCAGCAGCGCAAAGAGCTGAGTTTGCCATTCCCGATCATCGATTGATTGCACAAACTCGCGTATCATCGGCGAGACCCTGAAAATAGTATGAAAAAGGCAAAGAAAAGGATATATACAAAAGTTATTCCAAAGTTGCTTTCGCTTTACTTTCCACTCACCTCAGTGGCTCAATGACTGCGTCCGCTGTGCTCGATGGATGTGTGCCAGAATCGAAACTTTAATTTAAGAATAAAAAAATTTATATAAATAACAAGTAAGCGTCCTCTAGTCGAGACTTCTCGACTAGGAGATCCCCTGAACCCTGCGAAGAACCGCTATTCCAAGCATTCTTTGTTTCTTTTATGTACACAAGCAAAACATACACGCACATACACAGGCGCACACACACACAAACGCCAGTCGCTGAGTCAGCTGTTCTTTGGCTGCTGTTTGCATGGCAATGTTATGGGAAATTAAATGTTTAATTTTTTTCTAGGCGAACGATTTTGATCAAACTTGTTGGGCGTCATCATTTCATCCATATGTATGTATGTGGCAAAGCACAAGTCTCTAGTATTTGATACACGGGAGTTACAAATTTGAGGCGAAGGGGGCGTGGCATCCAATTTAACAAAAACCGAAATTGTTTAAGGCCCACATAACACTAACTGCAAAATTTGAAGACTCTAGCTATAAAGATGAATTATATAGAATTATATAACGGAGTATCGATTTCGTTTTTAATCGATAACAATAAAACTGTTATCGAATTTCTGAAACAAACTCGATATGCGCGCCCTATACAGGGACCTACATATAAAATTTCAAGTCTCTAGCTCTAGTAGGTTCTGAGAACGACGCGTTCATACATACGGACGGACGGACAGACGGACATGGCTATATCAACTCGGCTTGTCTCCCTGATCAAGAATATATATACTTTATGGAGTCTGCCACGCCTCCTTCTCCCTTTTACATACATTTCAACAAAAACATTATACCCTGATTTCCCATTTTCAATGGGTTCAGGGTATAAAAAACTGCCTGTTACATACGTTTTAACAAAACATTATAAACTTTTTTCCCATTTTTATGGGTTCAAGGTATAAAAAGCTGCATTGTCAATATAATATCGTATTAATTCGTGAACAATTTTCTTCTTCTATTTTTTCTATTAGTTTCTATTAAGAACTATTATAAGTAATGTACATTTCTGAAATTTCAGACTTTCTTTTATGTAATAATTCGATATATTTTGATATGGGCAAAATTATTTGAGAGTACTTGACGTCTTTTATGATATTTTGTCTCTAATATAGTTTTGTCAATTGTTTAGTCTGAATAGATGTAGAAGGTAGGCTGCTAAGGTTAAATAAATACCACAATTTCGATTCAGCTGTGTTCTGTAGAGATCCATTCCCAGTTTCATGACAGCTGCTGTTGCTGTTGCTATTGCCGCTATTTCCGTTACGTTGCAGGCCATCAGCGATATTATTGCTGTTGTTGGCACCGCTTCCGCTGCCGGCGTTATTGCCACCCGCACTGCCCCCAGCGCCGCTTCCAGTGCTGTTGGTGTTGATGTTGTTGCCTAGTGAGCTGCCGCCACTCAGATTGCCAACATTCAGAGGCGTGGTTATCGCACCGCCTGCGCTAGCATTCACTTGGCCCAAAGCAATGGCAATGGGACTGGGTGATGAATCCGGCGATTGCGTGAGTGAGGATACCTATCAATATATCAATGGACGTATTGCACTCAGCCAATAACCACAACAAACTTCTCGCTCACCTGAGGTATTTGAATTTCTTGCTTAATGTTCATATTTGGATATGCTTGCTGATAGCCAGGCGAGAGCGGCGAGGCCTTTATATCTGAGCCTATAGAGCTCCGCAGCGCTTGCAGAGCAAGCTGTCGTTGGCGCATCACCTGCAGCTTACGTGCTCTATCCCTTTTGTACATGGGTCCAAATTTGTTACGGCCGCCGCGCATACGATCTGCTCGAACCGCTACAAATATCCAGATACAATAAAAAACGGGGTGAATAATGTATGATGATGATAGGAAGATATAAAAACATAAACCAATTATAACACAAACAAATAAGAAAACTCTAGTCGAGACCGCTCGACTAGAGTATACCCTGAACCCTGCGAAGAACTGCTATTTCATGCATTCTCCGTTTCTTTTATATGCATTTGTATATGTACATACAGTACAACCAACACTCACACACACACACAGGCGCACGCATACACAAGCGCAAGTCGCTGCGTCAGCTGTTCTTTGGCTGTTATTTGTGTGCCAATGTTATGGGAAATTAAATGTTTAATAACTTTTTTTTCTAGACCAACTATTTTGATCAAATTTATTGGGCGTGATCATGTCATCCATATGTATGTATGTGCCAAAGCACAAGTCTCTAGTATTTGATATACGGACTCTAGCTATAAAGATGAATTAGATAGAATTTTATAGCTGAATTTAGATTTTCGTTTTTAATCGATAATAATAAAACGATAACAGCTATCGAATTTCTGAAACAAACTCGATATGCGCGCCCTATACTGGGACCTACAACAAGCTAGCTATTGTAGGTTCTGAGATCCACGCGTTCATACATACGGACAGACGGACATATAGACGGACAGGGCTAAATCGACTCGGCTTGTCTCCCTGATCAAGAATATATATACTTTATGGGGTCCGCCACGCATCGTTCTGCCTGTTGCATACATTTCAACAAAAACATTATACCTTGATTTCCCATTTTCAATGGGTTCAGGGTGTAAAAATTAAGCATATCTGAATCCCTGGATTTTATCAACTGCATTCTTGAACACAATACGATTTAAAATATAATGTACCTAATAGGGAAACCTGGACTTTAATTTAACTGAAAATTTGGCTATTGCTAAAAAAACAAGTAAGAGTGCTCTAGTCGAGGCTGCTCGACAAAGAGATCCCCTGAACCCTGCGAAGAACTGCGATTCCTAAGAGCCGCTAACATTCTCCGTTACTTTTATATGTATGTCCATATGTAGCAAGCAATACATACACACACAGACGCACGCACCAACACACAATCTGCTAACTGTGCATTATGACTCATCAGCTTCGCTGCTGCTGCAAGACGCCGATAATAAGAGATATTTAATGTTTAATAACTTTTTTTCTAGTCGAACGATTTTGATCAAATTTGTGGGGCGTGATCATGACATTTATATGTGTGTATGTGCCAAAGCACAAGTCTCTAGTACTTGAAATACGTGATTTAGCAATTTGAGGCGAAGGGGCAATTTGTGGGCGTGGCATCCAAAATTTAACAAAAACCGAAATTGCAGAAGGCTCAAATAACACTAAATGCAAAATTTGAAGACTCTAGCTAGAAAGATGAATTAAATAGAATTTTATAACTAAATGAAGATATCGGTTTTTAATCGATAACATTAAAACGATTATAGTTATCGAATATTTGAAACAAACTCGATCGAATCGTACAATACACGGACTTCCAAAAAAATTTGAAGTCTCTAGCTCTTATATCTTCTGAGATCGACGCGTTCAAACATACGGACAGACGGACAGACGGACAGACAGACAGACGGACAGGGCTCAATCGACTCGGCTTCTCTCCCTGATCAAGAATATATATACTTTGTGGGGTCTGCCACGCCTCCTTCTGCCTGTTACATACATTTTCACAAAACCATTATACCCTTTTTTCCCATTTTCAATGGGTTCAGGGTATAAAAAACAAGCAAGAACGTTGCAGTCGAACGCAACCGACTGAACTTTACTTTAGTAAATACACGCAACACAAAAATTGAGAGAGATGGCAAAAGACCAGTGACCGTAGACACATAATTTTTGGCATATTCATAGAGTGGGTTTTCAGGAATATAACTGTAAAGTTTGGATCCTTACATTAAAAAATGCGAAAATTACAGGGTATGTCACGCCCTGTTTGGGGCGTAAGAATATTTTTTGGGAATCGATAGAGGAGGCCCCCAGTAACTAAGAAACCAATTTTGAAGCTTTTAGCACTAAAACTGTGGAAGATATAATTTATTTTATTTGCCACGCCCCCTGGAGGCGTAGATATATCCGCCATAGCTTTTCAATTTTGGAATATTAACCCGAGTATATATAGCAAGTCTCAAGTCTCTAGCATCAATAGTGCTCAAAATATAATAGAATCAGTAAAATCACTGTATATTCAGATCCGCTTTGCCACGCCCCTAGCAGGTGTGGCCAAAAAATTAAGGGGGCGATCTTTATAGGATCGTAACAGTAGCCCACGAGCCATGTTTGGGCATTTTAGCTTTAAAACTGTAGATACATTTGACCCGATTTGCCACGTCCCAATGGGCGTAGATATATCCGCCATAGCTTGGGATGTCGACGTGAGTGTTCAGTCCAAATCTCAACTCTCTAGGCTTTCTAGAAGTAGTGTTTCTCGGATACAGAAAAAAGCATTTTCCGATTGGACGTATCGGGAAAATCTTGACACTTTATCTGACGAGAGGATACACGAGTATATATTCAAAATTTCAAGTCTCTATAGCTTCAATAGCGTGGAAATGGTTCCGTTCATAAAGACAGACGAACGGGCGGACGGACGGACAGACAGCATGACGGACATTGCACGAAACCAATATACACACACGCACAGGCGCACATACACACAAACGCCAGTCGCTGAGTCAGCTGTTCTTTGGCTGCTGTTCGCATGCCAATGTTATGTGAAATGAAATGTCTAATAACTTTTCTAGAGCAACGATTTTGATCAAACTTGTTATGCGTGATCATGTCATCCATATGTGTGTATGTGCCAAAGCACAAGTCTCTAGTATTTGATATACGGGAGTTACAAATTTGAGGCGAAGGGGGCGTGGCATCCAAAATTTAACAAAAACCGAAATTGCGTAAGGCGCAAATAACACTAAATGCAAAATTTGAAGACTCTAGCTAGAAAGATGAATTAGATAGAATTTTATAGCTGAATTTAGATATTCGTTTTTAATCGATAACAATAAAACGATAACTGTTATCGAATTTCTGAAACAAACTCGATATGCGCGCCCTATACAGGGACCTACATATAAAATTTCAAGTCTCTAGCTCTAGTAGGTTCTGAGAACGACGCGTTCATACATACTGACGGACGGACAGACGGACATGGCTATATCAACTCGGCTTGTCTCCCTGATCAAGAATATATATACTTTATGGAGTCTGCCACGCCTCCTTCTGCCTGTTACATACATACGCCTTCCAACAAAAACATTATACCCTGATTTCCCATTTTCAATGGGTTCAGGGTATAATGAACAACATACTATTTCTTGAACAGATTCACCTAAAGCTTTATTCTCACCATCCCTAATTATTGTGATGATTATTATTATTCACCTTCACTACAGACTTCAACTCTATAGCAACTTCTAAAAAACTATTTATATATTTAAGTTCTTATAAAACAAGTAAGAAAACTCTAGTCGAGACCGCTCGACTAGGGTATACCCTGAACCCTGCGAAGAACCGCAATTCCAAGCATTCTCAATTTCTTTTATATACATAAGTATATATATGTTCATTACAAGCAACACATACACACACACATACACAGGCGCACGCACACACAAGTGGAAGTCGGTGCGTCAGCTGTTCTTAGGCTGCTATTTGCATGGCAATGTTATGGGAAATTAAATGCTATATAACTTTTTTTTAGAGCAACGATTTTGATCAAACTTGTTGGGCGTGATCATGTTATCCATATGTATGTATGTGCCAAAGTACAAGTCTCTAGTATTTGATATACGGGAGTTACAAATTTGAGGCGAAGGGGGCGTGGCACCCAACATTTAACAAAAACCGAAATTGTATAATGCTCACATAACACTAAATGCAAAATTAAAAGACTAGCTATAAAGGTGAATTATATAGAATTATATAACTGAGCATCGATTTCGTTTTTAATCGATAACATTAAAATTATGACAGTTATCGATTTTTTTAACAAACTCGATCTTTTCGTGCTATACAGGAACCTACATATAAAATTTCAAATCTCTAGCTCTTGTAGGTTCTGAGAACGACGCGTTCATACATACGAACAGACGGACGGACAGACGGACAGGGCTAAATCGACTCGGCTTGTCTCCCTGATGAAGAATATATATACTTTATGGGGTCTGCCACGCCTCCTTCTGCCTGTTACATACATTTCAACAAAAACATGCGACATAAAAAATAATACTAAAAATAAAATAATAATAATAATAAAAATAATAATAATAATAATAAACATATAAAAATAATACTATTTATTCAGATGTCAAGATATGGGTTGACAGATACTCTTCCCCCTTTTCCTTACAGTGTCTTTATTTGTAGTATTATGTTAGTATTAAGTAATATTAAAATGCTGACGTCCATTTTCCTTTACCAAATATTGAACAAATAAATTACTCCTAAAATATATCTGAGCTATATTCAACTCTACTCTCTGTTAATGAAATAAGCTAGCTTTATTGAAAAGCAGATTTATCTTCAACATTTCAACTATGAGATTATTGTGGGCTGAGGTATACATATTTTTTATCAATCGTTTTAAGGATCGTAACAGTAACTCTTGTGCTCACGCTCTAAACCCATAAAAGAAAACACAGTTTTCCCGATTTGTAACGCCCCTATGCGTAGATATATCCACCATACCTCTTTGTTCTTGGGCTGACAAGTCAATTACATATTCCGAATTTCAGCTCTCTAGCACATCAACTAGTATAGTTTCTGAGATACAGCACAAATACATTTTCCGATTTTACACGACCGTGGTGGCCATATCGGGAAAATCTCTGACGAAGGTGTACACGCGTATACATTTAATCCTCTAGATTTTGGTTCAGACGGACGAACATTCCGCAAAATCAATATACTCATTTCACACTATGACAAAACTTTGCAGTATTTGTTTTGTAATCTTCTTTATTTAAGTGTCTTCATTGTAGTGTCCTTTTTTATTCCATCCTTTTTGTGGACATCACATAAAATATGCATTTTAAATGCAGTGTTGCAAAACAAAATTAAAGTCTTTTTTCCTCCTCAAAACAAGTAACTGTAATTTAGGTCAAGCGTATTGTTTACAAATAATCAACGCGTGGCTACACGTAACAAATATATATATATATATATATATATATATATATATATCATATCTGTATAAATGTATATATCTGTGAGCGACTGTGTATGAGTGTGTGTTCGAGTCTTAAGTGTGTGCGAGTGTTAAAACACAAAATGAATGCAATCCAAATTGACGCGGCGCTCTTTAACGTCAGCGTCGCTGCCAACGCTAGCGTCACAGACGAGAGAGCAGAGCGCACAACGTCACATGGCCATAAACATTGAAAACGCGAGAGCAGTCATTTGCGCTCTCTCGCTCATTATGCTTGCGCGCTGTGGTTTTCATAGGCTGCTAAAGCCCGCCATGGCATGACAACTCGAAAAGCTTTCTATTACGACATTTACTCGCCAAGTTTTTCACACGTACATAAATATAAATACACAGACATGGCCACTGGCACTCACGCTTCTGCCGCATTAGACAATTTTGTTGAATGGAGTAGGTCAAGGACAGTTTTGTGAAACTGGGGCAACATGCGCGCTGTTGTTGCTGTTGTCGATAGAAACTCTCACTCTCTCTTCTCCCTATTACTATATATGGCTCTCACTCACACTATCACTGTTACTGTTGCTCGTTCGATTTGTGGACTGTATGTGTGCGAATTTGTGTTTTTATTTGTGAGTACGAGTTTACAGTAATAGATTTTGTGTCCTACATGTACATATGTATGTATATGTAGTAATTCGTTTATTTACTTGCGATTACCATTTGTGTCGATAGGACTGTGTAAAATCATATGTATGTATGTGCATATGTATAAATGGAATAAACATATGCATATATTCATATATATACATACATATGTACATATATATATGTACTTATATGTAGGTATGTACATCTGAACGTGAATAGCTTTTAATCCGAGAAATGCTGATTTTAAATTGTAAAATGAAATTTTTGTTACTTATAATAACTTCTTTTTTATTCTCAGAAATGAATCTTCATCTTATTTTTCTATACGAAACTTAGTAACAGACACTTAAAGAAGTAATATGATTTATTTTAGGAATAGCAAATCCGCATTATTTCAATTGACCTTAATACAATGTGGTTTACAGTTCAGTTCGAGCTAAGCCGATTTGCAAGTAATGCACTTATTCATTTACCATCCCACTTACTAAATTGTTATAAGGTACATGTTGCTTAACAGCAGGATGCGCACTATATAAAATCAATAAAGGTTTGTTTGCATGTGAGTCATACTCATTAGATTAGAGTAGCACCACTTATCATGACTTGTTTTTTGGCACATCAAACTGACTCGCGTTGAAGTCCAAGCAAAAAATCAAAGCAAGCTAGCCAGCCAGCTACAAAACGCGGTCAACAGTGTCGCAATTATAAAAACGTTGTGCTTGACGAAGAGCAAAGCGAAGGCGCTCAATGTTACTGTTGACCAAAGCTTTATGAGATTACGACAGATTTGTCATTGCGTCGACGTCAAGAGGCGTCGGCAGAGCTTCAGCTACTAAAACTGAAGACCGATGCGAGCCAACATATGTATATCGTTTGTTATTTAGAATATAAACGAGCGTAATGGCTTAAAGGTATTCTATTCTTTGAAACCGTATTATTATTTAAATCGTTTCATAGGCATACCTATGTATGCATGCACTTAAAAAAATCACAAAGCTTATCTTACGCATCATGGCTAAACTACTCTTAGACGAAAATTCATTCCGTTAATAAGAACAACTAGAAAAATATTGCGCTATTCCAATTAAAAACAAAAAACAGAAAAGGTGCGCAGCGACGTCAGCGCAAAGTACACAATGCAGCGTACAGCAGCGCCGCACTCTCTACATGTTGCATTGATTGCACAAACACAAATACGAGTTTATATTTATATATCACGTGCACGCACACATACTCGCTGCGGAATCTAGGTCATGAGCGCAAGAGATGGCACTATAGCCCCATTGTACCAGTGCGCAAATGAGACGGCAATATGGCTAACTACATACATATGCACGTTACAAATAAACTTATTAGCTATGTGTATGTGTGAGAGCGAGCGCGCCTCTTTCTCTCCCTCTCAGACGCTCTTTGTGATATAAAGCAGAGAGGACAATCCAAAAACTAACGTAATTTTTGACTAAAACTGAAACAACTAATTCTTATTCATTCATTACATGAAAAAACTATATGTTCACAGCTATTTGACTATTATAGAAGAAATTATTAGAAATTACCGAATATATATGCATATGTACATATACTCTTTGGTACGTTTGAAATATTATATGGCTACTCTGTGGGAATTTACTTTTTATACAATATGATTCGCTTGCGTGTAAGGGCACCGCTCTCCTAAAAATGGTCTAAATTTTAATTATTAATTATCTGCTAATGTTGCAGGTCTTGTTAAACATATAATATTGTTCCTGGCATACCAATTAATATGTTAAATTATATAAAATAATAGAAACTGGTAGATAAGTAAGAGTGCTTGTATTAAAATTTGAAGATGTCTTTATCTATTCAATAACAAAATACGTGTTGGAAAGCTCTCAATCGATAGATGCATAATACAAATAATAATATTGATTAACAGAATTCTATTATCAATTTTGTTCTGAGTACCTTACAGCTTTTACACTCAGTCAACATTTTGGCAGACTCGCATATAATTCCACACGCTTTAAACACATTTTACTGCGTTTTATATAATATTACATATATTGGTGATTTAAGGTTGCGCTTCTCCATTTCATATACTTCATATTCGAACTAGTCATCCGTATCATTTGTATGGCGAAATTTGGACAAGAGTATTAAATGATATAGCCAACAAAAATTGCATTTAAATTAACATAAAACTGCAATGAACGAAAACTAAAGTCAGGCTTCTAGTTGTTGTTTTCCCATTTTCCAATTTGATTTAAACATACATTTCGACACGATCATTCAAATTTGATTGAAAAAATACGTACTACATTGTATAATTTTCATATTTTAAGTGACCGATAAAAGGCCGAAGATTTTAGAAAGACAAAAGCATCCTCGAAAGGGGGCTAAGACTAATAAATACGAATGAATCATACTATAAAAAAAAAGTATTCTTTATTTCCATGATATTCCAAAATTATTCCAAAATTATAATATTATACTTCACAGGGCATTCACCAGCGAAGGTGTTACTTTCGATGATATATTTAGGAGTATTACATTTTGAAGATGTCTTATATTTGTTTGCACCAGAATACAGAACAAGATATCAAGAATCACACACGTAAAATATAATATAAGCTGTCCACATTTTGGAATTTAAAATGATATAGATTCTCCTATAGATCAGAATTTACGGAAAATAAAAAATTTTCTTACAGAAAAAAATTTTTTTTCGACTTACCCTCGAGTTTCATGCCCACTTCAAGGCACTTTTGGAATCGGCAGTATGGACACCGTTTGCGCTGCGTTTTATCAATGTGGCAGGAACGTTCCGCGACGCATGTGTAGACCTTTTTATTTTGAACAGTCCGTTTGAAGAAGCCCTTGCAGGACTCACAGGTGAGCAGGCCATAGTGATAGCCGCTCACCTTATCGCCACAGACCGGGCACAGTTCTTCGAACAAGTGCTTGAAGTCGATGGCTTCGCCTCCACCAGAGGTGGCGCTGGTTCCACCATGATTACCTCCGCCAGTTGAGGCGACATTGCCAGCTCCACCTGGTGCGGTGCCACCCGCATTGACGGACATGTGAGCAACTGAAGTGCCACCTGGCGGCAGCAACATATAACCGTTACCGGCAGAGCTGTTGCTGCCACCGTTTAGTAGCTGGGCAGAGTTACCAGATGTTACGCCGGCGCCGTTACCACTTTGCTGCGAATGGGACGAATTTGTTTCCTGATAGCCTGTCGGAAATATATACTGTGAATCGAAATTGTATATATACGAATAAGAGGAAGCATTGAATTGGTTCCCTGCAGCATTCGCATTGTTGCTGGCAATATTCTGTTGTTGTTGTTGCTGTTGGTAATGTTGTTGTTGTTGCTGATGATGCGTATTATGGTGTTGAGGCTGCGGCTGTTGTTGTTGATGAGTACCCAAGTGCAGCGTGTAGGCGTTGTAATCGTTATCGGAATTTCTTAAAGGATTCGTTTCGTTTTCGTTGTTGCTATTATTATTATTATTATTATTATTGTTATTGGTGTTGTTGCTGTTGTTGTTGTTGTTGCCGCTGCTACTACTGTTATTGTTGGTGCTACTTTGCGCCGGACTAGCTGGCTGTTGTTGATCAAGTTGCATACTAAACGGTGACAGATTCAACGACGATATAAACTGTACTGTCGCCTGTTGGGGATCCATTTCTAATAACATTTCATAAATTTTTTAGTTCTAGACCGAGCAGATGCTCAAAAATGTCTGCTTGGCGTATTAGTTTGGACGGCTGTAGCAAAATTAATTTACTATTTTATGATTCTCGATTTACTAATTCTCTTTTTTCTTATTATCAAATAAGACATTCAGTTTCATATGTATTATTTGTATTTAATTTGCATATTGACAATATTTTTGTTGTAAACATTCGGTGGTCTGGGCTTTGCATTAAGCATTAACTTCATTTTAATACGCAATATTTTGTACATCAAATTTTTTAGAATTATTATTATTCGCAGCACTTTTAGCTAATTGTAAATTGTATTTTCATTTGTATTATAACTTTTTTTTATTTTTAGCTTTAGCAATTTGGAATTATTTATATTTTTTATTTGAACGTATTTCATTATTTTTTTTTTTATTGTAATTGATAATGATCCATAATTTTAAACATATTTCGATACTTGTATATTTTATAGGAGCTCCGATTAATTCAAATTAATGTGTTTTAACACACAAAGGTACTGTTGCGAGGCGAGTATGTAGATATGTAAAGTACACATAAACATAGATTCATAAAAGTGGGCATATTTTAATTTGCCTAGATTTGAGGTAGGGCTTTTCCATTTATTTTGTTGATTTTATTGTTTTTGTTTTGTATATTTTATATGCATTATTGCTTTTCAATGAACACTACGTTGTTTTAATAACACCGTAACACCCAATTATGTATTTTATGTATTTTTTTCTCACTTTGCATTGCATTTGTTGGACAACAAAATTTTTGCTTTGCTCTCTCAGCTACTTTACTTTCTCGGGGAAGAGGACAAAACACACCAGAGCAGAGAGAACATAATCCTTGGGCTGTTCCTGCTGTTGGTGTAAAATATCATAGAAAGAGGTAATCGAGGCGCAAACAATAATTTGTGTTTCGTTTTGTATATTTATTTATTTATTATTGTGTTGATATATTGATGAACTAATAAATTGCTGAATTCAATGTTGTGTTGTCATTTAGGTCAAATAGAAGCGCAATAATTTTCTTGCTTTCGGACACACACATACAGAATATTTGTTTCACATTTTTTGTGTTTTATGGCATTTGTAACCTAGACTAATTTATAATTTTGTTTGTATGAAGGTTATTTTGCTATGCGAAAAACACGACCAACATCAACCACGTATCTCGATTGACTGAACTCAAGCAAACGGCGAGGATACCCGCCATATACTAAAGCGCTGCTGCTGCTGCTCAGTTGACGTCTACAGCGACAGCGCAGTTAGCGCAGGCAGCGTTTTACTCTCGCTCTCATCATTCATATTGCGATATTACGTATACGCCACTAGTGTATGTCTTGTGCGTATAATTGTATATGTGTACAAGTGGGAGCCAGTTTCACTTTCAATACGTTCGCTCGCGCTCTCATTTTTTTTATATGCTAGCTCTGTAACTTTGCTTCGCTTGGCTTGACTTAGTGCCCCCCTTTTTGCTGTTTTTTTTTCTGTGCTTTATATATTTGTTGTTGTTAATGCTGTTGTTATTGTTACTACTGCGTTAAAATTCAAACTGCGCTGAAAGCGAAAGTGAAACTTTTTAACATAGCTTTTTTTGGGCCACTGTTGACAACGTCGACTCATTCTTTCGGATATAGCAGCAATAACGATACCAATATTTACAAAAACGCAAAACTTGCCCAAAGCTGATTCTCCTTTTCAACTGTTAGCTGCTTTTTTCCTATAGGGCAATTTTATAACTTTTGGCTTAGTTTTTCTAATATATATATATATATGTTTTTATACGCTGAACCCATTGAAAATGGTAAAACAGGGTATAATGGTTTTGTTAAAATGTATGTAACTGACAAAAGACAGGAGAAATCCGATAAATTATCTATATTCTTCGTCAGGGAGACAAATTGAATCAATTTAGCCCTGTTCGTCTGTCTGTCCGTCCGTCCGTCCGGGCCAACAGACGGTCCGTATGTACGAACGCGTCGATCTCAGAACCTATAAGAACTAGAGACTTGAAATTTTTATGTAAATCCCTGTATAACACGAAAAGAGTTTGTTAATAAAAATCGATAACTATTTCCATTTAAATGTAATAGATTGAAGAAGAAATCGATATTCAGTAATAAAATTCTGTCTTCATCTTTGTAGCTAGAGTCTTGAATGCCCCATCATCTTAAATTAACAAACCAAGTGATTTCAAGCACTAGAGGCTTGAGCTTTAACAAATAAACACATGAATGTCATGATCACGCCCTGAAACTTCGATTTCTTGGATCTGCACACTACATATGAAATCTCTGGTTCTTACGGTATACGTAATACGGAGTCAAATTATCGATTTTAATCGATTATAAGGTAATGGGATGAGCTATAGAAAAAATATTAATGGTATAAACGAGTGAGTATACATTTCAGATTTCACGTCTCTAGATTTTATGGAGCTAGATTTCAACGAGCTGATAAAGATATATGTACTTAATATATGTACTTAATAGGGTCTGCAGCGCCTCCTTTGTCTGTAGCATACATTTGCAGAAGAACATTATGCTGTGACTTCTTATTGTCAATCAATCAACAGAGACTCTCTCTCTATCTCTCTCTCTCTCTCTCTCTCGGGATTCTAGCGGAATCGGGTAACTTAAAGAGACTACATTTTCGTAATAAGAATAATCATTTACTTTTTGGGATCATAGGCGCTACTTCGTCAATCTTACATATGTTTGTGTGAACATAAACCCATTTATACTCTATTTAATCCGTTTCAATGGGCTGAGGTTATACAAAACAAATGCTCAGAAATTCAACAGCAACGACAGCACTCGCAAAATTACAAGCGGCTGCTAAATTTAGAAAACAAACCGTTTCATGCATACATAGTCACGTACACATACAAAAACAGTATACGTTCATACATGTGTGCTCAAAACTCCAACCACGAAACAAACAGTAACAACAAAAACTAGCTACAAATGGCTACAAAACCCAAAAACATTAAAAAACCAAAAACTCGTCTTAACCAGAAAGCAAACCTTGTAACATTTTTTCTTAGCTTGGCGACGCTGCTGCTGCGCTGCTTCTCAAGCTTAATTGACGTGCCGGTTTCCATACGTTGGTTGGCAACGTACGTATGTATTTATATATGTATGTACATATATGTATGTACTGACATGATACTGCAACGGCAACGATTGCAAGCGGTAATAATACTAGCACACATATAAATACAAGCAATAGGAGAGACCATCGCTCGTTGGTTTGGTTGCTCTCTCAAAGTTGAACGTTGATCACTTTTGCTTTCAATATGAAATAATCGACAGAGAAGTCAGCGCTCACGACGACGTAAACGTCGACTACGACGTGTACAGCAGCAGTAGCTGCTGAGTGGCGAAATAAATGAGAGCGCACGAACCAGTTTTCGCCCACATGCTTCGGCGTCGCCCGTTGTCGGAAATAGAGTGCGGCGAGAGACAACGTCCCAAATGTTGTCGCTCACGCTGCTGCAGTTGTTCGGCTCTTGCTGCTCTGCCGCCTGGGTGCGCTTTTAGAGCCCCGACGCTTGCCTGGCATCATTTAATAATGTAATAAGTGAAAGTGTAGCGCTGCGTGTGTTCGTCAGTATGATTATATGTGTATGTAATGCGTATGTTTATGGATTATATATATATATATATAAATGTGTGTGTGTGTGTGTGTGTGTGTGTGTGTGTGTGTGTGTGTGTGTGTGTGTGTGTGTGTGTGCGTGTGTGTCTGTGTGTATTGTATGTGTTGCATGTGTGTGAGCTTTTGTGGCACCGTTTTCTTGCTAGCGTTTGCTATCTCAATTGACCTACATTTTTGTTATGCACTTAAATATATAGATATTATTCAGGTCTATGTTAGAGAGATTAATTTTGATTTCGTTATGTTACGTTATTTATGCTTAGCCTCACACAAGACATTCAGAAGTCAGAAGAGAGAGTAATGATAATAATTTATGCTGTATGTATGTTAATACAAAAGTGAGGCCATGTTGGATTGGTTTGGCGACAATGAAATACTCAACTTGAGAGTTGGCTGGCGGGTTAACAAAAGAAACCTTAGGATAGGCCTGATTTTGACTGTGTGTATATAGGCAGAAAATTTTGCTGCTAGCTGTCTTCCAGTTTTGGACCGTAAGCTCCAAAATTTCGTAAAATCTGAAGTTCAAACATATTATAATTATACATACATACATATGTCGCAACCACTGAGGCAATGGAAAATCGGAAACAACAATTTTCTATAGTTTTACATATAGCAATTCAAAAATTGACTACTAAGTTAATTGATTCAGTAAGATTTGAAGTAGAAGAATTTAACGATTATTAGAGTTATTAGTTATACTAAGTTAGGCCAGCAATTCTATGTGTTCAATTGAACTAAAATTTAAATGGTTATCCGTTAATAATTCCATTTCAATTTTTAAAATTCGATAATATTGATTTTTAATGTATAGGTTCATAGGATTGTATTTACATATAATCAGGATTTATATTTATGGGTTTCAATTAGTCAGTATGAGAATATCAATTGTAAATATGTTACAGGGTATTTCATACATTTATATATACATCTATGAATATTTTATTCTATTAACCGATGACTCGACTCTATATGCTCGGCTCGCACAAACGAAAAGAGCACTGAGGCTTCGGACAAAAGAGAGCGTACCAAACAGCACGGGCTATGTGATTACAACAGCAACAAATCAAAAGCTCCAAATATACTGTCGGTGGGCGGAGAGAACGGTGCGGCTGCTTGTGCTGTCGTCGCTGGCGTCGCTTCTGTTCGTAAACGTTAACGCTGCACAACATATTCAAAAAACCTTGACACACTTTTGTACGCGCGTCACACATACATGTATACGTATACAGCGAGAGATATTCGCCCAGGGACGGTTTCGACCGCAATTTGCCGTCGTCTTCGTTGTTTTTGCCTTTACGAGGAGGTCAGTTTAACGAGTACGTTTGTGCATTTGCGTATATGCATGAGTGTGCGCATGTGTGTGTATACAAATATAGAGTGCAATTCAGAGCGATGCGTAAAAAAGTGCAGTTGGATTCACAGCAAAACCTCTTTGTTCCTCCATTCCCTAGTTTGTACCATGAGAATTTGTTTTGTTTTAGCTAATTAAATTAATTAACGCATACAATTCTACGATATTTAATATATTAATATGCATATGTGTATAGTTTTTAAATATACATATATATTTCTAAATACTCATTGCAATCGGGGTCAGCTATAATAAAAAAGCTTAAATGTATGAATGTTATATATATATATATATATATATATATATATATATATATATATATATATATATATATATATATATATATATATATAACATTCATACATTTTTATTACGAGCCTGTTTCTGCTTCTTCTTCTGTTTTGTTTATTATGTTTTAAAACTCTTTACAAAATAAAATATGATATATATCCCATATTCTCTTTTTAGCTTAGTAATACGATCACAAATTTTGATGATTGTCTTGCATTTTAGTAAGATGAAACAAAAGGTATAAATGTTAAATTCATTTGCACAAAAACATATACCCTGCTTTCCCATTTTCATGGGTTAGATAGTTCACAAGGATGCTTACTTACACCATGTTTACAATATATCTTGTTTACAGACAAAGGTATACAAATTTAAATATTAATTAGCTCTAGATCAAATCACCCATAGGTACACACACATAACTTACAGCACGACTGTTGTCATTTATTTAAGCGTCTGCCGCGTTCGTCAAGAGACGCAGAGAAAACACCATGTCGTCGACAACAGCACTGCGACGCGGTGGCGTTGCAGTTGCCGACTTTTAAAACTAGGTCATGAGGCCACAAAAACAATTGCTGCAGCGTTGGCGTTGTGGCTGTATTATAGGCGAGGTGGGGCAAGAGGGCCGACTCGACGCTGACTGCTTAAAATGCTATGTAAGTTGCTAGAGCACGCGGGCAGACTTGCAATATGGGTGTTGGGTTGCTGGGTGGAAAAGTGTGTCCGTGTGTATATAGAGAAAAACAGCGATACTGTGATAGTACAAAATATTGCCGTTGTCCTTTAAACACAGCCGATTTTAGCTTTGAGTATATGAAATTTCTTGAAGCCGGCTGAAAACCAAAGTTTAGTTTATTTAAAAATGAGAAGTTAATAAATTTATGGATTTGTAAAAAGAAAGAAAACACAAATAAATATTATACTATAATCTGAAATGAGTGAAATTGAATACGGAAAAATGTAAAAGTCGACATCAATTTAAATCTGAATTGTATACTAAGCGAACTGAAAAAGGTCACATTGCACCGACTTATATCTTTCTTGTATCATTTGATAATTTGAGCTGGGTAACGAATTCATTAATTATGGGTTTGAGAATCGACACGATAAATTTAGCTACATACTATTTATATTATATATGTACTTATATACAAATATAAATATTAAGTCGCTAGATTTATTCATATATTCACACATTCACATATTCATAATATATAAATATTGAGTCACATACATTTTTTTGATCCTGAACATTTTACAAGTTTTCTTTGCAATTGGCTGAAATCGACTGAAATACTAAAGAAATAATTATAGAGACTATCAGATAATCAGTAAAAGATGCCCACAAAGTGCTAGAATTTAATTTCTATTATGAATTTAATTTCTATCAACCGTGCTGAGCTCACTGAAAGTCTGACTAACAAATATACTCTTTTTTTACGCATTAACAAAAGTTAAATAAGTATATTGGGTTTATGCAATGTCCGTCGCTGTCTGTCTACAGGCCGTATGAACGCAACAAGTCACTGTGATGATTCTGAGCAGATCGACCAACAAATTATATATCCACGCCTACCTGGGGGGTGTCAAATCAGATCTAATAAAGGTTGTTACCAACTCGGCTCGTCGAGCAGATCAAGAATATATGCACTTCATGGGATCTGCCACGCCTGCTTCTGCCTGTTACATACATTTCAACAAAAACAATATACCCTGATTTCCCATTTTCAATGGGTTTAGGGTATAAAAATTGCTGAAAATACATCCACGATCCAATTTTGAAGCTTTTTGCTCTAAAACTGTTTGATATAAAAGCTTTAGCGGGCTGCCCCCTATGATAGTAATAATTTTTTTGTTCAATAAATTTTACGTCTCTGACATCAATAGTGCTCAAACTATAATGAGGACATTTTATTTTCATCAATCTTTATAGGATCGTAAGAGTAACTCACGAGCCACATTTTGTGGCGTACTAGCTTTTAAACAGTTGTCACGTTACAAATCGTCCTAGACATACCCGCCATATATTTTTATACCCTGAACCCATTTAACATGGGAATTCAGGGTATAATGTTTTTGTAATGTTTTAAATGTATGTAATAGGGAGAAGGAGGCATGGCAGA
Source organism: Drosophila paranaensis (assembly GCA_035047545.1). Classification (NCBI taxonomy): domain Eukaryota; kingdom Metazoa; phylum Arthropoda; class Insecta; order Diptera; family Drosophilidae; genus Drosophila; species Drosophila paranaensis. The sequence continues at coordinate 470,567 of JAWNPL010000142.1, read as the reverse complement.
CCCCATAAAGTATATATATTCTTGATCAGGGAGACAAGTCGAGTTGATATAGCCATGTCCGTCTGTCCGTCCGTCCGTCTGTCCGTCTGTCCGTATGTATGAACGCGTCGTTCTCAGAAGATATAAGAGCTACAGACTTCAAAATTTTTATGTAGGTTCCTGTACAGCACGAAAAGATCGAGTTTGTTAAAAAAAATCGATAACTGTCTTAATTTTAATGTTATCGATTAAAAACAAAATCGATGCTCAGTTATATAATTCTATATAATTCAGCTTTATAGCTAGGGTCTTCAGATTTTGCATTTAGTGTTATGTGAGCCTTACACAATTTCGGTTTTTGTTAAATTTTGGGTGCCACGCCCCCGTTGCCTCAAATGTGTAACTCCCGCATATCAAATACTAGAGACTTGTGCTTTGGCACATACATACATATGGATGACATGATCACGCCCAACAAGTTTGATCAAAATCGTTGCTCTAGAAAAACAGTTATTAAACATTTAATTTCCCATAACATTGCCACACAAATATCAGCCAAAGAACAGCTGACGCACTGACGCAGCGAATAACGGTTCTTCGCAGGGTTCAGGGTATACCCTAGTTGAGCGGTCTCGACTAAAGTTTTCTTACTTGTTGATCCTGGGTTTAATCCATACAGACACGACATTACACAAAACCAATATACATAATATATCACTTTCGTCGATGAGTATAAAAATAATATAAGTAAAATAAAAAGAAAATAAATACAAATTTGATTCATCTGGCTGCTGACAACGCTGACGCTGACGTCGCTGCCGACGTTGGCATAGTTGTTGTTGCTAGATATGGTGACCCACTAACCCACTTTTTTCAAAACGTTGAAGCTTTTTACGTAAAAACACATTCGAATAAATGTGTATAAGTATATGTACCTATATATATATATATATATATATATATATATGTATATTGTTTACTTATTTTTTTTTATTAAAATTATATAAACAAAAGTGGAAATATTCAACAATGCAATCAACACAGAAACAAAAACCAAACCAAAACGAAATAATGAAAACAACATGTAAGAAAGCTCTAGTCGAGACTGCTTGACTAGGAAATACCCTGAATCCTGCAAAGTGGCGACATTCTAAACGTGCTTTACTTTTTTTTTTAGATTTATATGAATACATATTAGCAATACACATGAACGCATTAGTACACGCTCTGCTTACTGCCTATATTATGGAAGAACTGGTGAATAACTTTTATTTGAAAATAGACTTTCTTAATCAAACTTCCCAAACCTAATTTACATGTATTTACCAAAACACAAGTCTCTAGTATATGAAATACGTGATTTGAAAATTTAAAGCGAAAGCTGCACAAACTCGACTTACATGCTAGCAACAGACAAAATTTCAAGTCTCTAGCTCTTGCAGACAGCCTTCCTGATTAAGAATATATACACTCTATGAGGCCTGCAACTCCTTGTCTATTACATACATTTTAACAAAACCATTATACCCTGATTTCGCATTTTCAATGTGTTCAGGGTACAACAAGTAAGAAAATTCTAGTGGAGAACGATTGACTAGGGGATACCATTATTCCGAAAACTCTCCGTTTCTTTTATATTCATATCTATATGTATGTACATTACAAGCAACACACACAGGCGCACGCACACACAAGCGCAAGTTGCTGCGTCAACTGCACTTGGGCTGCTAAATGTATGTCAATGTTATGGGAATTTAAATGTTTAATCATTTTTTTGTAGACGAATTTTTTTGATAAAACTTGCAGGGTGTAATCATGTCATATTTATGTATGTGCCAAAGCACAAGTCTCTAGTACTTGAAATACGTATTTTGCAATTCGAGGCGAAGAGGGCGTGGCATCCAAAATTGATCAAAAACCGAAATTATGTAAGGCTCAAATAACACTAAGAGCAAAATTTTAAGAATCATATGACAGAGTATCGATTTCAATTTTAATCGATAACATAAAATAACAAGAAAACTCTAGTCGAGACCGCTCGACAAGGGTATACCCTAAACCCTATGAAGAACCGTTATTCCAAGCATTCTTTGTTTCTTTTATATACACATGCATATGTATGTTCATTACAAATAAAACATACACACACACATACACAGGCACAAGCACTCACAAGCGCAAGTCGTTGCGTCAGCTGCTTTGCATGGCAATGCTATGGGAAATTAAATGTTTAATAACTTTTTTTCTAGAGTAACGATTTTGATCAAACTTGTTGGGCGTGATCATGTTATCCATATGTATGTATGTGCCAAAGTACAAGTCTCTAGTATTTGATATACGGGAGTTACAAATTTGAGGCGAAGGGGGCGTGGCACCCAACATTTAACAAAAACCGAAATTGTATAAGGCTTACATAACACTAAATGCAAAATTTGAAGACGCTAACTATAAAGATGAATTAAATAGAATTTTATAACTAAATGAAGATATCGGTTTTTAATCGATAACATTAAAATTAAGACAGTTATCGATTTTTTTAACAAACTCGATCTTTTCGTGCTATACAGGAACCTACATAAAAAATTTCAAGTCTCTAGCTCTTATAGGTTCTGAGAACGACGCGTTCATACATACGGACAGACGGACGGACAGACGGACTATATCAATTCGGCTTGTCTTCCTGATCAAGAATATATATACTTTATGGGGTCTGTCACGCCTCCTTCTCCCTGTTACATACATTTCAACAAAAACATTATACCCTCATTTTCCCATTTTCAATGGGTTCAGGGTATAAAAATATTTATAGATTTTGTAAAACACTCGATCTTTCCGTGCCATACAGGAAAATACAAATTTTAAGTCTCTAGTTCTTATAGGTTCTGAGATCGATGTGTTCATACATACGAACAGACGGATCCCTGATCAGAATATATATACTTTATGGGGTCTGCCACGACTCATTCTGCCTGTTACATACATTTTAACAAAACCATTATACCCTGATTTCCCATTTTCAGTGGGTTCAGGGTATAAAAACGAAAAAGCTACTGACTTTTAAATGTCTCTCTACCTATTTCACCCTCGGGCTGTTGATATGTTTTCACACTACTTAGAGAGAAGATTGGTACGTAGTTCAAAGAGATAATTTTACTATTATAGATTATGGACCACATGGTATTTTCAATGTACAATAAATAATACATACAATTATTTTACATTTATTGTATTGTGACCAATATTACGTTACAAATCCACATCCAATTATCAGGAATTTCAACTTTAAAAGTAAATATTTGGTATTATCGTGCCTTATTTTGATTTGCATTGTAAGGGTATTTAAACTACGACATTCGCAAGGCATATTTTCCTTAGTTTTTTAGGTGCTTTGTCTTGAGCATCACGCAAACCAAGACGCACGATAATATATTCGATAATACGTGTATATATACAAACATATGTAGTCGAAAAAAAAACTATTTAATTTTTTTACCCTGAACCCATTGAAAATGGGAAAATCAGGGTATAATGTTTTTGTTGGAAGGCGTATGTATGTAACAGGCAGAAGGAGGCGTGGCAGACCCCATAAAGTATATATATTCTTGATCAGGGAGACAAGCCGAGTCGATTTAGCCCTGTCCGTCTGTCTGTCTGTCTGTCTGTCCGTCTGTCCGTCTGTCCGTCTGTCCGTATGTATGAACGCGTCGATCTCAGAACTTACAATAGCTAGAGACTTCAAAATTTTTTTGTAGGTCCCTGTATAGGGCGCGCATATCGAGTTTGTTTCAGAAATTCGATAACTGTTATCGTTTTATTGTTATCGATTAAAAACGAAAATCTAAATTAAGCTAAAAATTCTATCTAATTCATCTTTCTAGCTAGAGTCTTCAAATTTTGCATTTAGTGTTATTTGGGTCTTACGCAATTTCGGTTTTTGTTAAATTTTGGATGCCACGCCCCCTTCGCCTCAAATGTGTAACTCCCGCATATCAAATACTAGAGACTTGTGCTTTGGCACATACATACATATGGACATGATCACGCCCAACAAGTTTGATCAAAATCGTTACTCTAGAAAAAAAGTTATTAAACATTTAATTTCCCATAGCATTGCCATGCAAAGCAGCCAAAGAACAGCTGACGCACCGACTGGCGTGTGTGTGTGCGTGCGCCTGTGCGTGTGTGTGTATGTTTGGCTTGTAATGAACATATTTGTATATTCTTATGTATATTAAAGAAACGGAGATTGCTTGGAATTGCGGTTCTTCGCAGGGTTCAGGGTAACCCCTAGTCGAGCGGTCTCGACTAGAGTTTTCTTACTTGTTTTTAAGTGTAGTTTGTACTCGTAAGAAATTATCTTAGCTTTAATCCTTTTGTTAAATAAAAAAAATGTATTTTTATACTATTTCACGTAGTGATATAGTATATTGGGTTTGTGCAATGTCCGTCATGCTGTCCGTCCGTCTGTCCGTCCGTCCGTCTGTCCGTATGAACGCAAACCCTTTCCACGCTATTGAAGCTAGAGACTTGAAATTTGAAATATATACTCGTGTATACCCTCGTCTGATAAAGTGTCAAGATTTTCCCGATACCCCACTAGGGGCGTGGCAAATCGGAAAATGCATTTTCCTGTATCTCAGAAACACTACTTCTAGAAGGGCTAGAGGATTAGATTTTAACTGAACACTCGCGGCGGATATATCTACGCCCATTGGAGGCGTGGCAAATCGGGTCAAACTGTATCTTCTACAGTTTTAAAGCTAGAACGCCCAAATTTGGCACGTGGGTTACTGTTACGATCCTATAAAGATCGCTCAAAAAATTTTATGGCCACGCCTACTAGGGGCGTGGCAAATTGGATCTGAATATATAGTGATTTTACTAGTTTCGTTATATTTTGAGCACTATTGATGCTAGAGACTTGAGACTTGGTATGTATACTCGGGTTAACATCCCACAATCGAAAAGGTATGGCGGATATATCTACGCCTTCAGGGGGCGTGGCAACTAATATCAGCTTATATCTCCCACAGTTTTAGTGCTAGAGCTTCAAAATTGGATGCGGTTACTGGGGGCCTCCTCTATCGATTCCCCAAAAATTATTGTTACGCCCCAAAAGGGGCGTGACATACAGAAAAATACCCTGTAATTTTCGCATTTTTCGAAGCATCCAAACTTTACAGTTATATTCTTAAACGCCCACTCTGTACACATGCCAAAAATTATTTGTCTACGGCCACTGGGGGCGTAGCAAATCAAAACTGAAACATCTGCAGCTTCTGAGCCAATAACGCGCCACATAATGACTTTGTGACCTTTGACCTTGTCTTTTGATTTGCCAAATTATATATGTGTGTTTGAAAAGAATATTTTATTAATACAAAATAACTAAATAAAATATAACAAAACAAGTAAGAAAACTCTAGTCGAGACCGCTCGACTAGGGTATACCCTGAACCCTGCGAAGAACCGCTATTCCAAGCAATCTCCGTTTCTTTAATATACATAAGTATATATATGTTCATTACAAACAGAACATACACACACATACACAGGCGCACACACACACAAGCGCCAGTCGTTGCGTCAGCTGTTCTTTGGCTGCTGTTAGCATGCCAATGACATGGGATATTAAATGTTTAATAACTTTTTTTCTAGAGTAACGATTTTGATCAAACTTGTTGGGCGTGATCATGTCATCCATATGTATGTATGTACCAAAGCACAAGTCTCTAGTATTTGATATACGGGAGTTACAAATTTGAGGCGAAGGGGGCGTGGCACCCAAAATTTAACAAAAACCGAAATTGCGTAAGACCTAAATAACACTAAATGCAAAATTTGAAGACGCTAGCTATAAAGATGAATTAGATAGAATTTTATAGCTTAATTTAAATTTTTGTTTTTAATCGATAACAATAAAACGATAACAGTTATCGAATTTCTGAAACAAACTCGATATGCGCGCCCTATACAGGGACCTACAAAAAAATTTGAAGTCTCTAGCTATTGTAAGTTCTGAGATCGACGCGTTCATACATACGGACAGACGGACAGACAGACAGACAGACGGACAGGGCTAAATCGACTCGGCTTGTCTCCCTGATCAAGAATATATATACTTTATGGGGTCTGCCACGCCTCCTTCTGCCTGTTACATACATACGCCTTCCAACAAAAACATTATACCCTGATTTCCCATTTTCAATGGGTTCAATGGTACAATGGATGCTCCTGTGTGCTGCTGGGACGTGAAATAGTATTTCGCTGTCGGTTGCGTACGACAGCAACGTTCTTACTTGTTATAAATTTTGTTTTCAATATTTTTGATATTTTAAAACATAGTGCATTTAATCAAATTTCGCGCATTTTTATACCCTGAACCCATTGAAAATGGGAATTCAGGGTATAATGTTTTTGTTGAAAGGCGTATGTATGTAACAGACAGAAGGAGGCGTGGCAGACCCCATAAAGTATGTATATTCTTGATCAGGGAGACAAGCCCAGTCGATTTAGCCCTGCCCGTCTGTCTGTCTGTCTGTCCGTATGTATGAACGCGTCGTTCTCAGAACCAACGAGAGCTAGAGACTTCAATTTTATTTGTAGGTCCCTGTATAGGGCGCGCATATCGAGTTTGTTTCAGAAATTCGATAACTGTTACCGTTTTATTGTTATCGATTAAAAACGAAAATCTAAATTAAGCTATAAAATTCTATCTAATTCATCTTTCTAGCTAGAGTCTTCAAACTTTGCATTTAGTGTTATGTGCATTTAGTGGCCTTACGAAATTTCGGTTTTTGTTAAATTATGGGTGCCACGCCCCCTTCGCCTCAAATTTGTAATTCCCGTATATCAAATACTAGAGACTTGTGCTTTGGCACATACATACATATGGATGACATGATCACGCCCAACAAGTTTGATCAACATCATTGCTCTAGAAAAAAAGTTATTAAACATTAATTTCCCATAGCGTTGCCATGCAAAGCAGCCAAAGAACAGCTTACGCACCGGCTTGAGCTTGTGTGTGCTTGCGCCTGTGTATGTGTGTGTGTATGTGCACAGGCGCACGCATACACAAGCGCAAGTCGTTGCGTCAGCTGTTCTTGGGCTTCTTTTTGCATGAAAATGCTATGGGAAATTAAATGTTTAATAACTTTTTTTCTAGACAAACGATTTTGATTAAACTTGTTGGGCACGATAATGTCATCCATATGTATATATGTGCCAAAGCACAAGTCTCTAGTATTTGATGTACGGGACTTACAAATTTGAGGCGAATGAGGCGTAGCACCCAAAATTTAGCAAAAACCGAATATGCGCAATGCCCAAATAACACTAAATGCAAAATTTGAAATGAAGATATCGGTTTTTAATCTATAACATTAAAACAATAATAGTTATCGATTATTTCGTGCTATACAGGAACCTACAAAAAAAAGTTCAAGTCTCTAGCTATTGTAGGTTCTGAGAACGACGCGTTTATACATACGGACAGACGGACATGGCTATATCAACTCGGCTTGTCTTCCTGATCAATAATATATATACTTTATGGGTCTGCCACGCCTCCTTCTGCATGTTACATACATTTAAACAAAAAACATTATACCCTGATTTCCCATTTTCAATGGGTTCAGTGTATAAAAATCGCTGTTTAGTTAGATCCTATTGTAACAATATCGTAACAATAACTCACGTGCGAAATTTGGGCATTTTACATTAGAAATGAACGACCCAATGGGCATAGCTTTTTGATCTTGGGATGTCGACGTGAGTGTACATTCCAAATCTCAACTCTCTAGCCCTACGAGAACAAGTAAGAGGCGAGACTGCTCGGCTGAGAGATCCCCTGAAACCTGCGAAGAATCGCTAATCCTAAGAACCGCTAACATTGTCCGTTACTTTTATATTTATGTAGCAGAGTTGCTTGTTACACACAAGCAGACGCACTCACAAGTTTACAGTCTGCAAGGCGCCGATAATATGAGATATTAAATGTTTAATAACTTTTTTTCTAGACCAACGATTTTGATCAAACTTGTTGGGCGTAATCATGTCATGCATATGTATGTCCATATATGCCAAAGCTCAAGTAATAACCCCAAATGCAGATGAATTAGATAGAATTTTATAACTAAAGATATCGATTTTTAATCGATAACAGTAAAACTATGGCAGCTATCGATTATTTGAAACAAACTCGATCCTTTCGTGCTATACTCGAACCTCCAAAACAAATTTGAAATCTCTTGCTCTTATTTGTTCCGAGATCGGGTCCCGTCTAAAGCTTTCATGATTGTTTGACCCCGAATAATGTCCTTGGAAAAGATCAATGATTCATATATTTTATGTAGGTAATTACAATAGTTTAATCGCTGCCATGATTAAAATTTTCCAACTAATTACATATTGTTCAAATAAGTCAGTTTATGCTGTATTTGACAGAGCTTATCAACTAAGCAAACCAACTGAGATCTCATTTTATACATTTCTTGTATTTTTATACCCTGAACCAGTTACAAATACGAAATCAGGTTATAATGGTTTTGTTGAAATGTATGTAGCAGACCGAAGAAGGCGTGGCAGATCCCATAAAGTATATATATTCTTGATCGGTCCCTGTTTAGCCGAAAATATCGAGTTTGTTTAAAAAAATCGATAACTATTTTCATTTTGACGTTATCGATTAAAAACGATATCGATACTCAACTATATAATTCTATCTAATTCATCTTTCTAGCTAGAGTCTTCAAATTTTACTTTAAGTTTCGATTTCGGTTAAATTTTGGATGCCACGCCCCTTTCGACTCAAATTTGCACGTATTTAAAATATTATAAACTTTTGATTTGGCAAATACACACATATGAATGACATGATCACGCCTTGCAAGTTAGATCAAAAACGTTCGTCTGCAAAAAAAGTTGTTAAACATTAAATTTCCCATAACATTGGCATACATATAGCAGCCCAAGCGCAGTTGATGCTGTGAATTGCGCTTGTGCGTGCGTACGCCTGTGTGTGTGTGTATATGTGTTGCTTGCAATATACATACATATATCGACTAGAGTTTTCGTACTTGTTTGTTTTGTTTTAGCGCTCGCTATACTGTTCAAACAGATGCAAGAGTGGGACAAAAACGTGGTCAAGTTTAGTAGGTCGTCATCTATCAGAATCGTGTACGACAACACCATCAATTAAGGGCGCTGACGTCATGAGTGCCCAACATATATACCATGCACCTGTACTATTTATTATGAATAATACAAAACGGCTGGGAGTTACCCTGTACCTATTGCTAGCTACAGACAGTAGTAAATATATGTTTACTACATTTATTTTCACGGGCATTTTATTTATATACATTACATTTTTGTTAAGAAGACCGATATGAATACATCGCCTTTTTGGAAGATAGCTTTTATTTATTTATTATACTCTGAACCCATTGAAAATGGAAAATCAGGGTATAATGGGTTTCCTAAAATATACGTAACAGTTAGAAGGAGGCGTGGCGGACCCCATAAGGTAATATATATTCTTGGCAGAGAGACAAACCGAGTCGATTTAACCTGTCCGCCTGAATGAATCTCGTGGATCTCAGAACATATAAGAGCTAGAGGCTTGAAATTTGTATATAGATGCCGGTATAGGGCGCGCATATTGAGTTTGTTTCGCAAAATCGATAAATATTTTCATTTTGATTTTATCGATTAAAATCGAAAACAGAAATTCAGTTTTCAGAAATTTTATAAGACTCATATAACAATATAAGCAAAATTTGAAGAGTCTAAATTTTGTTTTTAGTGGTTTGTGAGCCTTATACAATTTCGGTTTCTGTTAAATTTTGGATGGCACGCCCCCTTCGCCCCAAATTTTCTAAGCACGACTTGCGTTTGTGTGTGCGTGCGCCTATGTGTATGTGTTGCTTGTAATCTACATATTTATATAAAAGAACCGGAGAATGTTCGGAATAGCGGTTTTTCGCATGGTTCAGGTTATCCCCTAGTAGGGCGGTGTCTTTTTATACCCTGAACCCATTGAAAATGGGTAATCAGGGTATAATGTTTTTGTTGGAAGGCGTATGTATGTAACAGGCAGAAGGAGGCGTGGCAGACCCCATAAAGTATATATCTTCTTGATCAGGGAGACAAGCCGAGTCGATTTAGCCCTGTCCGTCTGTCTGTCTGTCTGTCCGTCTGTCCGTCTGTCCGTCTGTCCGTCTGTCCGTCTGTCCGTCTGTCCGTCTGTCCGTCTGTCCGTATGTATGAACGCGTCGATCTCAGAACTTACAATAGCTAGAGACTTCAAATTTTTTTTGTAGGTCCCTGTATAGGGCGCGCATATCGAGTTTGTTTCAGAAATTCGATAACTGTTATCGTTTTACTGTTATCGATTAAAAACGAAAATCTAAATTAAGCTATAAAATTCTATCTAATTCATCTTTATAGCTAGAGTCTTCAAATTTTGCATTTAGTGTTATTTGGGTCTTACGCAATTTCGGTTTTTGTTAAATTTTGGGTGCCACGCCCCCTTCGCCTCCAATTTGTAACTCCCGCATATCAAATACTAGAGACTTGTGCTTTGGCACATACATATATATGGATGACGTGATCACGCCCAACAAGTTTGATCAAAATCTTTACTCTAGAAAAAAAGTTATTAAACATTTAATTTCCCATAGCATTGCCATGCAAACAGCAGCCAAAGAACTGCTGACGCAACGATTTGCGCTTGTGAGTGCTTGCGCCTGTGTATGTGTGTGTGTATGTGTTGTTTGTAATGAACATATATATAAACTTATGTATATTAAAGAAACGGAGATTGTTTGGAATTGCGGTTCTGCGCAGGGTTCAGGGTATACCCTAGTCGAGCGGTCTCGACTAGAGTTTTCTTACTTGTTGTTACTTGTTTTTTACTAAAATATCATTTTATATACATACATATGTAATATTTGGAAAATAAATGTAGGAGGTCAAAGGTCATAAAATCATTAAGTTGTGAGTTTATTAGCTCAAAGTCTGCATTTTATCCCCATTTGAACATTTAATTTTTGGCTAGTCCGTAATATGGGTCTTCAAGAATGTAACCATAAAACTAGGAGGAGGTCACCAGTAACTCAACTTCAAATTTTAAAGCTTCTAGTACTAAAACTGTAGAAGATATAAGCTCATACGATTTGCAACGCCCCCTGTGGGCGTGTATATAGCCGCCGTAACTTGTTGATCGTGGTATGTCAACCCGAATGTATATACCAACCTATATATCTCAAGTCTCTAGTATCAATAGTGCCCAAAATATAATAAAATTTGTAAAATCATGATATAGTCTGATCCTATTTGCCACGCCCCCAGTGGGCGTATCGGAAAAGCCTTGATTATTTATCTGACGAGGATATATACTCCCGCATATATTTCAAATTTGAGTCTCTAGTTTCAATAGAGTAGAATTGGTGTGCGTTTATATGGACAGGCGGGCAGAGATAACATTCAACATTAAACTCTGCGTATAGCACGCGCAGATCGAGTTTGTTTAAAAAAATCGATAGCTTTTTCCGTTTTAATATTATCGATTAAAAAGCGAAATCGGTATTCAGTTATACATTTCTATCCAATTCCTCTTTGCAGGTAGGGTAGGGTCTTAAAATTTTCTTTTTAGTTGCATGTGTTGTCATACAATGTTGATTTTTGCTAAATTTTTCAAAACACGCATTTAAACATATGAATGGCATACTCACGCTCTGAAAGTTTTTCCATAATATAGTCTTGTTGCAGCCGAAGCGCAGTCGCTGTATCAGCTGCGCAATTATTAGAGCGTGTGCTTATGCATGCGTCTGTGTGTGTATGCATTGCTTGCAATTTATGTATATGTATGTAAAATAAGCATACAATGTTTGGAGTATGAGCATTTTGCAAGGTTAAATTTTTCTATTTTAAGTGAAGGTTAAACAATATTATACCATTTTCCCATTTTCAATGGATTCAGGGTATAAAAATAGCTAATGCTATACGAGAAACCCTACACAAAACAGCCAGAACTCGTGTGCCATGTGGAGCTAGTCAAATATAGAAAGATCCTAACAAACCGATTGAAATTCGAGTAATTAATTTATAAACAATGTCAGTCTTCCAAGAGTCAGCATTAATAAATAGAAACACAATGAAATTTACTCTCCCCAAATATAATAAGTAAGAAAACTCTAGTCGAGACCGCTCGACTAGGGTATACCCTGAACCCTACGAAGAACCGCTGTTCCAAGCATTCGTTGTTTCTTTTATATACGCATGCGTATGAAGGTTCATTACAAGCAAAACATACACACACACGCACAGCCGCACGCACACACAAGCGCAAGTCGTTGCGTCAGATATTCTTGGGCTTCTTTTTGTATGGCAATGCTATGGGAAATTAAATGTTTAATAACTAGACGAACGATTTTAATTAAACTTGTTGGGCGTGATCATGCCATCCATCTGTATGTATGTGCCAAAGTACAAGTCTCTAGTATTTGATATACGGGACTTACAAATTTGAGGCGAAGAGGGCGTGGCACCCAAAATTTAACAAAAACCGAAACACTAAATGCAAAATATGAAGACTCTAGCTATAAAAATGAATTAAATCGAATTTTATAACTAAATGAAGATATCGGGTTTAATCGATAACATTAAAACGATGATACTTATCGATTATTTGAAACAAACTCGATCAAATCGTGATATACACGAACTTAAAAAAAATTAAGTCTCTAGCTCTTATAGGTTCTGAGAACGACGCGTTCATACATACGGACAGACGGATGGACGGATGGACAGACGGATCAACATTCTTCCTGATCAAGAATATATATACTTTATGGGGTCTGCCACGCCTCCTTCTGCCTGTTACATACATTTCAACAAAAACATTATACCCTGATTTCCCATTTTCAATGGGTTCAGGGTATAAAAACATATTGAGGGTGTCCCAAAATTCATTCATAAAGTAATGAGTGTTCCAAAATTGACTCAAGAAGTAAATTTGTTAGTTCTTGAAAATGGAAAAACAGTGTATTTGTGAAAATGTTTGAGAATATATGGGGCCTGCCACGCCTCCTTCTGCCTGTTACATACATTTCCACAAAAACATGATACCCTTTTTTCCCATTTTCATTGGATTCAGTGTATAAAAAGCTATCAAACTTTTACTTTCCGATTTTCCAGGTGCAGTCGCTGCGTTAACTGCGCAGTTGCATGCGCGTGTGTATGTGTAGCTTGCAAATATATATGTAAGCTAAACATAGTATGTTTGAAGTATCGACTCTTCGTAGGGTTTAACTATCTCTTAGTTGAGCAGTCTTCACTAGTTACATTTTATATATTACTTTCGATTCCCCGATTATCTGGATATATTTTGAAAAATACAATTTAATACGAATTTATATAAAATATTTAAAATGTTGATCTTTATTCTTACATATTGCAATGTCGCATCCTTAAATTGCTGCTTGACTAGAGCCATTCGAATTTCAATTACAACTTACGGTTTACTTTTGAGGTTTTGTAATAGATAACAACTTCAACTGATGTAAATGACCATTCTGATTTTATATATATATTTAGTAAGTTTAAGATTCTTGATTTAACTTATGCATATCTGAATTTAACCCGAATGAATCACTTTTGAGACCTGCTACTTAAATATTGTGTCACCATATATTTATAAATATTTGTCAATTTCCATTGACTGATTAATTAAACATATTTGAATGTTGCATGCCACGTTGTAAACTTAAGAAACAGAAGTGCAGCAGACCTTGCTCTAAATGCGTTAGTAAATCAGGCACAGGCAAAGATATACAACTTTATCCTTGACAACGTCTCTGTCGCGCTATTACAGACGCAACGACATAGAACCTTGTATGAATTTAGAACACCGAAGAGAACAGCAGCAACAGCAACTACAACTATCCACACCAATGTCATGCCCCAATTTGCGTCGTCAGTGACCTCGTTAGCTCTTTCCAAAGTGCAGCAAAAACAGCAACAAGCAGCTGACTTTGACCCATTTAAATCCTTTGAGGTAAGCAATAGATGCAGCAGAGCGATTATCGAACAGCTCAGTCAGCGTCGTCGGCGGCGGCTTCGCAAACATTACAATAATCTGTGTCAATGTCAGCCGGCGTTGCAGTGGGCGGCGACGCAGCGTTAAACCAACTGAGGCAGAACATAAACCTAGACAGCACAAAATGTAGAGAGATAGACAGATAGAGAGAGAGAGAGAGAGAGAGAGAGAGAGACAGAGAGAGAGAGAAAGAGAGAGAGAGAGAGTGAGAGAGAGAGAAAGAGAGAGCGTATACAGTAAACACGCGCCAAGCATATACACATGCATTCACGCGCGAACTCACACTTATAAAGTTGTCGCCAAGCGAAATGCAACTTCGATGCGTTTGTTTGTATGAGTGTGTGTGTTCGCATCCTTGTGCCAAATCTCTAAAGCATTTTTGGCGGCTGAGTTAAAGATACCCTGTACCGTATCGTTGTTTCAAAGAAATATTTAAACTATAATTTTCAAAATATACCGCTTCTTTATAATTGGTTGAAACTTCGAAACTTTATAGTACATTGCTCCTTCAAAACCTACATCGAACACATTTACATTTTATGTGTAGGGTATTTGAACAAGCTTGCACTTGACCCAAATTCTAAAGCACAGCGACCTTGTTCTATGTTGACCACTATGATGAGGATTGCAACGCAGCCCCAGCACTCGTGAGTATTTCAATACGAATCACTACTGTGTGCGTTAGTGTGTGTGTATATGTATATCTATATATACATACATTTGTACTGTATATAGCATTGAATAAGCGTTAAAGTGGGCGACGACGAATGAATGTCAGCCGCCAGCTAAGTATCAATAACATCTAATGTTTTAACTTTAAATTGAATTTAAATGCAGTACCGTAAAAAAGATGTATATAAACAATGTACGAATTTGCGATATTCTGTACTAAATTCCGTTACATAAACACCTTCCTAATGTATGGCTCAAAATTTATTAATGTTTTTTTTTTTGTAATTCGAAAATACGGCTTTAAATAAATATTTTCAATATTAGGTATGCCAGAGTTTTATATATGATGATAGATGATGATTTGATTTAAATCCATTTATTGACACAGAAATTATTTAAAAACAAGTAAGAAAACTCTAGTCGAGACCGCTCGAATGGGGTATACCCTGAACCCTGCGAAGAACTGCTATTCCGTGTATTCTCCGTTACTTTTATATACATAAGTATATGTGTGTACAATACAAGCAAAACACACACATGGGCGCTCTCACAGACAAGCGCAAGTCGATGCGTCAGCTGTTCATTGTCATTGTCGACTAGGCTTGTCTCCTTGATCAAGAATATATATACTTTATGGGGTCTGCCACGCCTCCTTCTGCCTGTTACATACATTTCAACAAAAACATTATACCCTGATTTCTCATTTTCAATGGGTTCAGGGTATAAAAAGAAAGAACGATGCAGTCGAGCGCTAACGACTATGGAATACTCATTCAATGTCTAGCTGCCAGCTTTACCATATTACAAGATATTGATTTTCCAAGATAGTAGCTCAACAGTAATATAATTATAGTTAATAGCTGAAAATATAGTTTATAGATACAGTTGTAGAATACAGTTTTAGATATATTGTTTAAATTATCGATCTTTATGGGACAGTAACAGTAACTCTCGTGACGAATTTGGGCGTTATAGCTTTAAAACTGTTGGACATACAGTTTTGCCCGATTTGCCACGCCCGCAACATTCCAAATATTGTTTCTGGGATACCGGAAAATGCACTTTCCGATTTGCAACGCTATAGGTATACACGAGTATTTATTTTCAATTTCAAGTCAAAATTAACCTAATAAGAAAACTCTAGTCGAGACCGTTCGACTAGGAGATACTCTGAAGCCAGCGATGAACAGCTATTTCTTTATAACAGGTATGCGAAACAAGTATGTGGGACAAAGACTAATCATTTTCCACAAATACTAAAATTTTCTATATTTGGGTTAAAGAGTCCTTGAGCACTGTGCAACAATGCACAAATATATATATTGCCGAAAGTTAAGTTCTACGAACGAAATAAGTAATTCATTTCATTTTTGGCAAGTAAATGTTTCGTATGAAAAAAACTCCTTAAACAGAAGCTGCTGCCTAGACACTGAGTGGCAAATTTTTTGAAGATTTTTATGGCTACTGGTATTATTATCACGAAGTGCGAACTAACAAAAATTTTCGCGTGCACAGAAAATTTCCCGAAAGGCCCTTAATGATATAGGCTATATAGCATATAGGAAAAGACATCAAACTGTTTTATAACGCATAGAATGAATACTCAAATTGATGTTGATCTGTTGGAGCCTGTTTTAGTGAATCGCTACGGTGCCGATTTCATTTTCAAAATAATGCGCCCATCTACACAAAAAAATTCGCCTAGGCTAATTTTAGAGACTCAGAAGTTCCATTTTTTGAGTGGGCAGCACGCAACCCGAACTTAAATACAATAGAGAATATATACAGATATATATATATATATATATATATATATATATATATATAAGTCAAGTTTTGATATTTCAATTTAGTTTTATTTGCACTTTTGTAGATTTAATTTTTTTATACCCTGAACCTATTGAAAATGGGAAATCAGGGTATAATGTTTTTGTTCAAATGTATGTAACAGGCAGAAGGAGGCGTGGCAGACCCCATTAAGTATATATATTCTTGATCAGGAAGACAAGCCGAGTTCAGTCTGTCCATCTGTCCGTCCGTCTGTCCGTATGTATGAACGCGTCGTTCTCAGAACCTACAATAGCTAGAGACTTCCAATTTTTTATGTAGGTTCCTGTATATCACGAAAAGTTTGAGTTTGTTTCAGAAATTCGATAACTGTTATCGTTTTATGGTTATCGATTAAAAACGAAAATCTAAATTATTCATTGTTAAATTTTGGATGCCACGACCCCTTCGCCTCAAATTTGTAACTCCCGTATATCAAATACTAGAGACTTGTGCTTTGGAACATACATACATATGGATGACATGATCACGCCCAACAAGTTTGTTAAAAATCGTTGCTCTAGAAAAAAAGTTATTAAACATTTAATTTCCCATAACATTGCCATGCAAATAGCAGCCAAAGAACAGCTGACGCACGACTTGCGCTTGTGTGTGCGTGCGCCTGTGTGTGTGTGTGAGTGTGTTGCTTGTAATGAACATGCATATACATAAGTATATAAAAGAAATTGAGAATGCTTGGAATTGCGGTTCTTCGCAGGGTTAAGGGTATACCCTAGTCGAGCGGTCTCGACTAGAGTTTTCTTACTTGTTTTATTTTAGAACCCTGAACCCATTGAAAATGGGAAATCAGGTTATAATGTTTTTGTTGAAATGTATGTAACAGGCAGAAGGAGGCGTGGCAGACCCCATAAAGTATATATATTCTTGATCAGGGAGACAAGCCGAGTCGACTTAGCCCTGTCCGTCTGTCTGTCCGTATGTATGAACGCGTCGATTTCAGAACCTACAATAGCTAGACTTCAATTTTTTTTGTAGGTCCATGTATAGGGCGCGCATATCGAGTTTGTTTCAGAAATTCGATAACTGTTATCGTTTTATTGTTATCGATTCAAAACGAAAATTTAAATACAGCTATAAAATTCTATCTAATTCATCTTTCTAGCTAGAGTCTTCAAATTTTGCATTTAGTGTTATTTGAGCCTTGCGCAATTTCGGTTTTTGTTAAATTTTGGACGCCTCGCCCCCTTCGCCTCAAATTTTTAAATGAATTTCGCGTACTGGAGACTTATGCTTTGGCACACACACACATATGAATAGTATGATCACGCCCAACAAGTTTGATCAAAAACGTTCGTCTACGAAAATAGTTATTAAACATTTAATGTCTTATATTATCGGCGCCTTGCAGACTGCCGTCAGCTGCTGAGTCAAAATTCACAGTAAGCTGATTGTGTACTTGTGCGTGCGTCTGTGTGTGTTCTTGTTCGTGCGGCTGTGTGTGTGTGTATGTATTGCTTGCTACATACATATAAAAGTAACGGAGAATTTTAGCGGTTCTTAGGAATCGCGGCTCTTCGCAGGGTTCAGGGGATCTCTTAGTCGAGCAGTCTCGACTAGAGCACTCTTACTTGTTCTTCTTATAAACTTTTGTATTCAATTAAGGATTATTAATTTAATTATTGATTAAACTTTTATATAACTTAAATCAGTTGCTGTGATTAAACCTTTTGGATTTTAATTATTTTATTTTATTACTTTATTTATTTTCGGTAATTTAGCTTTGTTGCTTTGATCAAATAGGTTTGATTTGCTGGTTTCCATTATTTTTTTTTTTAATTTTTTTATCAGAATATTGCCAACTTTTTTAACTAGCGGAACTCAATTTCAAAATCAATCTACTTACCTCCTTGATCATCGATCTCTAGACCGAATTCATCGTCTGAGATAGACTCATCGTCGGAACTAATATTGGATTCACTCAGATTTCCTGCTTGATTTTCCTGCTGTTTATGCTGTTGATTTTGTTTTTTCGCCTGTGAATTAATGTTTGTAGTGTTGAATTTAGTAGCGGTAGAAGAACTGGCCGCCAGCTCTTCTATGCTATGCAGCGGTCTTCTATTGGCTGTACTTGCTGATGTCGCTGGTGCATCTGTTGTTGTGTCGGCCATTTCATTGCTAGTTGCAATAACAGAATCCTTATTATTACTGCTCGGTATCACTTCGAAGTCTAACAGATGTGATGTTGTGGAGCTTAAAAATCCAGATGTGCTCACAACCGGCGTTGAGACTACTCTATTTTTTAATGGCTTTAGCTGATGGTATTCCACAGAGTTTGACTTTTGGAGCAACTGTGGGTCAATGCTATTGAGCGTTCCGATGTTAGCCGTGGGCTGGGTATTAATATTGTTATTGCGGTTGTTGAACAGTATATTGGCAAAAGATGACATTGTGGCTGATTCTAATATAAGTGCTCCATTGGTACCGCTACAAGTCGCAGATACTTTAGGATCAACAGGACTGTTGTTACTATGCGGATTGGGACTGGCAAAAATGCGATCGCAAAGTCCGTTCAAAGAGACAGCAACATCTAATTGGTTGCTGTCGATGGCCTGTAAGCAGTTAAAGCTGTCAACCGGCGGATTGGAATCAGAATTGGACTGAGTATCCTTGTGCAACTGCGCATAGTTAATAAAGGGCAAAATCGGACTGCACCCAGCTGCCAACAATTGATCCTTAAAATGATCTTTATGAAGCAATTGTTGCTGATGGTGGTGTTGTTGTGGTGGTAGTTGCTGGTGATGTTGATTGTGGCTATCGTTGTTTCCGCTGGCTGCACAGTTAATGATATTGTTGCTGCTCTCGGCAAGCAAAGATACACTAAAGTTTTCCATAATAATACGTTGTTTTGTGATGTACTTTTACTCCCTTATGTTTTCATAAGGTTTCATTGATGTTTAAACTGAAAAATTCAAAGAATTATTGAATTAGGAGGATTAAAGAAACCAAACCAATAAGAGTGCTCTAGTCGAGACTGCTCGACTAGGAGATCCCCTGAACCCTGCGAAGAACCGCGATTTCTAAGAACCGCTAACATTCTCCGTTATTTTTATATGTATGTAGCAAGCAACACATACACACCCACAGAGACGCACGCGTAAGCACACACACTGCTAACTGTGCATTTTGACTCAGCAACTGATCTCAGTCTGCAAGGCACCGATAATATGAGATATTAAATGTTTAATAACTTTTTTCGTAGACAAACGTTTTTGATCAAACTGGCAGGGCATGATCATATTATGTCATTCATATGTATATATGGGCCAAAGCTCAAGTCTCTAGTACTTGAAATATGTGTTTTACAAATTTGAGGCGAATTTAACAAAAACCGAAATTGCAGAAGGCTCAAACACTAAACGCAAAATTTAAAGACTCTAGCTATAAAGATAAATAAGATAGAATTTTATAACTAAATAAAGATATCGGTGTTTAATCGATTATATGAAACAAATTCGATCTTTTCGTGCTATACAACGTGGCCATATCAACTCGGTTTGACTTCCTGATCAAGAATATATATATATATATACTTTATGGGGTCTGCCACGCCTTCTTCTGCTTATTACATACATTTCAACCTGATTTCCCATTTTGAATGGGTTCAAGGTATAATAAAAGAAGTATCGACGTGACCGCACCGGGATTCGAACCCACACCTCTAAACTAGCCAAAGGGCGTATTAATTTTAGTTTATTTTAAAATATGTGCTAGATGCCCGTATGGGGTTCTGGGGACGTGAATAAGTACATTGTACGTTCTTACTTTTTAATCTTGGGATCTCGACGCTAGTATATATTCAAAATTCTCTCTCTTGCAATTTCCCAAGTAGTGTTACATCGTATTTGCCACGTCCCCTATGGTGTATATATACAGTGGCAGTCAGAAAAATAGTAGTGCTGCACTACACAAAGCATAAATCGATTAAAACGGTACTTTTTCTGAAGCAAAATTGAAGGATGAGAACTATTTATTTAGAGTAAACAGTAAAGAGGATAATTAGAAAAAATCCCGTTACTTTTGGTCAAAATTAACTTATTTTTGACGATTGCCATGAAAATCAGCTGTTCATAAAAATAGTACTGCCGGATGTAAAAAA
Organism: Drosophila paranaensis; assembly: GCA_035047545.1. Classification (NCBI taxonomy): domain Eukaryota; kingdom Metazoa; phylum Arthropoda; class Insecta; order Diptera; family Drosophilidae; genus Drosophila; species Drosophila paranaensis. The sequence goes on along the minus strand of JAWNPL010000142.1, from coordinate 449,868 downwards.
TTAAAAAAAAAAAAAACAAGTAAGAAAACTCTAGTCGAGACCGCTTGACTAGGGTATACCCTGAACCCTGCGAAGAGCCGCAATTCCAAGCATTCTTTGTTTCTTTTATATACACATGCATATGTACGTTCATTACAAGCAAAACATATACACACACGCACAGGCGCACGCACACACAAGCGCCAGTCGTTGCGTCAGCTGTTCTTTGGCTGCTATTTGCATGGCAATGCAATGCAATAGGAAATTAAATGTTTAATAACTTAATAACTAGAGCAACGATTTTGATCAAACTTGTTGGGCGTGATCATGTCATCCATGTATGTGCCAAAGCACAAGTCTCTAGTATTTGATATACGGGAGTTACAAATTTGAGGCGAAGGGGTCGTGGCATCCAAAATTTAACATAAACCGAAATTGTTTAAGGCCCACATAACACTAATTGCAAAATTTGAAGACTCTAGCTGTAAAGATGAATTGTATAGAATTATATAACTGAGCATCGATTTCGTTTTTAATCGATAACATTAAAATTAAGACAGTATCGATTTTTTTAACAAACTCGATCTTTTCGTGCTATACAGGAACCTACATAATATTTCAAGTCTTTAGCTCTTATAGGTCCTGAGAACGACGCGTACATACATACGAACAGACAGACGGACGGGCGGACATGGATATATCAACTCAGCTCGTCGAGCTGATCAAGAATATACATATTCTTTTTTAACAAAACTATTATACCCTGATTTCCTATTTTAATGGATTCAGTGTATAAAAACCTTAAGGGACATTTGGCAGTTTATCATGGCGGGACAGTCAACGTAAAGGAGCGTTCCGGAGTATACAAATATTGACCACAAACCTTCCATTCATGCTCTATAAATATACTGTTTTTTTGATGTCGGCAAAGTATTGCTGTAGGGCATGCGTCGCTACATCAATGTCGATAACGACAGAAAAGCTGATACTGCTCCGCTGTTTTTGGGGCGCACAGTTGAGTGTTATTTTTTTTCTTGCTCTTAAAACCAGTTGGGACCGAAAGCAAAAGTGCTATTGTTGTTGTTGTTGTCGTCCCGTTCACTTTCTCTATTTGTTTGTACACTTCACACGGTTATTCGCACGAAGAAGAACTATCGTGATTCATGCTGTCTTTCTTAGCTCTGAGCGCTAATGCAGTTTCCGCCTGAGCCAACAGCAGCTGCGAAGTCGGCATCGAGAGCTTTTTCAACATATTTTTATTTTTTATTGCGACGCTCACAAACACAGTTGCGCTCAGTTTTATTATTCTTCTTGTTGTTTTCGTCGCTAGTGTATGTTCTTATTATTTGCTCTGCGCCAATTCTGTTGCTTTTTTCCGTTTTCGCTTCGCCTATTCGTAATTCGCTCTTAGTGTTGTCTTTCGCGCATGGAATTTATTTTGCATGAGGAGACGATGGCATCGGCGTTTACTGCTTCTTTCTATATGTACACACATATTATATATATATGTACAAAATAAGCAAATTTATTGCAATTATGCCGAGCCAGACGTCGAAAATTTCTTGCACAACGGCAGCGACGGGAACGAAGCGAAGCGAAAGACGAGCACGCGCAACAAGCGAAAAGCTCTTTCTACAAAAACAACAAATTGCAATTCCCTATTATACACGAACCAGCGAGCACATGAGAACAACGCGCACTTACATGTGTATTCACCTATACACATACAATTACAAGCATTTAAATGCTGTCGTTTTTGCAGCTGGCTGACAGGGGGCGCTCCAATTTTGTTATTTTAGTTGCTTTGCTCCAATTCTATGATCGAACAAAAAATAGTTATTTGCGTTCTTACATATTGTACATAAATGTGTGCATACATAAAGAGACATATATGTATGTGACAATTTTACAAAACTTGCACAACCGTTATTAAATCTAGCTCCAGCTGGTGGTGCTGTTGCTGCTGCTAGTCAGGTATATTAATACACATTTTCATCTTGCGTTTCAATTTTTGTGGTTTTTTGTTGCTATTGCTGTTCTCGAAATTGCAATGACCGCACCATTTTTATCTTCACTTTCTGTGCTGCCGACGCACACCGCGCTGCTTTAATTTAGTTGCTTTTACTTTCTGTTTGTTTATTTATATTTTTTCGGGAAAACTATGCACAGCACACAACACACGCAAGAATTAGGTCTGTAGGCCAACACAAACGGGAACACAGTAACAGTAGCGAAGTTGTTGGCGTAGGTAGAAGAAGAGAAAAGCACACACGAACACAAGCATAAACGTATACAGAGATAGACGGATCGAGTGCGGAGCGGAGCCAAGGAAGTGTAAATGGCAGCAAGCGCCAGCGACAACGCTAAAATTATTCTTGGCCTTTAAACGCGCATTTGAAGAACAAGGACGGCATCACATGGCAAGTAGTGTCAAAAGCTTCGAGCTTAAAGCTTTTGTATATCAAAGCAACTATGTATGCGCATTCGATTGCTTTGTAAAAACGCTAGCTATCGGAATAAAATGAAGCTAACAAGCGCCACCTATTAGGGCTTATTATCTTAACATTTCCAAGCTGAAATGAATAGAGCATACAAATTTAATTTATTAAAATGAGTCAAAAGTATATATATATATATATATATATATATATATATATATATCGTGTCTACAAAATCGCTGAGCCCCTCATGAAAAAACTATTTATTTAAAAAGGGTTAACAATTAATAAATACCCAACATTTTTACATGTAACTTTGAACAATTATTGATTATAATGAAATTATCATTGTAAATTCTTTTAAATTTCAAACAAATAATAGGCAGGCAGTAGGAGGCGTGGCAGACCAAATAAAGTATATATATTCTTGATCAGAAAGACCGAGTACAGTGGGACAGGGCGAACCGACCGGTTAGAGCCTTCAACTTTTGCTTTGTTTCATGTGATTTTTTTTTATATTTGGGCCACACCCCCTTCGCATAAAATTTTCAAAACACGTATTTCAAATACTAGAGGCTGCTTTGGTCAGTACACACATGTAAATGGCATAATCACGCTCTGAAAATTTGATAAGTCCATCTACAAAAAAGAATTATTTAACTTTTATTTTTTATAATATAGGCCTCGTGCAGTCCAAGTGCAGTTAGCATAGCGTGGGCTTGTGGGTGTGGCTGTGTGTGTATATATGTAGCTTGTAATGTAATATGTATGTACATATACATACATATAAAAGAAACAGCGTTTTTTCACAGGGTTCAAGACAGTCTCCACTAGAGTTTTCTTCCTTTTTTCGACGTTTTCTGTTTATTTCGCAAGTTTATCTATAATTAAAAATGGGAAACTTAAATATAAATTTAACAATTTGATTTCTAATCTTTAAAATGCGAAAAATTGGTAGAAAATAGTTTTTATTTCCGTTTACATTTATTACAAATTACATTTCTCTATATAAATATCATTGAACATGGTTGCTGATTTTTTTTACAGTATTATATATATATATATATATATATATATATATATATATATATATATATATATATATATATATATATATATATATATATATATATATATTATCTTAATATAGGTAAAATATATTTTGTAGACTATGCACACTGGAGTGTTTAATCATATCATTTTCTCATTATATAATCATTGAATTTTAAAATATATGATACATATACATCTATGTCCTCATTAATTATGTGTACATTTTATTCTTTATGTTGGTGAAAGATCAAAAATCCAATTTAATTACAATTATAAACTAGGTCTATTTAATTTCCATTAGCATATTTATCGAGAGCTCCCTGCGTTTACCATAACTTCCAACCCATCGATCATTTGCGTTTCTCATCCGTTCTTTTTTATTTGTGTATGTTTCCTTCGTTTTTATTATTTTTAATTTTTTTTTTGTGGGTATAGCACCTTTATATCACTTTGCACTTAGCTTTAATTGTTTCGTAAAAGACTGTCTTCCAAAGACGAATTAAAATGAGCCCTAAAATTGGAATATCTATTCTTATATATATATATATATATATTCTATACTACATATATACATATTTTTATTTTATCTAGAGCCTTAAAATTCACGACATAATCGTTCTAAAATTTCATTAAAATTGTTTTAACGCCCAACAAATTTTTAACACTTTCATTGTATCTGATGAGCACAACCTTAGAGGAGCTGAACATGTTCAACTTCTCGCCGGCGCATAGGAGTTGCAGGCAAGTCGCCTGCTGCAGAAAATCGTCAATTTTGAACTCTCTCAGCAGTTGCTTTTGGTTGCTGGCCAGGCTGTTTCCGTTTGGACAGATCTATTTAAAATACGAAGAGAGACAATAATATCAAGTACTACAAAAATTCAGTTTATTGTGTACACTTACCTTATTAAGCAGTGTGTCCTTCGACTTAACCTTAAGTAAATTGCACAAATCATTAAGAAGTACCCATTTATCACTGCCCTCATCTTTAAGCAAGTATAGTGGGGGCAAGGGCACATCGGCTTCTTCAAATTTCAAAATATCACCGTTCAATTCTTCCGCCAACGACTCTCTGTCGTCGTCGTCATCGTCTTCGTAATTATTATAAATTTGATCGCTGCGATCATCCACAATCTCATTATCTTTCACATTAACATTTACATTTATATTCTCAACATCTTGCGGTTCATGTTTAACCTCATTATTTCCATTCACAACGCTCGTTACATTTTGCTCAACGGTAATATCATTGTTTTTCCTATTATTATCGTTGTTGTGTGTATCCTCTAAGCCCGCGTCAGGCTCTACTTTCACTGTTGCTGCCTCTGTTTTTTTTATTGTTTTTGCAGTTGCTATTGCTGTTAGTGTAATTATTGTTTTCGTTGCAGTCTTTGCATTTATCTCCCCCTTAACTTTTTCATTTCTCACTCCCTTCTCGAGCAATAATCCATTTATATTACTGTTTTTTCTACTGCTTTTAGTCACGGGCCGAGGTGGATTGTCGTTGACGCCATGGTTATATTCCTGCTTCATTCTTCCTCTATACTGAGCTCTGCTCATATCACAAGCTGTATTCGGTACGTTATCGAATATATTAAAACCATTTTCATTTTTATCTATAATGTAAGAAATTTTACTTGTATTGAACTGTAGTGAATTTAATATTTGTATGTACACCATACCAAATATCTCCCAGGGTCCCTGAAATCGCATGGGTTTTATGTCAACGGCCATACTTTGCGCATCGTTGAGATGACTGTTCAAAACGCCAAACATCAATTTGCTTGAAGCTAACATTAGTGGAGTTTGACCTTTAAAAAAAAAAATAAAAAATTATTACATTATATCATTGTTTATATGTTATTGTTATATTATATACATGGATAACTATATTTATATAAATTATATGTCCGAATAAGGTGCGCGAAATAAGTCCCTAGGACACTATGCATATTAAATAGTATAAAAACTGAACCGATCAATATATTTCAACAAACCAAATTACTGTCTAAACTTAATAAAAACAAGTAAGAACGTTGCTGTCGGACGCAACCCACAGCGAAATACTATTTCACGCCCCAACAGCACACAGGGGCATCTATCACATTACATTTTTTTTAAATTTAACCTTAAATCCCCACTGTCGCCGCTCAAATTAGCTGCAGATTAAAACTTTTCATTGGAGGTAGCCAGACAGTTTCAATTAGAATCGAAGCTTAGAGATGCCACCTCTGTCGATTTATCTCGATTGCCTTACCTTAGCAAGAACACGTACCTAAATCGAGAGATGTGGCATCTCTCCAAATAAGAGAGGTGGCAACTCTCAAAATGAGAGAGGGGGCAACTCTGAAAATGTGATATACATAAGTTCGTTGGCGAGGTGTGGCATCGAACCCCGGTGCGGTCATGTTGATATTTTTGTTACATTTTCTTTATTTAGTTATTTTGTATTAATAAAATATTCTTTTCTAACACATATATATAATTTGGCAAATCAAAAGACAAGGCCAAAGGTCACAAAGTCATTATGTGGCGCGTTATTGGCTCAGAAGCTGCAGATGTTTCAGTTTTGATTTGCCACGCCCCCAGTGGCCGTAGACAAATAATTTTTGGCATGTGCATAGAGTGGGCGTTTAAGAATATAACTGTAAAGTTTGGATGCTTACATTCGAAAAATGCGAAAATTACAGGGTATTTTTCTGTATGTCACGCCCCTTTTGGGGCGTAACAATAATTTTTGGGGAATCGATAGAGGAGGCCCTCAGTAACCTAGCATCCAATTTTGAAGCTTCTAGCACTAAAACTGTGGGAGATATAAGCTGATATTTGTTGCCACGCCCCCTGAAGGCGTAGATATATCCGCCATAGCTTATCGGTCGTGGGATGTTAACCCGAGTATATATACCAAGTCTCAAGTCTCTAGCATCAATAGTGCTCAAAATATAACGAAACTAGTAAAATCACTATATATTCAGATCCGATTTGCCACGCCCTAGTAGGCGTGGCCATAAAATTTTTTGGGCGATCTTTATAGGATCGTAACAGTAACCCACGTGCCAAATTTGGGCGTTCTAGCTTTAAAACTGTAGAAGATACAGTTTGACCCGATTTGCCACGCCCCCAATGGGCGTAGATATATCCGCCATAGCTTTTTGATTTTGGGACGTCGACATGAGTGTTCAGTTAAAATCCCAACTCTCTAGCCCTTCTAGAAGTAGTGTTTCTGAGATACAGGAAAATGCATTTTCCGATTTGCCACGCCCCTAGTGGGCGTATCGGGAAAATCTTGACACTTTATCAGACGAGGGTATACACGAGTATATATTTCAAATTTCAAGTCTCTAGCTTCAATAGCGTCGAAATGGTTTGCGTTCATACGGACAGACGGACAGACGGACGGACAGCATGACGGACATTGCACAAAACCAATATACTATATCACTACGTGAAATAGTATAATAATAATCTGTTTTAATTTAAGTAAATCAAAAAAAAGCTTTGTAAGTATAATAAAAATAAAACAAAATATTTTCTGGAACAGTTTCAAAATTTGTAAATTAAAACTTGAAAAAATCTAACAAACTTAAAAGACATTTTTTTTAAAACGTAAATTAATATTAAACAAACCACTAATAACTGTTTAATACTTTTATTATTCGTACTGGCATTAAAATAATCAGATTTTCGAGCATTTGGATGCCAAATTTGCCCAATTTTTTAACAGTCTTGTTTCTGCACACGTGGACATTTGGTTGAGTTCGCAAATTGTGATAATAATACCAGCTCCCATCAGAATCATCTAAATTGAGCTTTTTCTCTTCGCTCAAAGTTAAATTTTGCACTCAATGTTCCAAAATTAGTGTATTTGGTGTAATCCATACTTGAGATACTAAAGGTGTTTTGACCGATAGTTTTTATACCCTGAACCCATTGAAAATGGGGAACAAAGGGTATAATGTTTTTGTGAAAATGTATGTAACAGGCAGAAGGAGGCGTGGCAGACCCCATAAAGTATATATATTCTTGATCAGGGAGACAAGCCTAGTCGATTTAGCCGTGTCCGTCTGTCTGTCTCTCCGTATGTTTGAACGCGTCGATCTCAGAACATAAAAGAGCTAGAGGCTAGCACGAAAGGATCGAATTTGTTTCAAATAATCGATACCTATTATCGTTTTATTGTTATCGATTAAAAGCGAAAATCAAAATTCAGCTATAAAATTCTATCTAATTCATCTTTCTAGCTAGAGTCTTCAAACTTTGCATTTAGTGTTATGTGCATTTAGTGGCCTTACAAAATTTCGGTTTTTGTTAAATTTTGGGTGCCACGCCCCCTTCGCCTCAAATTTGTAACTCCCGTATATCAAATATCAAATAGAAAAAAGTTATTAAACATTTAATATTCCATAACATTGCCATGCAGCCAAAGAACAGCTGACGCACCGACTGGCGTTTGTGTGTGAGTTCGCCTGTGTATGTGTTGCTTGTAATGAACATACATATACATATGTATTATAAAAGAAACGGAGAATGCACGGAATAGCGGTTCTTCGCCGGGTTCGAGCGGTCTCGACTAGTTTTCTTACTTGTTTTTTTTTTTTTTTCGTCTTTTGACCCGGTTATGAACCAATGATGCGCGATTAGAATAGGGATTTTTTCCATAACTTTCTGGGTCTTTTGGTATATTTTCTACAGTATTCTTTTTTCTACCAACAATTTCTGTAATTTTGGTAATTTACATCCTAATACCATGCAGCTTCACAATTGTGCCAGGCTTTTTAAACAGGTAAGCAGGCGAAATAAACATAAATGTATGCCAATGTTATGAGAAATGAAATGTTTAATAAGTATTTTCGTAGACGAACATTATTGATCAAACTATCAGGGCGTAATCATGCCATTCATATGTATATATTTGCCACAGCACAAATCTCTAGTACTTGAAATAAGCGTTTTACAAATTTGAGGCGAAGTGGGCGTGACACCCAAAAATTAACCAAAAATAAAGATTGTATAAAACACACATAACACTGAAAGTTAAGTTTGAAGACTCTAGCTATAAAGATGAATTAGACAGAATATTATATATGAATAACGATTTCGCTTTTTAATCGATAACAAAAATAGGAAAGAACGAACCTCCAAAAATTTTAAGTCTCTAGCTATTATAGGTTCTGGATCGACGCCTTCAAACATACATACGGACATGGCTATATCAATATGCACTTTCTGTCACGCCTCCTTCTTCCTGTTACATACATTTTCATAAAAATATTATACCCTTTCTCATTTCTCATTTTCAATAGGTTCAGGGTATAACAAGTAAGAACGTTGCTGTCGGACGCAACTGACAGCGAAATACTATTTCACGTCCCAACAGCACACAGGGGCATCTATCACATTATATTTTTTTAAATTTAACCTTAAATCCCCACTGTCGCCGCTTAAATTAGCTGCAGATTAAAACTTTTCATTGGAGGTAGCCAGACAGTTTCAATTACAATCGAAGCTTAGAGATGCCACCTCTCTCGATTTATCTCGATTGCCTTACCTTAGCAAGAACACGCACCTAAATCGAGAGAGGTGGCATCTCTCAAAATAAAAGAGGTGGCAACTCTCAAAATGAGAGAGGGGGCAACTCTGAAAATGTGATTTAAGTTCGTTGGCGAGCGTAGAGGTGTGGTCATGTTGATATTTTTGTTATATTTTCTTTATTTAGTTATTTTGTATTAATAAAATATTCTTTTCAAACACATATATATAATTTGGCAAATCAAAAGACAAGGTCAAAGGTCACAAAGTCATTATGTGGCGCGTTATTGGCTCAGAAGCTGCAGATGTTTCAGTTTTGATTTGCCACGCCCCCAGTGGCATGTGCATAGAGTGGGCGTTTAAGAATATAACTGGATGCTTACATTCGAAAAATGCGAAAATTACAGGGTATTTTTCTGTATGTCACGCCCCTTTTGGGGCGTAACAATAATTTTTGGGGAATCGATAGAGGAGGCCCCCAGTAACCCAGCGTCCAATTTTGAAGCTTCTAGCACTAAAACTGTGGGAGATATAAGCTTATATTTGTTGCCACGCCCCCTGAAGGCGTAGATATATCCGCCATAGCTTATCGGTCGTGGGATGTTAGCCCGAGTATATATAACAAGTCTCAAGTCTCTAGCATCAATAGTGCTCAAAATATAACGAAACTAGTAAAATCACTATATATTCAGATCCGATTTGCCACGCCCCTAGTAGGCGTGACCATAAAATTTTTTGAGCGATCTTTATAGGATCGTAACAGTAACCCACGTGCCAAATTTGGGCGTTCTAGCTTTAAAACTGTAGAAGATACAGTTTGACCCGATTTGCCACGCCCCCGATGGGCGTAGATATACCCGCCATAGCTTTTTGATTTTGGGATGTCGACATGAGTGTTCAGTTAAAATCTCAACACTCTAGCCCTTCTAGAAGTAGTGTTTCTGAGATACAGGAAAATGCATTTTCCGATTTGCCACGCCCCTAGTGGGCGTATCGGGAAAATCTTGACACTTTATCAGACGAGGGTATACACGAGTATATATTTCAAATTTCAAGTCTCTAGCTTCAATAGCGTCGAAATGGTTTGCGTTCATACGGACAGACGGGCAGACGGACGGACGGACAGACGGACGGACAGCATGACGGACATTGCACAAAACCAATATACTATATCACTACGTGAAATAGTATAAAAACTATGTCGGATATATGACAATGGCAAGGTAAAACATAATATAGGTAGAAATTGTAAAATGGGCTAGTTGAGGTGACCTTCTCTCGATGACCTATAAATAATTTTTACGCCTCTTTTTTTAATTTTCGTAATTTTTGAGCGAAAACATCCAAATATTACTTGATTACATTACTCTAAACCCCTTTTACGAACTGGCCAAATTAAATGACTACGCACACTTTGGGCATTGAAAATAGGGGAAAACAGATAAGAGCTGAGCTGTGAATGCTTCGCTGTTTTTATACCCTGAACCCATTGAAAATGGGAAATCAGGGTATAATGTTTTTGTTGAAATGTATGTAACAGGCAGAAGGAGGCGTGGCAGACCCCATAAAGTATATATATTCTTGATCAGGGAGACAAGCCGAGTTCATATAGCCATGCCCGTCTGTCCGTCCGTCCGTCCGTCTGTCCGTATGTATGAACGCGTCGTTCTCAGAACCTATAAGAGCTAGAGACTTGAAATTTTTTATGTAGGTTCCTGTATATCACGAAAAGATCGAGTTTGTTTCAAATAATCGATAACTATCATCGTTTTAATGTTATCGAATAAAAACCGATATCTTCATTTAGTTATAAAATTCTATTTAATTCATCTTTATAGCAAGTCTTCAAATTTTGTATTTAGTGTTACTTGGGTCATACGCAATTTCAGTTTTTGTTAAATTTTGGATGCCACGACCCCTTCGCTTCAAATTTGTAACTCCCGTATATCAAATACTAAAGACTTGTGCTTTGGCACATACATACATATGGATGACATGATGACGCCCAACAAGTTTAATCAAAATCGTTGCTCTATAAAAAAGTTATTAAACATTTAATTTCCCATAGCATTTTCATACAAAAAGAAGCCTAAGAACCGCTGACACAACGACTTGCGCTTGTGTGTGTGTGCGCCTGTGCGTGTGTGTGTATGTGTTGCTTGTTACGGTTCTTCGCAGGGTTTAGGGTATACTCTAGTCGAGCGGTCTCGACTAGAGTTTTCTTACTTGTTTTTTTTTTTTAAATAACTGCCATTTATTTCACTGATTTCTAGTTACCTGAGTATGTTGCCAGCAACGGATCAGCGCCATAGGATAATAATAGTCGGACCACTTCCTCATGGTCATTCTCAATGGCCCCATGCAGAGGTCGAATGCCTGACTGCGCTGCCTCCGAGTGATTGGCACCGAATTGCAGCAGGATCCTGGCTATTTCTAACCAACCCTGTGTACAAGCCTCATGTAGAGGCGTATAGCCAGCATTATCTTTCTGATCCGGATTCATGCCCATGCGATCGAGACAGTAGACAATTACATCGATTAATCCCTGTCGTGCTGCCTTGTGCATTGTACTCTGACCAACGCCCTTGTTGAGCACCCACTTCTGTATTTCTCGGCACACGTCCATTTCGGTCTTGATCGTCATTGGTAAATGCGATGTGCTGCCTGCAATGGTACTGTCTGTATCATCGAGGCGTTCATCTGTTGTGGTCGCAACAAGAGCAACATCGCCTGCCGTTGTTTCGGCTGCCGTTACTACAGCAACGTGATTAGGAACGATGTTGATTGTCGTATGCTCGCCGGATACGGTGTTAATGGTGCTGGTGCTCTGATAATGATTTGTGTTCCGCTTTTTTTTACGTATATAGTCAAAGCCAGAGCTGCCCTTGCGACGCAGATACTTACGCTTATAGGCTACAGGTCGACTGGGCGAATCTGTTTTTGTCTTTAGTTTGACTTCCTCGCACATGCTATGTCGCGAAAGCTTGTTATTATTAGCGCTAACAATTCGATTCATTTGGTCTAGAAAGTCCTCATACTGCTGATAACTCAATGCGGAGCTTTCCTCGCCGGGCTGATCATGCTGAACACACTCTGGCGGTGCTGAGGCCGGTCGCTCCGTACCCACAAAGATTTCGCGTATGATTTCGCGCCGCTGCTGCAGTTTTGACTCCGTACGTGTTTTACTCTGCAGTACCTTTGTATCAAATATGCTAAAATGACGCTTGCTTAGGGTCTCATCTATACTTTGCGCCGTCGTCTCCTGCAAATGCTCATACAATGAATTCGAAGCGGAAGTCTGTGAGGTTTCACTATAATTATGCAGGCTTGTACCGCAGTTTGATACGCTGCTTTTGTTATTGGTCTGCTGTTGATTGCCATTGCTGGTAACGCGAAGATGTAATACATCGATAAAAGATTTAGGTGTCGCTATCTGATTTTGTTGCGATTGCTGCTGTAGTTGTTTTGATCGTGGTTTGCGCCCTCGAGTGGGTTTAAAGGAAGCTATATCATGAGTGAGACTGCGACCACGTTCTAGATCAGGTAAGGATGCAGCTACGTGAGGTAACTTATTCAACTTGTTGATGGAGATCAACCGCTGTGGTATCTTAAGCGCCAACTTGTACCTATATTCTTCGAGAAATAGCTGTTGCTGAGGAGTTGTATTTGTTTGATTGATGTTTGTGCTATTGCTTGTCGGAGCTCCAGGTTTATGATTGGGATTTTTCTCGAGTTTACGTCCCGACAATTGGGTCCTATCGACACGCACACCGCATTTATTTCGCAATCGTGTCAGCATAATTTCTTTCTTAGCATCTGGCACTAATTTACGAACATATTTTCGCTTAATCTTTGTAGTCGAGTTCCGGATGATTTTGTCGTTGCGCAGCACTTTGCTGTTGGCCATCTGGAGCTCGAGTTCCTTTTTTCGTTTGGATCGTGTCATGGTGTTAAGTGTTATGCGATTCTTTGAACTGGGCTTTGACTTACTCTTACTTTGATTGCAAACGCTATCGCTCTCATTCTCTTCTTCGTCGCCATCCTCTTCAACTTCTACATCGTGCTGTTCTTGTGGTTCTTCATCGTCACTGTTGGCACTTCCGTGCGAGCTACTTTTATAATCAGCGTTCTCATCTGGTTTCTGTTTTTGAAAATTTTCCCGTTGTTTTTCGACATTATTCTTTTTGCACTTGTCACTCGTATATTGCACTTTATTTTCCTTATAGGCGGGTAACCCGATTTTCGCCACGTTTGTCGAACTTTTTGCCCCGTTAGAGCTATTAATTGCCTTCTCTAGGTTTTGCTTTTGTTCTACATCATTGCTTGCCTTTTCACAGTGCTTTAATTGAATTTCCTTTCCATCTGCACGACGTACCTTGCTCTTGCGCATTAGTGGTTTCTTTTGCCTGGCTGTCTTACGCTTATATAACTCAGTTGTGTCGCTCTCGGAACTGCTACTGTGACCAGCCATGGGTGCCAAACGTGCCGCTATACGCTGTTCTTGCAGTAGTCGCTTTTTTTCACGCTCCGTCTTACTTAGCTTCTTTTGAGCAGCGCCGAGCACGATGCCATTTGTGGCGGTGGTATTGGTCAGTTGTGTGGTTGTTGTTGCCGCTGATTCGACATCCGCTGCTAGAAATTGCCTCTTAAGTATCCGCGCAACAGGCAAGTCATCCTCGCTAAGTTCCAGCTTGATTCGGCTATCTGGGGCATTGCTTTCATAGCCTGATGTTGTTTTCGATGGCATCGCTTTAGTCAGTAGCTGCTTTACGAGATTATTGCAAGTGCTGCCCCAATCAAAGAGACTGCTGCTGTTGAAGATTGGCACATCGTCATACTCAACATTGTGACCCGGTGTAGGCACTTGTTCTAATTTAATTTGATTTTTCAGATTATCGGATTGCAGTACAGGTGGGATAGTACCTACTGGAACACTGTTATTGGTTTCAATGCGAGTTGCCGTCGGAACATCTTCTGGAGTTGATGATGTTATTGTATTCGCAATAGCTAGAACTGGTCCCGTAAAAGTGAATCCTTTAAGCTCCGCTTTAGTTCGTATACGTGACTCCGTTTTTGGCACGATCACCTGTTCTTGCTTTGGCTGTGAACAATCATTTATGTCGCTATTGGAGGGCGTTACAGGTTGCTCTATCCGTTCTGCCAACGGAGCTTGCTCACGGAGTTCGTTAACGGGCACTGATGACTCGACGATCTCTTTTGTTTGAGTTATTTCCAGACGAGTCTGTTTGGCTGCCGCAGTTGCTGCTGCGGCAGCTGTGGCTTGATTGTACTCCTGTAGATGCCGCTTGCGGCCTAAATAGTTCAGGTTGCTGCTGTTGTGAACAGTAGTCGTTATCGTAGTCACGGATGTGCCAGTGCTAGTTGTACTTTGACTAGTCACTAATTTTGGAAATACTTTGATATTCGTCTCAGACGGTAGTTGAGGTCGCTTGGCATATGGATTTGTTTCCAATACACTCGGCCGCAACTGCTGTGCCGCCTTAATGACCATGGATGTAGTTTCAACTGATGGAGCTGCACTCACTGGTGTTTTTCGAATCACTGCTGTCGGCGATGCACTGGACGGGCTCGATACTATTCTATTCGTGCGCGCAAAATTTGGTGTTATATCGAAACGTGGCAGACCCAAACCTGAACCTGTACCTATGACCCTGTCAAACGTATCTGTAAGCACGCGGTGATACTTATATTCTGTAGAATCGGCGGTTTGTTTGATCGTGCGCATGGACAAATCCAAAGGCGACTGTGCCGCAGGTAAAGTGGGCAATACTGGATGCGAAGGTGGATGTGGATTTAGCTGTGCTTGTGGTTGTTGTATGAGTGGAGCTGCAATGGGATGAACTGTAATTCTGACTGGCGACTGCCTGGTATTGACGGGTACCGTAGGTAAGCGAGTTCCCGGTGTTTCCATATTAAGTGTTTTTTTGATAATTTGAAGATTTAACTCTTCTTCACTCGTCGTGTTACGCTTCAACATATCATTAATTAGTGCCCGATAGTTGGGCTTAGCAGTGGGGGCAGCTTTCTTTGGACCGGAGGGCAGCGACATTACTGATTTTAATGGCATCGACGGCTGACAGCATATGTCAGGGCCATGTGGATATACTTGCAGCGTAGAGTAATTCGAAGTGGATGGTTGTGTACTGACCGTCGGAGGCGGTGTATACAATCGCTGGATTGGAATGGGCGACGCTACTTGAGACGCTGATGAGGTAAAATTATTTATGGTGCTGAATGAATTACGCTTCTGCTCAGCAGCGCTTGCCGTTGTTAGAGTTCCGTGCTGAGGTAAAACTTTTCCATATTTGGTGGGATAGGTATGTACAACCGCAGGTGATCTGTCGCGCGAACTATCAGTCACAGCAACGAGTGTTGACTGGTCTTTGTCTTTGAGGGGAATTGGTGATGGCGCTGTAGCCCGATTGTAGGGATTATGATAAAGTGAAGCACGGCCGAGTGCTGGTGGCTCCGGATCCAATTTGACACATGCGCCGCTGCTACCGCCACTGTTTCCTATACTAGCTGACAGCCCATAGTAACTGGCTGATGGAAGTGTAAATGTAGCGCTTTTGCGTGTGTAGTCCAAATTGGGCGCCGGCGCAGTCTCTCGTACATATTTTTCAATGGCACTATGTACAGTATTTTGAAAGTTTGAAGGCATGTAGAGTCTCTGGTGCTGCTGTTGTTGTAGTGGAGCCTGTGGGGGAATTGTTTTATGATTAGCGCTACGTTTCTCTGTTGGTGGCTCATAAAGCTGTGGACACTTGCGCGCATAATTGAGACTGAGTTGCTGATCGCTTGTTCCCGGCAACGGGCTTACCACGTGCTCAAATAGATCATAGTGAGCGGTAGGTGCGGATGGATAGGTCACGACCTTAGCGCACGATCCCACACTCGAGTATTTACTATTGTCTTCGTAGTAGCGAAAACTGCTTTCGCCACCATTTCCGCTCACAATGCTGTTGCTGCAGCTAATTGCATTTGGTCGTGTAGCAGTCTGAGATTTTCCATAGCTACAACGTGATTGTTTTACAGAATGCGACAGTTGTTGCTGCTGCTCGTCCTGCAGACAGTTGGGCGCATTATACATGGCGCTATTGTGGTGACGTTGCACAGACGCCACTCCTAGTGGTCCTGTCGTTTTGTACTGCCAACCGGCAGTCGATGTCGGTTCCACTGTCCTCTTGCCGACTGTCAATTCTCGGTTGGAGGTATAGTATTGTAAATGAGGATCGTCACCAGATGCCGCAGCAACAGCACCTGTTGGTGATGTCGCCGCCGATGCTTCTGCCGTTCCACCACCAGTACTACCACCACTAGCATTACAGCGTGCGCTCATTACATAGATAGTAGATCGGGAACGTTCTGCATCCATTGGCTGTGTGTTATGGTAATTTATTGAACTGGGGTAGAGTATGCGGCTATCACCCAATTGGTAATGCTGATGTACTGGCAGGTGTTGCTGTGAAGATTCTTGTGGTTGCTGGAACTGTGGTGCTGCAGGTGGTTGTTGCTGGTGTTGATGGTGGGGCGGGGCTATGTAGTTTTGTGCTGTATTTTGATGTGAGTGTTGGGACTGATGCTGATATTCGTTATGTCTGATAGGATCCATTGTAGCTAAAATAGATAAAGTAATATTATATTTACTATCTATCTTCAACAGAATATGTTCAGACTATCAAAATTCTAAATTTACATGAAAATAAATTTCAGTCAATGAGGATATTTGAACTATATATGATTAACTAATCTATTATTAACTAATAAAAAGAAGTTTTAATTAGTTACAAACAAATAAATATATGCTACAGTTAATTGATTATTTTAATTGAAATTAATTAATTTAATTGAATTAAAACCAACCGACTGCGAAATACTTTTTCACGTCCCAGCAACACTCATGGGCATCTATCACATTATATTTTAAAATTAATCATAAATCGACACTGTTGCCGCTCAAATTAGCTGCCGATTAAAAAATGAGAGAAATGGCATCTCTGAAAATGAGATGCTCGTCGGCGAGTGTAGAGGTGTGGGCTCAAACCCCGGTGCGGTCATCTTGATATTTTTGTTATTTTTTCTTTATTTAGCTATTTTGTGTTAATAAAATATTCTTTACAATGCATATATAAAATGTGGCAAATCAAAAGGCAAGATCAAAGGTCACAATGTCATTATGTGGCGAGTTATTGGCTCAGAAGCTGCAGATTTTTCAGTTTTGATATGCCGCATCCCCAGTGTCTACGCCCACTATTATAATACAATATTTGGCACGTTCATAGAGTGGGTGTTCAGATATACAATTGCAAAGTTTGGATGCTTACATTAAAAAAATGCGAAAATTACAGGGTATTTTTTGGTAAGTCGCGCCCTTTTTGGGGCGTAACAATAATTTTTCTCGTGTATACTCTCGTCAGATAAAGTCTCAAGATTTTCTCGATACGCCCTCCAGAGGCGTGGCTGCTAATCGGAAACTATATATTTCTGTATCTCTGAAACACTACTTCAAGAAGGGATAGAGAGTTAAAATTTAGAATGTATACTCGCGACGACATCCCTTGATCAAAAAGGTTAATCCGGATATATATGCGCCCACTGGTGGCGTGGTAAATGGAATATAAGCTTACATATACCACCTACAGTTTTTGTGCAAGTAGCTTTAAAATTGGATTTTGAGTTACTGGTGAGCTCTATTCCATCAATTCCTCAAAAAACCTTTTTATGCCCTTTTTGAGGCGTTACTTACCAAAAAATACTATACGCATGTTAGCATACAAATTTTACAGTTATATTCGACTCTACGGTCTGGCTAAATATGCCATGAATATGTCTACACCCACTGGAGGCGTGGCAAATCGGAAAGCTGTTGCTTTTGAGCTTTAAACTCACAACATAATGACTTTTTGACCTTTGACCTTCTCTATTGATTTGCCCGGTATTATATATGTATTTAAAATAATATTTTAGAACAAGTAAAAAAAACTCTAGTCAAGACCGCTCGTTTAGGGGATACCCACTGTTAAAAGATACCATAGGTTATGCAAAGACGAGTTCCGTTACTTTGGGTGTTAACTAACAGACGTCTTGTGACGTCACATTTTCCCATTCTGCTGTTATCCCAGCTGAAGTTTGGCGGGCACTTAAACTCACACCCAGTAAATGCTCCAAACCAATCAAAATAAAGCATTGAGGACCCAATTTTATTAATAGGCACCATAAAAATGGTCAATCCATCATTTTATTGTATTAAAGTAAAAAAAAAACTAAGTAGATAAAGGTATGAACTGAGAGGACATTCGGGAGCAGCAATGATGTGCCCAAAGTGGATACTAAGTCAAAATAAATGGTTAAAAGACGGAATTGACTAGATTTTCGCCATGAGTAATGCCTATTTATGCCAATATACCAAAATATTTATGTATAATACACATTGACGGTATATCTATAAAGCTACTGTTCACACCTGCTGCAGTGTCAGAATCATCCGAATTAATGGAATAAAACGTGTGTATTAATCACAAAATCGAAGACGATGTATGGTTCTTAGCTTGAAGTCTCAAGAAAGCGATAATCTGCCGGAACCACCTCCAGAATTCTGGGCAGAAACTAGCAGTGCTGCACATCGTCGTTAGCTATCAGCTTTTCAATATATTGACAGAAAGCGGCAGATATAATGATGTGGATTGATGGGAAACGACTAATACTTATTAATACTATTTAGTTTTGTTAGTTAAAGCGTTGAAATATAAAGTTTCAAGCTATTCAACACGAAAGTCAGAAGATTACCTGAGGAATAACCGCAAAAAAACGGCTTAGAACAAAAAAAAACTAATAAAAACCCTTATATTGCCAGATTTGGGAATCTTTTCATAACTAGGAACAGGCGACCGTTTAAGTTTTTATTTTGTCTGCTGGCTATAAGATAGATAACAGTGTCAAAAATCGTGAATTTTCTTACAAAGTTCAGCGCGCACTAGCAAATTTGGGAACGAGTGACGTTAACTTAACATACTGCTTTGCATAACCTAGTGTTACTCAATCGTGGGGATACCCTGAACCCTGCGAAGACTAGAGATCCCCTAAGCCCTGCGAGGAACCGCTGTTCCTAAGAAATGCAAACATTCTCCGTTTGTTTATACAGTGATGCCGATTTTGTTTTTTTCCGGACAGATCTGTCCTTTTTTAAGCGCTTCGTGCGTTAAGAATATCAAACATCCCGTATCCGGAAATCTGTTTTTCTGAATAATCGTGTTCACATGTAACAGAATTTTGTTAATTAACATTGCAGAACAGCTGAACAGAACTTTAACATAAAATATATTAAATTTTTTGACCGATATTTGGTTAAGAACAGTGCCAAAATGAGTATAACAGTGATAAATTGAACTGGAGAGGTGTTTTGCATGTATTAATATTTGGCCTTGTTAAAAAATAAAATGGCATCACTGGTTTAATATATACATTAAGAGCAACACATTCGCATACACATTGATGCACAAGCACACGCTCTGCTAACTGCGCAGTTGACGCAGCGACTATGCTTGGGTTACTAAATGTAAAATTAAATGTTTAATAACTTTATTTATAGACTGACTTTCTTAATCAAACTTGATTATGTCATTGTATTTAAGTCTTTGCCAATGTAGTCTCTACTAGAGGTGGGCATGGACCGAAATTTTCAACCCAACTCCGACCCAGCCCATGGGCCGAAGAGGAAAAATTTACCCGTACCCCGACCGAAAAAAAAAATTTTAATATAAAAAAAAATTTGTTTATTTCCTTTGTTTTCTTCAAAACAGCACTTAAATTGCATTTTTGCATAAATGATTAATAGAAATGAAAAATATAATTTTGTATTTCTTACGTTTTCATCAAAACAGTACTTAAATTACATTTTTTTATAAAGGATTAATAGTTATGAAAAAATCCAAATGTAAATTACAAATTTTTTGTAAAGAAAAAGTAACATGTCGAGATTTATTTTCGGGTTTTTCGGGTTGAGCGTCCTAACCCAACAAGTTTAATTAAAATCGTTCGTCTAGTTATTAAACATTTAATTTCCCATAGCATTGCCATACAAAAAGAATCCCAAGAATATCTGACGCAACGATTTGCGCTTGTGTGTGCGTGCGCCTGTGCGTGTGTGTGTATGTTTTGCTTGTAATGAACCTTCATACACATGCGTATATAAAAGAAACAACGAATGCTTGGAATAGCGGTTCATCGCAGGGTTCAGGGTATACCCTCTTCGAGCGGTCTCGACTAGAGTTTTCTTACTTGTTTTTGGGTGATCTTTAGGGGAACGTAACAGTAATTCATGTGCCAAATTTGGGTTCTAGTTCGAGCCTATCTACAAGTAATATTACCAGAAAATGCATTTCCAAATCGTCACGTTCATTTATCATAGGACTCATATAAAATTAATTGATAAGTTAAACTTATCGAAATATATTCTACATTTAATCAAATCAATTTCTAAATGAACTACTAAATCTTCTCAGTGTTTACTTTTCCTCACTGATCAATTTGTATTTAAATAAATAATGATGTTTACCTTTGTGATCTACGGTCCAAAAGGTTTGGAAAACTTTTTACATATATTGAACACTCAGCATCTGCAATTATAAACATATTTAATAAAATAATTTAATGAAAATAAGTAAGAATGTGTTCTATGGGCGCTATCGACTGGAGAATATTCATTTAAGGCCCAGCTACCTACAAGACATTGAAACATATATGGTTCGAGTCGCCACGCCGTATACATTTAATTTTTGTCAATATAGTTTGAGCTCATAGCCGCATAGCTGTAGAAAATACATTTTTCCCGATTTTCCACGTCCATGGTGAGCGTAGAAGGGTCATCGATAGAGGTCAGCTCAACTATCTAATTCTAGCTCTACAACTGAATTACAAGTAGAAAAGTTCCAAAAGTTCCGACTGTAAAATATTCCTTCACGTCCTACTATTGCTATTGTTATCAAGTGTTATATTTAGTTTCAGGTATATTTTATACAATTTAGATTATTGTCAGAAATCTAAGAACAAGAATTAGAATTTTTCCTAAATTGACAAGTATTTGATCAAATATGTTGAGCCACTACTAGAAATTTAATAAAAATCACAAAAGTTATTAAACAAATCGTTTAGCCAATTGACAAAAGTACATGGCAGCAGCGCCAAGCCTTTCTTTCTTAAATGGACTTTCCTAATTAAATTTTCAGTGTGATTTTAACATTCATGTTTGTATTTGCCACAGCACAAGTCTATAGTATTTGAAATATGTTTTATGTAACTTTGTGAGGAAGGAAGTGATACTTAAAATCTGCCATGCAAAAGTTTGCGTGCAAAACAAAAATTGATTGAAGCAAGTAATTTGCATGCAATATTTGCATTGGTGTGAACATTTATGCAATTTTTTGCTGCAAATTATTTGCATCGTGTGTACCTAGCTTAAGAGTTACATCTTGTATTAATTAAACGGATCTGCACAGTAAATTTTGAAATCTCTAGCTGTTACGGTATAAAAATAACGAAGTCAATTTACCTTTTCTTGATCGATAATAAGAAAACGGGATGAGTGAATCTTTAGTTATTTGAATTAATTTTTGAATCTTTAGATAGCGTACATTTCAGATATCTTTGTTGTTTATGAGATCATTGCGTTTATACAAACGGATATGTCTATATAAACTCAGCTCGTTGAGCTGATCAAGAATAAATATACTTTATGGGTAGGCTACGGTTATTATAACATTTGCTTCATTTGTGAAATTTGTATATCTAAAACTTCTCGATAAAACTTTAGTAAACAAATGGAATCTGGGGAATCACCAGCTGGTGGCCTTTTATTAGGCATGTGGCTAATTATAAGTCTTACATGTTGTTGTGCCATATTTTGGCCGCTGTTTGGATGTATTTTGGCTTATTTTAGTTGCAAGAAGCACTGTGACTATGCTACTATGCAGATGTGAAACAAGTAAGAACTCTCGTCGAGGCGCCTCGACTAGGGTATACCCTGAACCGCTATTCCGTGCATTCTCCGTTTCCTTTATAATACATATGTATATGTATGTTCATTACAAGCAACACATATACACACACATACACAGACGAACGCACACACAAACGCCAGTCGGTGCGTCAGCTGTTCTTTGGCTGCTATTTGCATGGCAATGCAATGCAATGGGAAATTAAATGTTTAATAACTTTTTTTCTAGAGCAACAATTTTGATCAAACTTGTTGGGCGTGATCATGTTATCCATATGTATGTATGTGCCAAATTACAAATTTGAGGCGAAAGGGGCGTGGCAAAAACAAAAACCGAAATTGTATAACTCTCACATAAGACTAAATGCAAAATTTGAAGACTCTAGCTAGATAGAATTTTATAGCTTAATTTAGATTTTCGTTTTTAATCGATAACAATAAAACGATAACAGTTATCGAATTTCTAAAACAAACCCGATCTTTTAGTGCTATACAGGAACCTACATAAATTTCAAGTTTTTAGCTCTTATGTATACTTTTGGGGTAAACCACGCCTCCTTCTGCCTGTTACATAGATACACATTTCAACAAAAACATTTTACCCTGAATTCCCATTTTCAATGGGTTCAGTGAGTGAGACAACTCTAGTCGGAGGTGCCTGACTAGGAGATACACTTAAACCTGCGAAGAACCGCTATTCCAAACATTCTGTTTCTTTTGTATACGTATATACATTATATATATAGCAACACATACACACACCCAGGCACACGCACGTATCTACAAGCACACGCTCTGCTAATTGCGCAGTTGACAGTTAATAGGAAATTAAATGTTTAATCATTTTTTGTAGATGGACTTTCTTAATCTAACTTTTAGAGCGTGGCATCCCAAATTTTATAAAACACATGAAACTAGCAATAAAATTTAAAGACTAGCCACAAAGATGTATTATATCGTTTAAATCGATAACAACAAAATGGTGATATACGTCGATCTCAGAACCTATAAGAGCTAAATTATATCAACACTGGTCGTCCTTCGGCCTGCGCAGACGCAGACGCAAGCACACACACTGGTAACTGCGCAGTTGACTCAGCAAATGCTTAATAACTTATTTCGTAGACTAACGTTTTTCATCGAACTTTTAAAACATATATATTATTGTATTTTCTTACCTACTTTGTTAATGATTTTTTGAATTAAAATATAGCGCTGTCTAAACAAATAAAACGAGTTTTTGAACAAGCAAATTTGAATCTTGATAAGATCTCGATACAGAGACCAGGCCGTGCAAAAATTATACAATACCCAGACACCGCTGTAAATATAAAGTATACATATTCTTGAGTAGATCGACTAGCCGAGTTGATATAGCACAAAGTCTAGAGATTTGAGATTTGAATAATATACTTGTGTATACCATACGCATTAATAGTTTTTTTTTTTAATAACACGTCCTTTCTCCTTATTATCGATAAAGTAACTTCGTATTTCTTTTACTGTAAAAGCTAGAGAATTAAAATTGAGCATGTAGATCAGTGAAATGAATACACAGATTTTGTAATTTTTGTAAAAACCTATTTCAAATATCAATGACTTGTGCTTTTCAAAATAAACAAGTAAGAAAACTCTAGTCGAGACCGCTCGACTAGGGTATACCCTGAACCCTGCGAAGAACCGCAATTCCAAGCAATCTCCGTTTCTTTAATATACATAAGTATATATATGTTCATTACAAACAGAACATACACACACACATACACAGGCGCACACACACACAAGCGCCAGTCGTTGCGTCAGCTGTTCTTTGGCTGCTGTTTGCATGCCAATGACATGAGAAATTAAATGTTTAATAACTTTTTTTCTAGAGTAACGATTTTGATCAAACTTGTTGGGCGTGATCATGTTATCCATATGTATGTATGTGCCAAAGCGCAAGTCTCTAGTATTTGATATACGGGAGTTACAAATTTGAGGCGAAGGGGGCGTGGCATCCAAAATTTAACAAAACCCGAAATTGCGTAAGGCTTACATAACACTAAATGCAAAATTTGAAGACTCCAGCTAGAAAGATGAATCAGATAGAATTTTATAGCTTAATTTAGATTTTCGTTTTTAATCGATAACAGTTATCGAATTTCTGAAACAAACTCGATCTTTTCGTGATATACAGGAACCTACATAAAAAATTTCAAGTCTCTAGCTATTGTAGGTTCTGAGAACGACGCGTTCATACATACGGACAGACGGACGGACAGACGGACAGGCCTAAATCGACTCGGCTACTCTCCCTGATCAAGAATATATATACTTTATGGGGTCTGCCACGCCTCCTTCTGCCTGTTACATACATTTCAACAACAACATTATACCCTGATTTCCCATTTTCAATGGGTTCAGCGTATAAAAACTATACGTAATATTATCACGCTCTGAAATCTTGATTTAGGAAGCCCATTTACAAATAAGAGTGCTCTAGTCGCGACTTCTCGACTAGCAAATCCACTGCATATTATACTTATTCATGAAGTAAATAGTATAATGGATTTGTGCAATGTCCGTTTTACTGCCCGTTCGTATGTCCGTATGAACGCAAACCATTTCTATTGAAGCTACAGACTCGTGTCATATAAAGAATAAAAAATTTCCCGATACGCCCAATAGGGACGGGGCACATTGGAAAATGCTTTCTTTTTTGTATATCAGAAACTGTACTTTAAGAAGGACTAGAGAGCTGAGATTTGTATACTCGTGTCGACATCCAAAGGTCACAAAGCGTGGATCGGGTTCCCATTTTCAATGGGCTCAGGGTATAATAAATGAAATATTGACATAGCCGCAGCGGGATTTGAACCCACTCTATAGTCACCAAAGGGCATCTCCACCACGCCACCAAATCATTTTTGCACTGCATAACACTGCTTGGAGGTGCGTGTCCTTGCTTATCAGTTCTGCCTAGAGGTGGGCATGGGCTGGGCTTTTGTCGGGTACCCGTGGGTATGGGCTGGAAAATCTAATTTCGGGTTGGGTGCGGGCGGGTATGGGTTAGGACGCTCAACCCGAAAAACCCGAAAATAGAGTTTTTTCATCGTCGGGGAAAATATTAAATGAAAGGCGCACAAGATTGTCAAGCGCAAATCTCGATATGCTACTTTTTCTTTACAAAAATGTGTAATTTAAATTTAGATTTTTTCATAACTATTAATCCTTTATAAAAAAATGTAATTTAAGTGCTGTTTTGAAGAAAACAAAGGAAATAAAAAATTTTATTTTGTATTAAAATTTAAAAAACAAATTTTTCGGGCGGGCGGGTTGAGTTCGGGTTACAAAATTTTTTTAGCTTTCGGGTACGGGTAAAATTTTCCTCTTCGGCCCATGGGCTGGGTCGGGTTGGGTTGAAAATTTCGGCCCATGCCCACCTCTAGTTCTGCCAATTACTTTTGTGAACAAGAAACAAGAAAACTCAAGTCGAGACCGGTCGACTGGCGTATACCCTGAACCCTGCGAAGCACCTCTATTCCTAAGAACCGCTAACATTCTCCGTTTCTTCAATATGCATGTATGTATGTACATTATAATAAACATACACACACAGACGCACGCACAAGCAAACGCTCTGCTAACAACGCAGACTGCGCTTGGGCTGCAAGACATCAACTTTGTGAGAAATTAAATGCTTAATAACTTTTTTCGTAGACAAACATTTTTGATCAAACTTGATGGACGTGATCATGTCACATGTATATTTATACCAAAGCACAAGTCTCTAGTACTTAAAATACGCGTTTTACAAATTTGAGGCAAAGGGGGCGTGACATCCAAAATTGAACAAAAACCTAAATTGTATAAAACATACTAGCTATAAAGGTGAATTATGTAGAATCATATAACTGAGTATCGATTTCGTTTTTAATCGATACCATTAAAATTAAAATAGTTATCGATTTTTTTGAACTAAATGGATCTTCGTGCTACTTAAAAATTTAAATAAACAAACATTTCAAGTATCTAGCTCTTATAGGTTCTGAAATCGACGCGATTAAAATAGTTATCGATTTTTTTAAACAAATTGATCTTTTAGTGCTATACATGAACCTCCAATTATATATTTCGAGAAAAAAGCAACAAACTCACTTTATTTCAATAGAAAATCCAGCGCGCCAGCTTGGCCCTAAAAATTGTTCGCAATTGAAATTTCAGAGTGATAATGCAGATCTCGGCCTTTGTTTGTGTCCTGCATCAATTCTACCTATTTGGTGTAGCCGCAGCCTCTATTTCAGCTGCTTTAGTGTGTCTGTTGACATTCGTGCAGTCTAAAGATTATAAAAGAGGGTTTACTGTTATTCCACTTTGCATTTACGCTTTGTTATAGTTATTATTATTATTTTAACATTTCTTTTCAATTGCAGTTTAACTATTTTTTCGCACAGATTACACACATACATATGTACGTTAGTGTTTGCTCGCACACACACACACGCTAACAATACACGTACAAATTTCTTGCACAGCAACTTTTTAGTTGTAGCTGTTCTCTGTTGTTGTTTCTTCAAACATTAAATTATGCATATACATATACATACATATGCTATTGGCATGTATGTATGTGAAAACCAGTATTATTTGCCTTCTTTCACTTATTTCTCGAAATTGTTGAATAACGGTTTTGAATTGGTATTGCGTGTTTTTGTTGTTGCTTTATTAAATTTCACTTTGCTTTCTAGTGGTGGTATGTTTGTCTTTATTTTTTATTTCTGCACACATCGTTGTTACACACACGCACGTACTGTGCAAAATACGGGGTGAATGCATATGTATTAGTAGTATAGTATCTTTATGTGCAATGTTTGCCCTGATAAACCTGTCCTGCTGCGTTAGTTTCGACGTCACCAAATGTCATATGTTTGCCTCCTCATACATATATATTTACTTAAGCTTGATATAGCTAATACAGGATAATATTAAAAGGCATATCGCAAGATATAATGCGAAATACATATAAATATGCTTAACATTTTATGTTGAAAAAAATCTAGAAATATGAATTACATTACACACATTTCTTTTTTGTTTTTAGCCAAGGTTCATTGCCACTCACACCTACGCAACGTGACAGCAAAAACACAAACTTATACACGTATATTGGTAATTTCTTCACTTCATCCCGTTATAAAGTGAAGTCTAAGTCGGTTTATCTGTGGAAGGGCACAGATATTTCTTTCATTATATCTATACTTTAAGCCAAGCCAGCCCGTAGACGCATCTCGCAAACGTAACAAAGACAATTTCACTTGTCTTGTCGAAATAATCGTAAATTAATATGTGTAAATATAAAAATATATTCCATTAGACAACAGAAATTGACTTTAACATAATAAACAAACATATATTTTTGCATATATGCACATTGAGTTTGAATGTCAAAATTAAAATTTTTTTAAGACAATTGATTTACATCATTTATAAGCACACCGGCACACACACAGTCATAGGCACACAAGCACAAATAGACTGACACAATTACAAAATTGTCGGTCGCTAAGTTTTCTACTCTTTTGATACTTCTTTTTTGTGTTTTACACATACACGGTCACAGTTTTATTATAATACACATAACACACATGCACACTGTATTTGTTGTTGCTTGCTTTGCTGTTTTTGTTGTTGGCCTACTTTGTGTGTGGGGAATTTCGTTGTAGCGTTGTTGTTGCTCAGCTTCTCCTTTTGCAGCAAAGAAACGTAGAGGAGAGACAGACTGAGACTGCTTTTGCTGCTACGTCGTTGTTGAAAATTTTCACACGCGCCGTTTTAATGAGTATTTACGTAAAAGAAACTTTACTAAAGTGATTGATTGCACTTGTTCCTTAATTTTATGCTTATAATTTATGTTAATATGTTGTACTATGTGTAAGTGTAAGTTCCCAAAAATATGTAATCACTTTTGCTGTATATACTATGTATATATTTGAGATTTTTATAAAAAGAAATCACTACTACTTCGAAAATCGAGAGAGACGAAGGCTAACGAACGTATGAAGAATGAATGACTGAGAAAGTGACTAAAAATATGCAGGACTGCCAACCTTCGGTTTATGTGACGCTGCCAACTCACGAAAATACAATACACAACAGGCATCGGCAAAATATCGCTTTATATTAATCGTATATTGCGCAGCCGCCACAAAAATTAACATGAATTCAAATACCAATTCTTCACGTCGATGTATTGAATTATTAATACCGAACAAAACTTTTATTAACTAAATAACTTAATTGTAAATATTGGTAAATAGCAATAATAATAATAACCCAGCACATACCAGACATTTATTTTTAAATTGTTTTGGATTTTAAATAATAGAAGTAGTTCATACCTTAGATTTTAATATTAAGTTCATACGGTCACACGGAAAACTTATAATGACAAACCGCCTATAAAAGCAATGAACTCTGAGTTGTACGTGTTTTAGTTAAAAAAATTAGTCGCTCGTCAGAAGCAACGCGAAAATTTTTTAAGTGTCTAAGTATTCTCAAAATTTGTGGTAAATAAATAGGGCATTAAAAATGGCTACACGTGATGCTGCTTCAAATCAATTACTTGATTATAAGAACTGTCAAAAGGTAACTTAGTAAATATAAAGCGTCTCCGGAGATAAGTAATAACTAGAGCAAAATTATATAAAAATGAGCCTTAAATAGAATATTACATTTTGCGTACTACTGCGAAGTTTGCAGTAGATAATACTGACAGAGCCAAAGTTCAAATATATGCATTGTTTTTCGTTATTCGTGCCCACTGCGGTTCACACCTCTTTGTCCTATCTCTCTTCTGCTTGTTTCTCTTTTTAAAATAAATTGTATGTTCGAACGCATATGTAGTTACAGTTTTTCTCTTTCTTTCAATAGTCTTATCCCAATAAGAATTGTTTTAAATGCATATATGTACTTTTGTATTCGTGTCTTATATTTAGTATTGCTATTATGTTTTTCTGTATTTTGTAAATACAGTTATGCATCAAATTTCAACAACTATGCCAGTAATTCAGTGTTCGGCAAGCATTTTTCTTCATTATTTATAAATCCATAATTAATCTTATCGTTGGTTCATTGATAACGATTATCTACAGCTCAATATATATATATATATATATATATATATATATATATATATATATATATATTGCGTACATCTGCGTATATAAAGTTGCATAGCTTCAATAGTACATAATCCAAAGGCCGGGAGAGCAGATATAAGATATAATTTAAAGATACTAAAATCCATATAATATCCATACATTTGTCTATTATTTATATATGTATATAGACTGGCCTATATTACCACTATGCCCTCTAAAGGGCGACATTACGTTGTTCAACCAGCAATTCTGATGTGAATATATGTATATATATACATCTGCCAAGCCAAAATGCAATTATTTAATTGAATTGAAAGACTGGTATTTTCTTTTTAATGCTTGAATGCGTTTCCCTTCACATTGGAATAAGCCATATTGAAAGACATTTGCAAACCGATTTTCGAACCGGGGCCTTCGAGGAGTTGCAACCAGTAAGGTTTTTCCTCAAGTCAATTCACTTCGATGTTGCATAAAACTGGTTGGTGACTTGACGAGAGGCGTTGAACCCCAATAAACTAGTTCGATTCGAAATAGGAGTTAGAGGTCTGCTTAATAGTGATGGCGAATAGTAATTAAAAAAATAACAATTAGCTTGTAAATTTGGTTATGTAATCCATTTCGCATTCGGCTGCGACCACCTATGTGAGAATATGTTTCGAAATTTCGCATTGAAAACTTTTGACATACAAAAGTGTTCGTGTTGTTGTTGTTGCTTTTGACTGATTTTTTATGGAAACTGACGAGAAACTGCATTTTGTCAGGGATTATTAAAGACAATGCCGTGAACATAAACTGTTAACTTTTGTTAATAGGAATGCCCGAAATGTCTCCATATAAAAATATATTCTAAAATATAAACATTTTGAAACCTTATATTTTATATTTTCATATATTTGTCTTACGACTCTTGAAATATATTTGTTGCAAACTGAAACTACTTTATTAACTTGTTTTTTTTTTTGCTTTTCTTTTTTAAGCACACAACTGGCAATTAAAAATTCT
The DNA here is from genome assembly GCA_035047545.1 of Drosophila paranaensis. Lineage (NCBI taxonomy): Eukaryota > Metazoa > Arthropoda > Insecta > Diptera > Drosophilidae > Drosophila > Drosophila paranaensis. Next base: position 419,719 of record JAWNPL010000142.1, on the reverse strand, counting down.
GATGTTTTGCATTTTTGTACTATCGATCGGTGGTCTTATCAACAATTTGCTCTTTAGACACTCACACCCGACAAACCTCCTATTGTTTGCTTTTTATTATCTTTCACATAGCGCCCTCTAAGTGGCCCCACATTCATTTATTTCTGACTCAAAGTGCAAACGGTTGCGATTGCAAATCAGAAGGAAATTTTAAAACTATTTTAAAGCTACATTCAATTCAATGTTACATTTAAGCTGGGAAGCTGCAACATTTAAAATTATAAGCTTTATCTATCTAACTAGTAGAAGAAGATTTCCTAGACTTCGGAACTGTATATTTCGATCCGAATCAGAATTCATGTTGATATACTCATGTCTCTTTTTGTGTTTTCAACTTTCACTGAAAGCGATAGCAATTGCTAAAACCAATAGGTTCATTCATTCCATTCATTAGTAAGTTATTTCCATAGAATTTCATTGGACCTAGATTGGACTGTTAGTCGCTTCTAGATACAATTATCAAACAAAATAAAAAATTAAGTTAATTTTACTTATGTAAGTTTATTAGTTCGCACTGTATCTTTAAGATAGAATTAGTAAACAAATGATGTACGCGTTTCATCTACGTGTGGAATAACTGATAAGCTATTCTGGGGAGCGGCAACAACTGCACCCATGTTCTCAACAAAGAATTAAAAATTTACGATGCTAAAATGTATTATACATTATTAAAAAATCTATTCCGACATACGCATATAGAATGTCTTTCAGAATTCTTTGCATAATTGCATTGCTATCCCGATCTCCCACGAAGTGCGATGCATACGTACTACGACACTAGAATCTGTTTTTATACCCATTTCCGATGTATGTACTGGGAGTGGCGTGGCAGGTTCTTATATATATTATTGGTCAGGGCGACGAGCTTAGTCGCTGTAGCCATGTCTCTTTGTCTGTTTGTCCGTCTGAACTCGGTGATCTCATAAACCCATGAAGCTTGAGATTTTAAAAATTAAATGTATTCTCTAAAAGTGTGATTGCTTATAACAAAAAACTTTAAACATTTCATTTCGCCCATAGTTTAGTATTTAGGGGATTTCGTAGACTACCTACCGCGACTGTTTATATTTATACCCTGAACCAATTGAAAATGGAAAATCAGGGTATAATGATTTTGTTGAAATGTATGTAATAGGCAGAAGGGGGAGTGGCCGACCCCATAAGGTATATATATTCTGGATCAGGGAGACAAGCCGAGTCGATTTAGCCATGTCCGTCTGCCCGCCCGTCTGTCTGTCCGTATGTATGAACGCGTCGATCTCAGAACCTATAAGAGCTAGATGCTTGAAATTTTTTATGTAGGTTCCTGTATAGCATGAAAAGATTGAGTTTGTTTTAATAAAAATCGATAACTATTTTAATGTACGTTTCAGGCAACACACACACAGGCGCATGCACACACAAGCGCAAGTCGTTGCGTCAACTGTGCTTTGGCTGCTATTTTTATGTCAATGTTATATGAAATTAAATGTTTAATAACTTTTTTGTAGACGAACGTTTTTAATTAAACTTGCAGAGCTTGAGTAGTATAAGGCTCACATAACACTAAAAGCTAAATTTTAAGACAATAGCTAGAAAGGTGAATTATATAGAATTTTATAACTAAGTATCGATCTCGTCTTTAATTGATATCATTTAAATTAAAATAGTTATCGATTACAGGAGCCTACATAAAACATTTCAGGTCTCTAGCTCTTGTAGGTTCTGAGATCGACGAATTCATACATACGGACAGACGTACAGACGGACATGGCTATATCTACTCGGCTTGTCTCCCTGATCCTGGTCTGCCACGCTTCCTTCTGCCTGTTACATACATTTCAACAAAACCCTGATTTTCCATTTTCAATGGGTTCAGGTTATAAAAAGTGGAGCTTATCCATATTTATCTTCGCTATTGGATTAATATTATTTCTTTCTTTCTTTCTATTATTTCTTTCTTTCTTTCTTTCTAGGAACCGGCAGGCGTAGTTACTACAGGCAGTGGTGCACCCATTGGCATTAAGGATGCTTCGCAAACGGTGGGTCCTCGCGGTCCGATTTTGCTTCAGGATGTAAACTTCTTAGACGAAATGGCTCATTTTGATCGTGAACGCATTCCCGAACGTGTAGTTCATGCCAAAGGCGGCGGTGCGTTTGGTTACTTTGAGGTTACTCACGATATCAGTAAGTATTGCGCTGCCAAGATGTTTGAGAAGGTCAAAAAGCGCACCCCGGTGGCCGTTCGATTCTCAACGGTGGGCGGAGAGAGCGGATCGGCGGATACTGCACGTGATCCCCGTGGATTTGCTGTTAAATTTTATACGGACGATGGCGTGTGGGATCTAGTTGGCAACAACACACCCATTTTCTTTATACGCGATCCTATTTTGTTTCCCAGTTTTATACATACCCAAAAACGCAATCCGCAGACGCACTTGAAAGATGCGGATATGTTCTGGGACTTCCTGACTCTACGCCCCGAATCCACTCATCAGGTTTCGTTCTTGTTCAGTGATCGTGGTACACCTGATGGCTTCTGTCATATGAATGGCTATGGCTCGCACACCTTTAAGTTGGTCAATGAGAAGGGAGAACCCATTTACGCCAAGTTCCACTTTAAGACAGATCAGGGAATTAAGAATTTGGATGTAAAGACCGCTTCTGATCTGGCGTCGAGCGACCCCGACTATAGCATTCGTGATTTGTACAACCGCATTAAGAACTGCAAATTTCCTAGCTGGACATTTTATATACAGGTTATGACCTTCGAGGAGGCCAAGAAGTACAAGTACAATCCGTTTGATGTAACTAAGGTTTGGTCCCACAAGGAATACCCATTAATACCAGTGGGAAAAATGGTGCTTGATCGAAATCCAAAGAACTACTTTGCCGAGGTGGAGCAAATTGCGTTTAGCCCTGCGCACTTGGTGCCTGGCATTGAACCATCGCCGGACAAAATGTTGCAGGGCCGCCTCTTCTCTTACTCTGATACGCATCGTCATCGTTTGGGACCTAACTATTTGCAGATACCAGTCAATTGTCCGTATCGCGTTAAGGTTAACAATTATCAACGCGATGGGTTCATGAATGCCACCGATAATCAGGATGGAGCACCCAACTATTTTCCAAATTCTTTCAATGGACCGCAGGAGTGCCCGCGGGCTCGCGCCTTATCTACTTGTTGCCCGGTGACCGGCGATGTTTATCGCTACAGCAGCGGTGATACGGAGGATAATTATGGACAAGTCACGGATTTCTGGGTGCATGTCCTAGATAATTGCGCGAAGAAACGTCTAGTGCAGAACATAGCCGACAATTTGAGTAATGCCAGTCAGTTTTTGCAAGAGCGTGCAGTTAAGAACTTTACCCTGGTGCATGCCGATTTCGGACGCATGCTTACCGAGGCGCTCAATCTAATCAAGTCCTCCAAGTTCTAGATTATTCACTTAATTTGCACAGATATCAGCTTATTGAACTCTAAATCAAACTTTCCAATGATAAGTTTGTTGGTTGCGGACAAAATTTTGTGTTACCCAATATTATTTATCCCTCCCGAGTGTGCCTTATTTTCAATGGTGAAAAGTAGCAATTAATCAATCATATTATATATTTGTAACGGTTCGTATTAAAAATAATATTTTGATATAAAACAAGTGACTTTTGTGCATTCTTTTCTATATATAAATCAGAATAAGAAACAATTAAAAATATTCAGTATTTTGTAGTACCTTGTTTCATCGAGAACGCCCGTATGATGATAATCCAAATCTTACTTCAATGGTGGGGCAGTGCGTCATTATACCCTCACCTCAAACGTTATTCAATGCCTTCTCCGTTTCTTTTATATACACATGTATAGGTATGTACATATATAAGAGAAACGGAATAGCGGTTCTTCGCAGGTTTCAGGGTATCCCCTATCGGTCTCGACTAGAGTTTTCATACTTGTTATACCCTGAACCCATTGAAAATGGGAATTCAGGGTATAATGTTTTTATTGAAAGGCGTATGTATGTAACAGGCAGAAGGAGGCGTGGCAGACCCCATAAAGTATATATATTCTTGATCAGGATGACAAGCCGAGTTGATATAGCCATGTCCGTCTGTCCGTCCGTCCGTCTGTCCATCTGTCCGTATGTAGAACGCGTCGTTCTCAGAACCTACAAGAGTTAGAGACTTTTATGTAGGTTCCTGTATAGCACGAAAATATCGAGTTTGTTTCCGAAATTCGATAACTGTTATCGTTTTATTGTTATCGATTAAAAACGAAAATCTAAATTAAGCTATAAAATTCTATATAATTCATCTTTCTAGCTTGAGTCTTAAAATTTTGCATTTAGTGTTATTTGGCCTTCCATATGTATTATAAAAGAAACGGAGAATGCACGGAATAGCGGTTCTTCGCAGGGTTCAGGGTATACCCTAGCCGAGCGGTCTCGACTAAAGTTTTCTTACTTGTTTTTCATTACGCTTTTTATGCGGTTTGGGATATTTTCCAGCAAGTTTTGCCAAATTTCTGTTGGAATTTTACTGCACTCCTGGATCCGGCTTCAAAGTTCCTCCAGGTTTCTTGGAGACGTCTCGTATTGCCCGAAGCCTGTGAGATTTAGATCAGGACTCTGGACTGGCCACTCCATCAACTGAAAACTTTGATTTTTTAACCGTTTTCACAATGTTCGCAGTATGCTTAGGATCTTTGCTTTACAGTTACAGTTTATATGCCTCTCTGAAGCTTCTCTCCGAGCCAGCAATATTGCTTACCGTCTGACTGGCAACGATTGAATTTGGACTCATCAGCACTCCACTCTTTGTGCTCCATTGCAACTTCAGTCGGGCTATAACATTTTCAGCTGACAGTGCGCCGGCTTACTGTTTTGATCGAAGCTTTGTAGCCAATGCGTTTAAGAGTTCTGCATGCTGTCCACTGGTTTGTCTATTGATCCAGCAGCCTCCCTTGGGTGCTAAAGTTTTATTTCTTTTTACGTTTGACATCATAAGCCTAGCGCATGTGCATCAGTGAGAAGGCGAGGACGACCTCTATGCTTATTTAAATTTATTAAATATTTGGTTGTATTGGCTTTGTTTTTGTGCCTTCTGTGCAACTCATTTTTGCACGCCACTGTAAATATAAAAGAGACGTAGGGTGTTCGGAATAGTGGTTCTTCTCGTAGTAGTGAAGTCCCTACTTGAGAACTCTTACTTGTTTAAAGTTAACGTTAGAATATTCACATGCCTAAGTACATTCCTTTTGAAAGAGTCAAAGTTGTAAATTCAGAATTTTTATTTGTATCAAAAGAAAACGTTTTCAATCATGATGTTATTGTTAATAGACGAAATATACTCTAGTCGAGACTGCTCGACTAAGAGATCCCCTGAATACTGCGAAGAGCTGCGATTCCTAAGAACCGCTAACATTCTCCGTTACTTTTATATGTATGTGCATATGTAGCAAGCAATACATACACACACAGACGCACGCACAAGAACACACACAGACGCTCGCACAAGCACACAATCTGCTAACTGTGTATTATAACGTAGCTGCTGCAAGACGCCGATAATATGAGATATTAAATGTTTAATAACTTTTTTTTAGACCAACGTTTTGGATCAAATTTGTTGGGCGTGATCATGACATTCATATGTGTGTTTGTGCTAAAGCACAAGTCTCTAGTACTTGAAATACGTGATTTAGAAATTTGAGGCGAAGGGGGCGTGGCATCCAAAATTTTACAAAACCGAAATTGCATAAGGGTTAATTGAAGATAAATGCAAACTTTGAAGACTCTACCTGTAAAGATGAATTAGATAGAATTTTATAACTAAATGGAGATATCGGTTTTAATCGATAACATTAAAATGATGATAGTTATCGATTATTTCAAACAAACTCGATCAAATCGTGATATACGCGAACTTCTGAGATCGACGCGTTCAAACATACGGACAGACAGACAGACAGGGCTAAGTCGACTCGGCTTCTCTCCCTAATCAAGAATATATATACTTTATATACTGCCTGTTTTTACATACATTTTTACAAAACCATTATACCCTGATTTCCCATTTTCAATGGGTTCAGGGTATAAAAATATTGTCAGTACCTGTTAATTGAAAATTAAACTGGAATTTTTGTGTATTTTGAGCTTTCATTTGATTATAAAACTATATTAAACATGTATCGTTCGAATATTAGCATATTTATTATTGAAACTTATTCTATTTCTGTGGTCATTTTTGTACACATTCAAATATTGAGTAAAATTCTTTTGCTTTTAAATTTTCATACTATACTTTCGCAAAAACACGATTCGTCAGTCTAGTTACTAAAAAGAGTATAAAAATACATTTCAATACTTGTTTTACATAAACAAATATATAACATTTTATTTTTGCTAAATGCAATGTTTAACTAACACATGTTATTTCTTCTAAATCTTTGTTTTACTTTCGAAGGCTTTTAGTAAATGCGATTGGTAGCTGAAAGGTCGTATTATATCTAAATTATTGTTAACTTTCACACACTCATTACGCTATAATTTAGTTATCTATAGATTTTAGTCCAATGTGTCCGACCAAAACAGCTGTCAGTAACGAGCTCGAAGTCTAAAGTTCCGGATTTGTAAATTCATTCCAAATTTTAATTATTTCATTGGTTTTATTGTTTTTAACTATTTACTTAATTGTGTAATAAATCATAAAAATATTTAATCAAAGGCACTTGTATATTGCTGTGTAAAGGTCTCCTAACGACGCTATTTGTCGGGCCACTCGTGACCACTTATAGACGAGACAACTCAGTTACCTCAATTAATGAGTTTTGTTAAAGGCCATTTCAGCCAACAATCGTGTGCCATTGACAGCCAGTTGAGTCAACGGTTGAGAGTTGTTGGCAATCAGGTCACCCACCAAATTTGAACGGCTACTGGTTAGATCAGTTAGAAGTTCAGTATTGTTTACAAATAACCGAGTTGCATTTGCTGCTAACTCTAACATATCCGTCTTATTGGCAGCAATCTCGGCCAGCATGCGACTCTTGTTAGCTGCTTCCTCTGCGGCAATTTGCGCCCATTCTGGAAACGTGTCCAGATTTGGATAGATGACCATAGCCCAAGTTTGACAGAAAATAAATAGCACAATGATTGTAATAATTGTAGGTCCAATACCCGCTATCGCCATATCCTTGCTACGTATATGCGCATAACCAGCAACCAATGCATTTGGCGGCGTGCTGACCGGCAAATGGAAGGCCATACTGCAAGCAAGGCCTGCTGGAAATACGAGATACAGAGGATGTATCTTCAATGCCAGCGACTATAATAAAAAAATAAAGGAAATTTAGAAGTAACCAAATAAAGTTTTTAAAGCAACTTTTACATACCATCTCGTTGAGTACAGGTATGAGAATATTGGCAACAGCCACATTTGAGCTGAAGGCGGTCATAAATACAGCAACCAGAATGACAACCAGAAGCAGTGCTGCGTTAGGAAGTACCTTCAGACCACTCATCGAAGTGCCGATTAATGTTGCCATTCCGCTTTGCTTGCTGCCCGCTGCCAGGGCGAAACCACCGCCAAGCAGGAAGATCAAACCCCATGGCACCCTAGACTGAATAAATTTCCAGGTGATCAGTGAGGGGGTTGGCGACGTAGGCACAGGTCCACGACGTGTGCAATATCGTAGGAATGCATAATTGGCCGGTAGCATGAAACACATGATCACCACAAAGATGGTTGGCATCGAGTTTTTGATCACTCTAAAAGTATTCACATTAATTAATATAAAGAGATATGTGATTTCATAATGCAACATATACATAAAAGACAATATTAATTATAAATGTTTAACAAAAGTTTGTTGTGAACGATTTTCTGATTAATCCTTTGAATAACTAAATTGTAAAGAATTGCAGACTTAATTAATATGTCGCTCTGAGCTTTCTTGGTAAGAAATTAAGATCTTATATTATCTATTATTATGATTTAAACTCATTCCAAATTCTTATAATAACTATATAAGGCATAGTCATACGGTTGTACTATACTATGCAATTTAACTAATAAGTTTCGATTTTCGGTTGTATTAAATTACATTAAAACGGGAATAACTTTTAAATTTTTTGAAACAAACTCGATCTACCCGTGCTATACATTTTCTAAGACCGACGCGTTCATACATAGGGGTAGACAGAAGGACAAAGATAAAATGTCTCCTTCTGCGTATACATTTTAACAATAGTGAAAAGATTGCAATTTTGTTTTGTACTCTTTTGCATTGACAACAGATACTCACTTGGCGGGCAGTAAGTCAGCCCAACCGGTAAAAATACCCGGCTTTCGTGTAAAGTACATGAAGACCATTAAAATGAAAAGTATCATCACTTGGATTTCGTGTATAGTCATGGGACCAAGCTCTTTGTAGCGTTGATCAATGACTTTCTTGGCCACATGTGCGTTATCCTTTCCCACCTGCACCTCTTGGGCCTCCTTGCTCTTTGGCCGCCAGAGACCCATAAAATGCCATTGTAGAAAAACATATGTAAGAACTGTATAAACCAACATTGATGGCACAGAATAGAACATAAATGTTGGGAAGTCCAGTTTCTCGGTAGCATTGGGGAATGCAGTGTCATAGATGCCCTTAAATGTTAGATTTGTTGCCGTGCCAATTATGGTGCCACATCCGCCCAGTGATGACGCATATGCAATGCCCAGGTAGTAGCACTGTGTCACCTTTGTAGGGTATGGTAATCTGTTAAAGTAACCTATGTAAAATCATTGGATAGATTTAAATTCTTATTAGGTTTAACATACTCATCCTCATTCTTCTTTTTGTTCTTTCCACCAACCATTTGATACTCTGGCTCATGATAGATTTTGCAGACACCTTGCTGTTAAGTGAATCACATAATTAATAAAATACTTTCCTTTAGCATTTTTATCAGACTGACCGCTTGGAGTTCTTCTAGCACCGCCTGCACAATCGGACTCATCATAGCTGTACAGGCTGCATTGGAAATCCACATGGATATAAACATTGTCACCATAATCAGACCAAAATGCAGTCTATAAAATAGGTTAAATAAAAAAAATAGTCTGAGTTTTATAGGCATATGGTAGATAAAAGCTGATTCGAACCTTCTGGGACTGCAGCCCACCATTTGAATAACTCTTAGCGCTAACCGCTTGTGAAGGCCGCTGTATTCCACTGCCAGAGCAACCATAATGCCACCCATGAACATGACTAATGTGTCTTTAAAGTATGTCATACACGTTTCTTCGGATCCCTGAAAAACAAAGTCATTAGCAATACTATTTAAATTTTATTGAATTTGTGGCCTTTTTACCATAATTCCCAGAGTGGGAAATGCAACAATTGGTATCATCGATGTGACATATAAAGGCAATGCTTCAGTGACCCAAAATACAGCCATTATCAATAATATGTACATACATCTGTATTCCTGAAATGATAAATGCGTAATAACATTAATAAATATGTCTAATTACACAAGTCACAACCATTGACTTCAAGGTACTTACCGGAATATTGTTCATTAAAATTATAGGGAGGCATAACAGAGGCATAAGGAATACGACACATCCCTTCCAGTGATTTGCGAAAAAAGATCCCCAACGAGCGTTTGGCTCTACTGGTTCGGCCGCCTCTCTGTAAAAAAAAATGTAAGGAATGTCCAATCGTTATTTTGTTTATAGCTCCCAATTCATATACTTACAGTTCCATTTTAAATTCGGGATTCAGCTGAAAGAGGGAAACAATTTATTACATACTGAAGATCAATTTAGTTATACCATAAGAATATACAGTGAAACCTCGATATAACGAAAAACGTAGCATAACGAATTTTTCTTTAAGTGACTTTACCAAGGTTTTACTAATAAGTAACTATAGCAAATCAATAGAAATAACGAAAAATTTTCTCAGATTCGTTTTATCGAGATTTCACTGTAGAACTTTTCATTTGTTTTCATTTTTATACCCTGAACCCATTGAAAATGGGAAATCAGGGTATAATGTTTTTGTTGGAAGGCGTATGTATGTAACAGGCAGAAGGAGGCGTGGCAGACCCCATAAAGTATATATATTATTGATCAGGATGACAAGCCGAGTCGATTTAGCCCTGTCCGTCTGTCTGTCTGTCTGTCCGTCTGTCCGTCCGTCCGTCTGTCCGTATGTATGAACGCGTCGATCTCAGAACTTACAATAGCTAGAGACTTCAAATTTTTTTTTGTAGGTCCCTGTATACGGCGCGCATATCGAGTTTGTTTCAGATATTCGATAACTGTTATCGTTTTATTGTTATCGATTAAAAACGAAAATATAAATTCAGCTATAAAATTCTATCTAATTCATCTTTTTAGCTAGAGTCTTCAAATTTTGCATTTAGTGTTATTTGGACCTTACGCAATTTCGGGTTTTGTTAAATTTTGGATGCCACGCCTCTTTCGCCTCAAATTTGTAACTCCCGTATATCAAATACTAGAGACTTGTGCTTTGGCACATACATACATATGGATGACATGATTACGCCCAACAAGTTTGATCAAAATCGTTACTCTAGAAAAAAAGTTATTAAACATTTAATTTCCCATAACATTGCCATGCAAAGCAGCCAAAGAACAGCAGACGCAACGACTTGCGCTTGTGTGTGTATATTTTGCTTGTAATTAACGTACATATGCATGTGTATATAAAAGAAACAAGGAATGCTTGGAATAGCGGCTCTTCGCAGGGTTCAGGGTATACCCTAATCGAGCGGTCTCGACTAGAGTTTTCTTACTTGTTATTTTTCTATTTTAATTGATAGTAGATAAATTATCATTCTTTATAGTTCGTTTAAATTTCGTCCACTCATATAGAGAAAAAATGGAACGAAAACAATTGAATAAAATCAGCAAATTTGACATATAAATTATTTTGTGTATAATAAAAAATTTATTAAAAATCTTATATATTCACTTGGTAATTTATAAGCATACTTCTGAAGGAGACCCACAGATCAAACAGAAAAATATTTGAACAAGTAAGAGTGCTCTAGTCGAGACTGCTCGACAAAGAGATCCCCTGAACCCTGCGAAGAACTGCGATTCCTAAGAGCCGCTAACATTCTCCGTTACTTTTATATGTATGTACATATGTAGCAAGCAATACATACACACACACAGACGCACGCACCAACACACAATCTGCTAACTGTGCATTATGACTCATCAGCTTCGCTGCTGCTGCTTCGAACGATTTTGATCAAATTTGTGGGGCGTGATCATGACATTCATAAGTGTGTATGTGCCTTAGCACAAGTCTCTAGTACTTGAAATACGTGATTTAGCAATTTGAGGCGAAGGGGCAATTTGAGGGCGTGGCATCCAAAATTTAACAAAAACCGAAATTGCAGAAGGCTCAAATAACACTAAATGCAAAATTTGAAGACTCTAGCTAAAAAGATGAATTAAATTGAATTTTATAACTAAATGAAGATATCGGTTTTTAATCGATAACATTAAAACGATTATAGTTATCGAATATTTGAAACAAACTCGATCGAATCGTACTATACACGAACTTCCAAAAAAAATTTGAAATCTCTAGCTCTTATATCTTCTGAGATCGACGCGTTCAAACATGCGGACAGACGGACAGGGCTAAATCGACTCGGCTTCTCTCCCTGATCAAGAATATATATACTTTGTGGGGTCTGCCACGCCTCCTTCTGCCTGTTACATACATTTTCACAAAACCATTATACCCTTTTTTCCCATTTTCAATGGGTTCAGGGTATAAAAAGATCGACTATTCAGATTTTTTTCAAATATTTTTCTGTAGTATTTTTCTGTACTGTATTAATTTTTCAACGAGATTTCACTTCCCAAGCATCGTTAATAGCTATCAAATATGTGTGTCTTTCAAACTTTAGGACAACTGATTTTTATACTATTTCACGTAGTGATATAGTATATTGGGTTTGTGCAATGTCCGTCATGCTGTCCGTCCGTCTGTCCGTATGAACGCAAACCCTTTCCACGCTATTGAAGCTAGAGACTTGAAATTTGAAATATATACTCGTGTATACCCTCGTCTGATAAAGTGTCAAGATTTTCCCGATACGCCCACTAGGGGCGTGGCAAATCGGAAAATGAATTTTCCTGTATCTCAGAAACACTACTTCTAGAAGGGCTAGAGAGTTGGGATTTTAACTGAACACTCATGTCGACATCCCAAAATCAAAAAGCTATGGCGGATATATCTACGCCCATTGGGGGCGTGGCGAATCGGGTCAAACTGTATCTTCTACAGTTTTAAAGCTAGAACACGCCCAAATTTGGCACGTGGGTTACTGTTACGATCCTATAAAGATCGGCCAAAAAATTTTATGGCCACGCCTACTAGGGGCGTGGCAAATCGGATCTGAATATATAGTGATTTTACTAGTTTCGTTATATTTTGAGCACTATTGATGCTAGAGACTTGAGACTTGGTATATATACTCGGGTTAACATCCCACAATCGAAAAGGTATGGCGGATATATCTACGCCTTCAGGGGGCGTGGCAACAAATATCAGCTTATATCTCCCACAGGTTTAGTGCTAGAAGCTTCAAAATTGGATGCTAAGTTACTGCCTCCTCTATCGATTCCCCAAAAATTATTATTACGCCCCAAAAGGGGCGTGACATACAGAAAAATACCCTGTAAACGCCCACTCTATGCACATGCCAAAAATTATTTGTCTACGGCCACTGGTGACGTGGCAAATCAAAACTGAAACATCTGCATCTTCTGAGCCAATAACGCGCCACATAATGACTTAGTGACCTTTGACCTTGTCTTTTGATTTGCCAAATTATATATGAAAGAATATTTTATTAATACAAAATAACTAAATAAAGAAAATGTAACAAAAATATCAACATGACAGCACCGGGGTTCGAGCTCACACCTCTACGCTCGCCAACGAACTTAAATCACATTTTCAGAGTTGCCCCCTCTCTCATTTTGAGAGTTGCCACCTCTTTATTTTGAGAGATGCCACCTCTCTCGATTTAGGTACGTGTTTTTGCTAAGGTAAGGGTTCTAAGCTTCGATCCTAATTGAAATTGTCTGGCCACCTCCAATGAAAAGTTTTAATCTGTAGCTAATTTAAGTGGCGACAGTGAGAATTTAAGGTTAAATTTAAAAAAATATAATGTGATAGATGCCCCTGTGTGCTGTTGGGACGTGAAATAGTATTTCGCTGTCGGTTGCGTCCGACAGCAACGTTCTTACTTGTTTTTGTTATATAATATGATATATGAACCCAAAACATTCCGCCAATTTTCATATAGATTTTGTAATACATTTAGCACATAAATATGTCATATAGGCATATTCACGATGACTGAATTGTCCTCTATTTTACGTACATACGTCATTTCCTGTAAGCTAAATCAATGCGCATGTTGTACACAGTTACAGCGCAGGGTACTTGAAGATCAACACTAATACTATTCTTAAATTTTGTTTAAATTTACACATTAAAAAAAATTGAAAAGTATGTAAAAGTCAGATGGAGGCATGACAGTGTCTGTCCGTCCGTCCATCCGTATGAACGCAGTGATCTCGCAAATCACAAGCTAGAATCTAAAGTTTAAAATGTACACCATAGGCAGTCACAGTTTGCTTATAATAAAATAAAATGTACCATTCATGTAACAAAATATAATGTTCCATGGTTATACGTATGGCTATGATTTCCTGTCTTTTTATACCCTGAACCCATTGAAAATGGGAAAAAGGGAATAATGGTTTTGCGTAAATGTATGTAACAGACAGAAGAAGGCGTGGCAGAACCCAAAAAGTATATATTATATATATATATATATATATATATATATATATATATATATATATATATATATATATATATATATATATATATATATATATATATATATATATATATATATATGTAGAAAAAACTTTAAAAAACTCGATAGCTGTCTTAGTTTTAATGTTATCGACTAAAAGGTGAAATTGTTAGTTAGTTATAAAATTCTACGTAATTCATCTTTATAGCTAAAGTTTGCATTTAGTTTTGTGTTTAATATAATTTTGATTTTTGTTAAACTTTGGATGTGACAAAGGGGGCGCCCTTTGCCTGAACTTCGCAACCCACGTATTTTACATATTAGAGACTTTGCTTTGGAAAACACACATATACATATGAGTGATATAATCACGCTTTGAAAGTTTGATCAAAAACGTTCGTCTACGAAAAAAGTTATTAAGCATTTAATTTCTCATAAAATAGGCGCCTTCCAGCCCAAGCGCAGTCCGCGTTGTTAGCAAAGCGTGCTTGTGAGTGCGTCTGTGAGTCTGTATATATTGATGGAAATGTACATGCATACATTCATATAAAAGAAACAAAGAATGTTAGCGGTTCCTCGCAGGGTATCTCCTAGTCGAGCAGTCTTGACTAGAGCACTCTTACTTGTTTTTTTATCACGTACAAAAGTTATTGTATTTCATTTTTTCACCGTAGCTCGGTATATAGGAGAAAACATTTGCATTTAATTTTTACATAAGCAACACCAATTCTAAACTGAACACGAGATCAGCTGTACAGTCTTTAGTCAACCACATGATCAGGGAATGTTCAAATTCTGTCTTTAAATTAGATATAATCAAATATATAAATACATAAACAAAATAGTTTTTATTACACTTGTAAATTAATTATATGTTTCGAATTCAAAAAATGTTTGAACTAGGCAGTTTCCTACCTAGAAATATATACAGTTAGACATAACGTTTAATAAACGTTCTAACTAAAATAATAAAAACAAGTAAGAACGTTGCTGTCGGACGCAACCGACAGCGAAATACTATTTCACGTCCCAGCAGCACACAGGGGCATCTATCACATTATATTTTTTTAAATTTAACCTTAAATCCCCACTGTCGCCGCTCAAATTAGCTACAGATTAAAACTTTTCATTGGAGGTAGCCAGACAGTTTCAATTAGAATCGAAGCTTAGAACCCTTACCTTAGCAAGAACACACACCTAAATCGAGAGATGTGGCATCTCTCAAAATAAGAGAGGTGGCAACTCAGAAAATGTGATATACATAAGTTCGTTGGCGAGCGTAGAGGTGTGGGCTCGAACCCCGGTGCGGTCATGTTGATATTTTTGTTACATTTTCTTTATTTAGTTATTTTGTATTAATAAAATATTCTTTTCAAACACATATATATAATTTGGCAAATCAAAAGACAAGGTCAAAGGTCACAAAGTCATTATGTGGCGCGTTATTGGCTCAGAAGCTGCAGATGTTTCAGTTTTGATTTGCCACGCCCCCAGTGGCCGTAGACAAATAATTTTTGGCATGTGCATAGAGTGGGCGTTTAAGAATATAACTGGATGCTTACATTCGAAAAATGCGAAAATTACAGGGTATTTTTCTGTATGTCACGCCCTTTTTGGGGCGTAACAATAATTTTTGGGGAATCGATAGAGGAGGCCCTCAGTAACCTAGCATCCAATTTTGAAGCTTCTAGCACTAAAACTGTGGGAGATATAAGCTTATATTTGTTGCCACGCCCCCTGAAGGCGTAGATATATCCGCCATAGCTTATCGGTCGTGGGATGTTAACCCGAGTATATATACCAAGTCTCATGTCTCTAGCATGAATAGTGCTCAAAATATAACGAAACTAGTAAAATCACTACATATTCAGATCCGATTTGCCACGCCCCATGGGCGATCTTTAACCCACGATCGTAACAGTAACCCACGTGCCAAATTTGGGCGTTCTAGCTTTAAAACTGTAGAAGATACAGTTTGACCCGATTCGCCACGCCCCCAATGGGCGTAGATATATCCGCCATAGCTTTTTGATTTTGGGATGCCGACATGAGTGTTCAGTTAAAATCCTAACTCTCTAGCCCTTCTAGAAGTAGTGTTTCTGAGATACAGGAAAATGCATTTTCCGATTTGCCACGCCCCTAGTGGGCGTATCGGGAAAATCTTGACACTTTATCAGACAAGGGTATACACGAGTATATATTTCAAATTTCAAGTCTCTAGCTTCAATAGCGTCGAAATGGTTTGCGTTCATACGGACAGGCGGACGGACAGCATGACGGACATTGCACAAAACCCAATATACTATATCACTACATGAAATAGTATAAAAATTACTTAAAGTAATTATCTTTGACTAATATTAATATAATATTTAAGATTTAGGATCAGATTTTATAACTAATAGCTTTAAGAAATAAATAGTAAGAGTCTTTGTTGTTCATTAAATACAAAAGTTGATAGGAGCGAGAACTTAAAAGTGAGACTGTGAGTGGGCAAAGCTGACAAAGGCAACTGTAGGAAGAATCAATACTATAGAGTTGATTAACATAAGTCAACAGGCCAATAAAAAATCTATCAATTATCATGTTGAGGGCCTCCATTGAATTGTACAGGCCGTATTGATTTAAATCAACCATTTTTTCAGTGTTTTCTTTTCCAACACACTTATGTACATATAAATTCATGATGATATCATTCATCTTTGTAATTAATAGATTGGAAGTGAATACGGAAAGTCCGATTGTCGAGCAATTTATTTACTTATTTACAGCGCTCGATTGGTATACATATTTATATATTTGATTATTAGTTATATATATAGGTAAATATATATATATATATATATATATATATATATATATATATATATATATATATATATATATATATATATATATATATATATATATATATATATATATATGCTTCACCCCATCACAGTACTACTACTGCTACCTTGATAGATTATAATCATAAAGATTTCAATTGCCGGTTATTATAGAGTTCCCTTTTTTATAAAAAAAACTATCAAATATCTCATGTACTTATATACTCTTTTAATGAGTAATTTGTCCTATCATGAATTTTATAAATATGACGAATTGAATAAGTTATATACTATCATATGTACGTATATTTCACTGTATAATAACGCCTTAGGCAGAAAAGCGAAACGATTCGGAATAAAAGTTTGTTTTATTGTAGACTCCATATCTAAAACGGTTATTCTCTATAACACTTAATTTAGGAAACCAACTTTATTTAAATTTTGAAGGTCCGGTAAAAATTAGTGTGACACGGTGATTGACATTGACACCTGACATTTTTAATTTAGTTCGCCTCAACAAAGGCTTACATTTGACACTTTGATTTACAATTTGCAGAAAATACCCTTTCAGTACCAGGTTAATATTAATTAAGAGACTCTGGAATAATGACAAAACGTTGCAAATATCAGCTTTGAAATTAAATAATCAAAATTTCAGTAAATTGTGCATAAATTATTATTATAATAATAATAATAATCAAGATTTTTATTGTGTATATGTGTGTATGTATTGCTTGTAATAAGTCAGTAAAATAAGCATAGAATGTTTGGTATATCAGCTCTTCGCACCGTTCAGGATATCTCAAACAGTCACGACTAGAACACTCTTACACATAAGCAATAGGAGCACGCGGTCTGCTAACTGCGCAGCTTACGCAGCGATTGTGCGTGGGCTGCATTTAGCCTGCTATGAAAAATTAAATGAATATCACTTTAGTTATCGATAGTCATGGGTTCACGACAACGCCAACTGTAAGATAAATCTCTTTCGCAATGTGTATCTCCTCTGGTTACACAGTCACTTCTCTGTTAGAAATCTAAAGGAAAGTTGCAGCTAACATTTCAAACACAGTTAAATCGAGATTGATATTCTTCAAACAGAAACAAGTAAGAGTGTTCTAGTCGAGACTGCTCGACAAAGAGATCCCCTGAACCCTGCGAAGAGCTGCGATTCCTAAGAACCGCTAACATTCTCCGTTACTTTTATATGTACATATGTAGCAAGCAATACATACACACACAGACGCACGCACAAGAACACACAGACGCACGCACAAGCACACAATCTGCAGCTTCGCTGCTGCTGCAAGACCGATAATATGAGATATTATTACGATTTTCTAGACCAACGTTTTGGATCAAATTTGTGGGGCGTGATCATGACATTCATATGTGTGTATGTGCCAAAGCACAAGTTTCTAGTACTTGAAATACGTGATTTAGCAATTTGAGGCGAAGGAGCAATTTGAGGGCGTGGCTTTCAAAATTTAACAAAAACCGAAATTGTGTAAGGCTCAAATAACACTAAATGCAAAATAGAAAGATGAATTAGATAGAATTTTATAGCTTAATTTAGATTATCGTTTTAATCGATAACAATAAAACGATAACAGTTATCGAATTTCTGAAACAAACTCGATCTTTTCGTGCTATACAGGAACCAACATAAAAAATTTGAAGTCTCTAGCTATTGTAGGTTCTGAGAACGACGCGTTCATACATACAGACAGACGGACATGGCTATATCAACTCGGCTTGTCATCCTGATCGAGAATATATATACTTTATGGGGTCTGCCACGCCTCCTTCTGCCTGTTACATACATTTCAACAAAAATATTATACCCTGAATTCCCATTGAAAATGGGATTTTTATACCCTGAATTCCCATTGAAAATGGGAATTCAGGGTATAAAAATCGGCATGCTGTTACAGATGCACATTTTGCATATGTACATATGTATGCATTTTTCTAGAGGAAACTCGTACGGTTGGCGCTACTTGCCACGTGCTTTCGAAATTTGATCAAGCGACTTATAAATCAATACTGTGTTGCATAACGGAATTCAATGTATAAAATCATTATATTATATTGAATACGTGTCAATTATAGCTAAAATGCAAACTCATTTACATATTGGCTATATTTTTAACTAATTTTAACAATTAATTTAAACAATGTTGACAAAGGATGCAAGCTCATATAGGTTCCGTACGGATAGATTGATAGACATATCGACTCAGATTTTTTTTATTTATTTATTAATTATATTGATAACAAGTAAGAAAACTCTAGTCGAGACCGCTCGATAAGGGTATACCCTAAACCCTATGAAGAACCGTTATTCCAAGCATTCTTTGTTTCTTTTATATACACATGCATATGTACGTTCATTACAAGCCAAACTTACACACACACGCACAGGCGCGCACACACACAAACGCCAGTCGGTGCGTCAGCTGTTCTTTGGCTGCTTTGCATGGCAATGTTATGGGAAATGAAATGTTTAATAACTTTTTTTCTAGAGTAACGATTTTGATCAAACTCTAGCTATAAAGATGAATTATATATAATTAAATAACGGAGCATCGATATCGTTTTTAATCGATAACATTAAAATTAAGACAGTTATCGATTTTTTTTAACAAACTCGATCTTTTCGTGCTATACAGGAACCTACATAAAAAATTTCAAGTCTCTAGCTCTTGTATGTTCTGAGAACGATGCGTTCATACATACGGACAGACGGACGGACGGACGGACGGACAGGGCTAAATCGACTCGGCTTGTCTCCCTGATCAAGAATATATATACTTTATGGGGTCTGCCACGCCTCCTTCTCCCTGTTACATACATTTCAACAAAAACATTATACCCTGATTTTCCCATTTTTAATGGGTTCAGGGTATAAAAATGAATTATAAAGAAAAACTAAAGAAATTTATTTAGAGCTAAAAAGGACAGAAAAATATTTCAAAATATTATCAACCCGATGGGGCTATTTTATTCTCCAGTCCAACCAGCTATGCCCCAACACAATTCACAGCCCTGTATGGCCAGTGATATTATTAAACTACGGAAGATAGAAGTGTTACATGAAACTTAAAAACAAAATTATAAAAAGAAGCTAAAATGTAATCATATATGGACAAAATATAGACGTTCTAAGAAATCAATATTATTTGAATAATTAGACTACATTGTCATACATTTAGAACAGTTTAATTGCAACCGATCAAAGTTGAAAAGTTTTACGACATCTGCATACATCAAGATCTGTGAATAAGAAATACAACTGAAAAGGCCGTTTATAAAGTTTCGAAAAAGCTGTTCTCACCACAACTCTTTGGATTCTACAGGATAACATTTAGAAGAAACCCCTAAAAAATAAAGCTTGTTGTTCTAATATTATCAACATTATACCCTGACAGTCATTGATTTTATAGAAAAATGTGGTGAAAGATGCAGTATAATAAAGAACAAATACCTATGCATTCAATGACTGAGTTCGATAAATGAACTGTTTACAAGTTAATTGATATAATGGCTCGCGAAATACATGTGGCAACGGCCACAGCGATGGAGAGCGAGGTTGACAGACAGAAAGTGTCGTTATCTCCAATAGAAGCACTGACTTTATCAGTCGGCAAGTATCTTAGAAGTAGGCTTGCATAAAAGGCGGTAAATTAATTGTATGTTTGCTTCAAATGTTATCGATTAAAAACGAAATCAAATTTGAAAAACCACGTATTTTAAATACAAGAGACTAGTACTTTGGCAAATACACCCTTATTAAAGTTATTAAACATTTAATTTTCCATATATATATATATCAGCCCAAGCAGTCGCCGTGCAGCTTTCTCAGTTAGCGGAGCGTGTGCTTGTGTGTGAATGCATATGTATGCTTGTAATGTACATACATATACATATGCACATTAATGCTCAAATTTAAAAAGCAATAATTTCTTTGAGTGTGCGCAGAGATATGAGAGCAAGTGAAAGAAAAGAAAAGAAACGACGAATGTTCGTAATAGCGATTCTTCGCAGGGGTCAGGGTATTCCCTAGTCGACCGGTTTCTACTAGAGTTTTCTTACTTGTTTATATGAGTAATGAAATTTATTTAGTTTTCTGCAAACTTTAATATTTCAATATTTTAAAAATTTATTGAGCCATTTGTTTACGTTCGATCTGAATCAATGAAATCTTTTATTGTATTTTAAAAATACTTTTTAAAAATATATTGAACAAGTAAGAAAACTAGTCGGGCGTATATATATATATATATATATATATATATATATATATATATATATATATATATATATATATATATATATATCAATATCACAATTTGACAAATCACTATATAGTTAGATCCTTTTTGTCGCGCCCCTAGTGAGTGTGAATATATAATTTATATATATATATATATATATATATATATATATATATATATATATATATATATATATATATATATATATATATATATATATATATATATATATATATATATATATATATATATATATATATATATATATATATAATCAATTACAAGTCTGAAATGATGTTACTTTTTTAGCTTTGTTGTGTAGTGCATTATTACTTCATAAAGCTTGAGTTCCATTTTGTTGTCAAGAGTAACCACAATTTCAATTACCATATGCAATTTATTCGCCTTGACGATAGTCAATCGATCTAAGGTGACTGTTCAGTTCAAGCTTGCCGGATTGAAAATGGGGACATGGTCTCATTTGGGGCATACAAGTACAGTTCAAAATATAAATAATACTTTCTGCAACAAAAAAGTTTTTTTTTTACCAACTGACTAAGTTGAAAATAATTTTTTTTAGTTTGTCTGCACTTTGAGTTTAATAATCGGCTGGTCGCTGATTAAATATGTGCTTCGGCGTCTAAAGTACACAAACTCAGCAAGTTTTTATACCCTGAACCCATTGAAAATGGGAATTCAGGGTATAATGTTTTTGTTGAAAGGCGTATGTATGTAACAGGCAGAAGGAGGCGTGGCAGACGCCATAAAGTATATACATTCTTGATCAGGATGACAAGCCGAGTTGATATAGCCATGTCCGTCTGTCCGTATGTATGAACGCGTCGTTCTCAGAACCTACAATAGCTAGAGACTTCAAATTTTTTATGTTGGTTCCTGTATAGCACGAAAAGATCGAGTTTGTTTCAGAAATTCAATAACTATTATCGTTTTATTGTTATCGATTAAAAACGATAATCTAAATTAAGCTATGAAATTCTATCTAATTCATCTTTCTAGCCAGTCTTCAAATTTTGCATTTAGTGTTATTTGAACCTTACACAATTTCGGTTTTTGTTAAATTTTGAATGCCACGCCCCCTTCTCAAATTTGTAACTCCCGTATATCAAATACTATATACTTGTGCTTTGGCATATACATACATATTGATGACATGATCACCAACAAGTTTGATCAAAATCGTTGCTCTAGAAAGAAGTTATTAAACATTTAATTTCCCATAACATTGCCATGCAAACAGCAGCCTCAGAACAGATGACTCAGCTCAGATGACTCAGTGTGTGCGCCTGTGCGTGTGTGTGTATGTTTGGCTTGTAATGAACATACATATACATATGAATATAAAAGAAACGAAGAATGCTTGGAATAGCGGTTCTTCGCAGGGTTCAGGGTATACCCTAGTCGAGCGGTCTCGACTAGAGTTTTCTTGCTTGTTTTGTTATAAAATACAGTAAATACGAGAAGTACTCGAATTCAGTTTAAACACATTGCTTATCAATATTTGTGAGTTTACGGCGATCTGAATGTATACTCTTAGTATACGTCTATATATGCATATTTTAAGATTCATATGATGTAGAAGCACGTGGCAACTTCGATAAGAATTAAATTGCGACTTTTCTAGTATATTCTAAGAAATAGCAATGAAATGAATATTTGAATTATCAGCTGCTGCCTTAGTATCGGATTTATTACCGAGTATTTAAACAGTGTAGTGGCGGTGTTAGTAAAAAGCGACGTATAAGTTTTTCAATTTTTCTTGTTTTACAGGAGTACAGGTACCGTAATGCCGGCCTATTTATTATACTCATTCATGAAAGTTAAACGAGTATATTAGTTTTCTGCAATGCCCGCCTTGCTGTCCGTTCATGTGCTCAAATGAACTAAAACTTTTTGTGCGATATTCAAACTAGAGACTCGTGCATAACCAATAAAGGTGTCAAGATTTTCCCGACGCGCCTACTAGGCGTAAATAGAAAAATGCATTTTCCGGTATTTCAGAAACATAACTTGTATAAGTGCTACAGCTGTGCTATAGAGTTGAGATCCGGATTCCACCTTTAGATATCTATGCAGATGCTAACAATTCTGCTCATCGCCTTTAGCCATAAGATTTTCAATATATTAATAGAAAGCGGCAGATATAATGATGTGGATTGATGAAAACCGAATAATACTTATTAATACTATTTCGTTTTGATAAATAAAGCCTTAAAATATATAGTAGTATAGTATTGTCTACTTTATGCAACTTTGATTTTTGTTCAATTTTGGAAACCGGATCCAAATTTCCCCAAATATTGGAATTGAATGTAGTTGTAAATAAAGCCAATATACGAAAAAAAATGGAATCAAAATGTAGATGACACTATTGACTAAAATAAAAAATTTTATTTAATGTTGTACACGTTTATGCTAGATGCAAGGTCTGCAGTAGTTTTGAAAATGTGGATGACTGGATGGCATACTAAATAAAAATACATAGTGTGATATGCATAATCCAATTATGTAAGTCTCTATACCCAGAAGTATGATTTTTAGATAATAAAATAAAAGATATTGGGGCTAATTATCTGTACTTAAGGCGTATTAGTAATAAAATGTTTTCGTAATAATATTCATTCATTGAAATTGTGTTCTTGAACTTAACTACTAGCGAAGGATATAAACACATAATAAGAATTATATATATATATATATATATATATATATATATATATATATATATATATATATATATATATATATATATATATATATATATTCGATGTGCTCCGAAAGGCAATATAAAACTTTTAACAGTTCATTAACCGGTTAAATAATCAAATGACTCCAAATCTACATAAATAAATGTGAGTATATTAATTTTGTTTACAGCATTGAACTCACTGAATAATGAAAGAGGCTTCAACATCTGATCGGTCGGTCGAGCAGTCATATCAGTAATATGTGATGATGATGTCAACATATTTTGTGATGCGTACATATATTAATTAGCGAGCTCAACGCTCAATTGGTTAGTAAAACTATGTTATCTGCTTCGTTTGCTTTTTTTGTATTTTTATTAAATATATCAATAAATTCTAATTGAAACAATAATGATGTTTCGCATTGTAAGCAGCCAAGCACAGCTTGGAATTGAAGATTATATATAGATACATATTTACATACATATATAAGTTTATATAGGAAATGCATAAGCTTGACACAGTTCAAAGCACAGCTGTTAAGCAGGTGGGAAATCCTATGAACAAAATCAAGTCAGAAAGTTCAATGACATGACCAAAACTCAAAAAGCGTTGCAAATTTCTTTGTTAATTGCTGTTTGCGATGCACGGCACACGGCGTAAGTGCAAAAAAAAAATTAATAAAAAAACACATATCGCCTGATACAGAGACATTTTATTGCTAAGCATGTTTTTTATTTTCTGATAAGCTTAAATAGTCGACGAGATGCAATCATTTTTGAGAGTGACTTGAATCAAATTTATATTATGCAATATAAGAAATAATTAAAACATTCGAATCGAATAAATAATAAAATTTAAACAAAAACTGATTCGAAGTATTCTTCAAAGATCATGCCTAACTGACCTTGATTTATATCAGCTACAATTATAATTCGCCTATACTCAACATGTTGAATCGTTTTATACAATTTAAGTAGAAATGAAGTAGTAACACATTTGACAGTTAAAGTTTACATTGATTTATATTGTCTAGTTTTTTTTTTAATATTCCTTGAATTTACTTTACATACATATCACGATAATTAAAAATCAACACATCACGTACTCTATATACCCTTACATACATTTATATAGGTGTTTACTATTCGCATAAGTTGCGATTGTTTACAGGTAATCAATTCGTGGTTTACCTTCAATTATATATTCACATATATACATACACACATATATAATAGTCAAGTCAGCAAAAATGTCAGACTGTTACGCTGTTTTAGTTCTCATTGCGCGTGTATCATTGTTGTTGGTGGGAGAACCAAAATATAAGGGAAATAAAATGAAAGGAAAACTAATGCATGTCTGCATGCACACATAGAAACTTAGCTGAATGCAAGAGGGCAAGGCAATGCTTGATAAAGTTAGGAGAAAAACAAAAAACCGTTGCGACGGTTCATCGAAAACAGATAAATCATGAGATCTTTTCACATGACACACACGAATTTAGTGTCTATTCCTTTTCAAACTCACTGGATGGAAGATTACACGTATGTATATATATATATATATATATATATATATATATATATATATATATATATATATATATATATATATATATATATATATATATATATATATATATATATCTATATTTAGTATATTAGTATATATGTACATAGGACGAGGAATACGGAGCTCTAAACGTGCGCATTGCATAGAAATCAAACACAACACCGTATTTTTATCGGCGTTATATACACACAATATTTTACGTACACACAAACAAATATTTTATACGTTTGTATGTACATATAAAATTACTTATACATAGTTGCTATACAGCCATACAGACTTAATGTTTTCCTTCACATGCGCTTTTTCACATGGGTTTACTCTAGTGATACATTCCTTATTTCTATAAATTGCTTGTTGTTTTACGTATATTTTACTTTTTGGAACGATCGACGTGTCGTCCCACCGTTGAATATTTTGTTAACAAGAGACGAAACCACAGAACGACGAGAACTGTAGACAGGAGACCAGACGATGACCAGAGCACGCCCGTCCCGCTTACGTTGCAATGCGCGACTAAATTCACTCGAGAAATCGGTCGATGGAATCGAGTCTAGGGACTTTCGAGACTGTGGCTGAGGCCGGCACAATACAACTGTAATGTAACAGTGTGTTTGTGTGCACACTTCTGAGTGTTTGTGCACAGTGGACGAAGTTGAATAAAATGTGGAATTGTCGACTTATTATTTGACATTAAGGATTACGAGTAACAACTGTAATTTTATTTAATTTTATTTGATTTTGAATATATCAAACTTAACTTCAACCCAAAGAGTTTTTATTTTCTTTAAAATAATTTTTATTTCCTTGACTGTTAAATATATAAGAATCAGAAAATATTTATATATTTAGTTTTTTCCACATACCATAAAATAATCTTTTGTTACTGAACGTAAAATATACTATGACCTCTATCAATGATTATATTTATACCGGCCGTCAGAATTATAAAACTTGTTTACCATAATGCAAAAAAAATTATTTCTAAAGATCGCAGTATTTAAGCGACAATAAATCTACTTTGAAGTAAATATTTCACTGTGCAACGCAACAACTCAAAAGAGCATGAAATTCACTGCATAAGAACGATAGAGAGTCTGAACGAAAGATGTGTTCAATGCTTTGAGATGGCAGCGTGAGTGTTAGTAAAATATTTATATTCTTGATGCACCGAATAAATTGGAGACTATTAAACTATTACTATTATTAACTTATTTTAATTTTTTATAAAAATATCTTTTACTTTTCAATATACAAATTTACGAGATTGTAGAGCCATCAGAATATCAAATATTAAAAATACTTTTCATATCAGTAATATGGATTGTTGAAACAATTGAAAACGAGTAAGAAAACTGAATATATATATATATATATATATATATATATATATATATATATATATATATATATATATATATATATATATATGTGTGTGTGCGTGTGTGTGTGTGTGTGTGTGTGTGTGTGTGTGTGTGTGTGTGTGTGTGTGTGTGTGTGTGTGTGTGTGTGTGTGTGTGTGTGTGTGTGTGTGTGTGTGTGTGTGTGTGTGTGTGTGTGTGTGTGTGTGTGTGTGTGTGTGTGTGTGTGTGTGTGTGTGTGTGTGTGTGTGTGTAACAAGATATATACATATAATATTACTGATTTCAAGTCTCATAAATAATTGTATGGTTTTTGAAAGAATTTTTAATTAGCCCCGAAATAACTTTTAGTCGCAGCTTAACATCTATCTCATATAGCAGGATTTACGCTCTCCTCCCTAAGAAAGAAAGAAGCACATAACCAAATACAAGAGACATCAGCAACAGGTAAAAGTGGAAAGGAATGGGCAGTTCAGTTGAGGACTTAAATATAAGTGACACGTGAGAGCGAGCACATATAAACTCGTTATGCAAAAAGAAGAAAAACTAAAACAGAAACTAAAGGAGAAATGTTGTCAAGAGTTCCGCCAATCACCCGATACATCGTTTTGGGCAGCAACAGAAAACACGTTGCTGGAAAATACCAGTCAAAACGGTAAAGCAACATCAGAAACGGAAAATAAACAAGTAAGAAAACTCTAGTCGAGACCGCTCGACTAGGGTATACCCTGAACCCTGCGAAGAACCGCAATTCCAAGCAATCTCCGTTTCTTTAATATACATAAGTATATATATGTTCATTACAAACAAAACATACACACACACATACACAGGCGCAAGCACTCACAAACGCCAGTCGCTGAGTCAGCTGTTATTTGGCTGCTGCTTGCATGGCAATGCTACGGGAAATTAAATGTTTAATAACTTTTTTTCTAGACGAACGATTTTGATCAAACTTATTGGGCGTCATCATGTCATCCATATGTATGTATGTGCCAAAGCACAAGTCTCTAGTATTTGATATACGGGAGTTACAAATTTGAGGCGAAGGGGGCGTGGCATCCAAAATTTAACAAAAACCGAAATTGCGTAAGGCTTACATAACACTAAATGCAAGAAAGCTAGAAAGATGAATTAGATAGAATTTTATAGCTTAATGTAGATTTTCGTTTTTAATCGATAACAAAAAACGATAACAGTTATCGAATTTCTGAAACAAACTCGATCTTTTCGTGATATACAGGAACCTACATAAAAAATTTCAAGTCTCTAGCTATTGTAGGTTCTGAGAACGACGCGTTCATACATACGGACAGACGGACGGACAGACGGACAGACGGACATGGCTATATCAACTCGGCTTGTCATCCTGATCAAGAATATATACACTTTATGGGGTCTGCCACGCCTCCTTCTGCCTGTTACATACATACGCCCTCCAACAAAAACATTATACCCTGATTTCCTATTTTCAATGGGTTCAGGGTATAAATACAGATTGCCCCAGAAATGTGGACAAACAGCATTTACAAAACTCGCAGTGGTGGCCACTTTGCTTACTGCAAGTATAAACATATCGATTATCAAAACAAAACAAGTAAGAGTGCTCTAGTCGAGACTGCTCGACTAGGAGATCCCCTAAGCCCTGCGAAGAACTGCTAACACTCTCAGCTTCTTTTATATGTATGTACATGTATGTATGTACATGTATGTACATTACAAGCAACATATATACACACACAGGCGCACGCACAAGCAAACGCTTTGCTAACACCGCAGACTGCGCTTGGGCTGCAAAACGCCAACGTTGTGAGAAATTAAATGCTTAATAACTTTTTTCGTAGGTGAACGATTATGATCAAACTTGCAGGGCGCGATGTCGTGTCATTCATATATGTGTATTTTCCAAAGAACAAGTCTCTAGTATTTGAAATACGTGTTTTAAAAATTTAGGGCGAAGGGGGAGTGGCATCCAAAATGTAATAAAAATCTAAATTGTATAAGGCTCACATAACACTAAAAGCAAAATTTTAAGACTTTCGCAAGAAAGATGAATTAGATAGTTTTATAAGTGATTAACGATTTTGCTTTTTAATTAATAACATTAAAACAGTTATCGATTTTTTTAAAACAAACTTGATCTTTTAGTGCTATACTCGAACCTCCAAAAGGTTTTCTATCTCTTATAGGTTCTGTGATCGAAGCGTTCATACATAAGGACGGATAGATGGACAGGGATAAATCAACTCGCTTGTCTCACTGATCAAGAATATGTATATATACTTAACGGGGTCTGCCACGCCTTCTTCTGCCTGTTACATTTTCAATGGGTTCATAGTATAATAAAATGCCAGTCGTAATGCTGTAATCCACCAACCAACCCAACCACCTTTCACCGAGTCACGAAGGAGAAAAGGTGCATATGAGCATATTCAAATTGTGGACTAACTGTAAAAAATTTATGTAAAGGTTACTAAAGTCGATTAGCAGACCCAATTACAGATAAAGCTACTATAGTCTTATAACGTTTGTCAATTGAAAAGTTGTGTTAGCAAAATTAAACACCATTATATTTGTAATAAAACTAGTAATGTGATTGTTAATATATGAAGCAATAAATGAAGGAAATAAAATCGACTTTGAAATTCTTGTATTAAATACTAATGATATGCAAGAACGCTAGCTGAAAATCGAGCTACGTTGAATTTCAAAGTAGACAATTTTATACATACATATGTATATTAAATACTTTAGAATATAAGAATAAACTTTAAAATTCATTTGGCATCCTATTTCCTTTTTATACCCAGAACCCATTGAAAATGGGAAATCAGGGTATAATGTTTTTGTTGAAATGAATGTAACAGGGAGAAGGAGGCGTGGCAGACCCCATAAAGTATATATATTCTTGATCAGGGAGACAAGCCGAGTCGATTTAGCCCTGTCCGTCCGTCTGTCCGTATGTATGAACGCGTCGTTCTCAGAACCTATAACAGCTAGAGACTTGAAATTTTTGATGTAGGTTCGGGTATATCACGATTCGATCGAGGTTTTTAAAAAAAATCGATAACATAATTTTAATGTTATCGATTAAAACCGAAATCGATGCTCAGGTTTATAATTCTATATAATTCATCTTTCGGTTTTTGTTAAATTTTGGATGCCACGCCCCCTTCGCCTCAAATTTGTAACTCCCGTATTTCAAATACTAGAGACTTGTGCTTTGGCACATACACACATATGGATGACATGATCACGCCCAAAAAGTTGGATCAAAATCGTTGCTCTAGAAAAAAAGTTATTAAACATTTAACTTCCCATAGCATTGCCATACAAAAGGAAGCCCAAGAACAGCTGACGCAACGACTTACGCTGGTGTGTGCGTGTGTCTGTGTGTGTGAGTGTGTTGGTTGTACTGTACGTACATATGCATGTGTATATAAAAGAAACAAAGAATGCTTGGATTAGCGGTTCTTCGCAGGGTTCAGGTCGAGCGGTCTCGACTTGAGTTTTCTTACTTGTTATGTGTGTGTTTGCCAAAGCACTACTCTCCTGGGTTTGAACGACTTCGTTTTAAAATTTGGGACGAAAAGAATTTCGAATTTCAGGGGAATATATTATTAAAACTGGAATAGTTATCGATTTGTGAAAAAACTCGATCTGTGATCTTTCCTTTTCTTATTTTCAATGGGTTAAACAACTCGTATAGCTTATTTAAGGTTTTTATATCCAGCTGGCTCGCGGACATAATATAAGTACATAAATATTCATATGTATGTGTACGTAGATAATGAACGGCACCCACATTTGTACGATAACGCACAGTATTTGAGGTAGAGCTAAGAAAAACGACGTCATCAAATACAGTTTCGTAATAATTGTGCAGTTAGATAATAGAATATAAAGTCATGGGATTCTCCTTATGCATGGCGGTCACTTAAAGCTGATTAGCTTAGTGATGAAATTACCGTTGTTAGCAACCAAAATAATTAAGGAATGTTTATTTTAATTCTCTCATTAACGGGGGAAAATCCTTTATCGATCAGTATGTATGTAACTAAGAGTGACTGAGGGAAAGTTTAAAAAAAGCTAGAGATATCGATATAACGCCCATATCTCGGTTTGCTAAATGAAACAAAAAAAAAAAATAATAAAAAAAAAGTTTTGCGCGAGCGAACTTATGCCTGATTTGTCAATTATACATACATACATATGTATATTATGCAGGGGCTTGACACTGCTTAACAACGCAACACCGCATTTCAAGGTCACACTGGCCAATCGTTATGTGATTTCATATTTTTATAAAAATGCCATCTTTGTCTTCCTTTAAACATGTGCAGCTTACCATTTTACTTGTTTCTTTAGCCATGACTTTTTGAATGTGCCACGTTCTTTCTATTGCCAAAAAGTATTTCGAATGTATCCACACAAATTATTTCATAATTTTCACTTTCTATTTGTAGCTCTTCAAAGGCATCCACGACTTTTTAACCTAGACTACTTTTTGTCGTATATTCTGGGACGCTCGATGTCAAAAGTGCGAATGAGTCGCACAGCAAAGTTTCTTTTGTGTTCCAGCGTCTTAAAGAGTGTTGAGTTATCGAGGGCGAAAGCAAATCTACGATAAGCGCGTTTGCCGTTGAGAGCACAAAAACGACTTGGGAGCGTTGGTAACCGCGTGATTATACAAGAAACAAAAAAAGAGAGCGCGAGTAAGAGAGGAGAGAAATTATTAGTGGAGTGCGAATGTGGGGGAGAATGTGTGTGTAAGTTTACTTAAGTATGTATGTATGTATGTATGTATGTATGTATGTATGTATGTATGTATGTATGTATGTGTGAAATCTCTGGGTGCTGCCGCTGACCTTCTATTTGGCCACTCGCTGCGACCTTCCACAAACTATTCCCAAGTCTTTCGTTCCGATATTTTATTTTTTAGCTGGTTACGCACTACACTAGCGTTTTTTTTTTAAATGGTATAAACTCATTCACAAATACACGAAGCGTCTGTGACGTAACAAAGTAGCAGACGTTCAGTCATCTACATATGTACATATGTACATACATATGTAGATTGTTTGAGGCTTAACTTGACAAGGTGTCAAGTTTTTGAGTAATCAATTTCTTGATTGAGAAATTTCCAATGAACAAGGGAGTGCAATAGGAGATACCCTGAACCCCGTGCAATCTCCGTTGTTCAATATACTGCGGAGTTTTCATTTAGTATAAACACCCATAACATTAAATAGAATTCAATTTTAAATTTGTAGCTAATAGCGTTAATCTATGTTACGATTCGATAGAGCAGCTGATAATATGCAAACCATAGCGCCATCTAGTGGAAATATGTACACTAAAATTTGCGTTTCTAAGAGTTTGCAAGATGCACGCAGTTCAAGTGTGTGGGTGTGTGCGTGTGCAATTTTGATTTTTGTTTAATTTTAGATAACGGCTCCAAAATTGCCCAGTTATTTAAATTGAAGGTAGTTGCAAATAAGACCAATATATCAACGAGTTTGTATTTTTTCAATATGTAAAAATTTAATAAAATAAATCTACATATTTTATTATTAATATTATAAGCTACAAATTTCATAAAAATCCATTAAGTCGCAAGGAAGTTTAAAACAAAAAGCTTAAACAAAACGTTTGGCCGGCCAATCGGCAAACACATGTTACCAGCAGCGCTAAACATACAGCTTTCTACACGTGCCACACACACACACATTGAAATTAATTCAAAGCATTGCAAGTTTTAGTGTATGTCTACTAGATGGCGCTATGGTTTGTGAATTGTTAGCTGCTCAAATTAATCGAAAGATAGATGGCGCTATTGTCTAAAAATGCGTTTATGACAGATTTAAGGCCTGCAGTATTTTTGACTATGAATTGGAGTTATGAACAAGATTTATGATGCCTAAGTTATGCTGGTGCCTCATACATGGAAATTTTATGTATTCGTAGTATTTACGAAAAATCCGTAAAATAATTTTATTTTGGATTTGAAGATGTTTTGTCTTATGTCCAAAATTTTTGATCAAAGCTTCAACAAGTTTTTAGCATATTAGCAAACCAAAATCATCTTTATTTAAAATTCATTATTTCTTAGCAAATACACAAACCCATAAGTACGTTTGTTGAATTCGAGAGCTCGGCAGATTCGGTGGCGCCCTCTATAAGTCATAGGTATATTCAGAGTTTGAGACGGACAATAAACATGGCTAATGCTTATTCATCTAACGCCATCTAATGTTCATTTAATTTCCATAAATATCACCAACCCCTACAATTATGTTAATCTAAAATATAATATATTATAGAGTGAAAATTAGAACTGAAACTAGAGTGTCCAAACATATTCAGTTTTATGTTTATTTTATTCAACTTTATTTTTGATAAAACAGTGCTGTCTGGGTATAGTGGACTAATTATTGCACGGCCTGGTCTCTTATTAGAGACCTGTATTTCCTCTTGAATTGAATTTTCTCAATCATTTCTAACTTTTCCTTTAACGAATGGAATTTACGCACTAG
This sequence comes from Drosophila paranaensis, assembly GCA_035047545.1. Taxonomy (NCBI): domain Eukaryota; kingdom Metazoa; phylum Arthropoda; class Insecta; order Diptera; family Drosophilidae; genus Drosophila; species Drosophila paranaensis. Next base: position 386,554 of record JAWNPL010000142.1, on the reverse strand, counting down.
AAACACACTCAAGCGCAATCAATTCGCACTGAAGCAAACAGCGGCAAAAATACAAATAAGGGAAATCTCTTCTTTTTATACCCTGAACCCATTGAAAATGGAAATTCAGGGTATAATGTTTTTGTTGAAAGGCGTATGTATGTAACAGGCAGAAGGAGGCGTGGCAGACCCCATAAGGTATATATTCTTGATCAGGGAGACAAGCCGAGTCGATTTAACCGATATCTTCATTTAGTTATTAAATTCTATTTAATTCATCTTTCTAGCTAGAGTCTTCATATTGTGCATTTAGTGTTATTTTGGCCTTACGCACTTTCGGTTTTTGTTAAATTTTGGGTGCCACGCCCCCTTCCCCTCGAATTTGTAACTCCCGTATATCAAATACATACATTGCACATACATACATATGGATGACATGATCACGCCCAATTTTATAAAAATCGTTTGTCTAGAAAAAAAGTTATTATAATGAACATACATATACATATGTTTTATAAAAGAGACGGAGAATGCACGGAATAGCGTTTCTTCGCAGGGTTCAGGGTATACCCTAGTCGAGCGGTCTCGACTAGTTTTCTTACTTGTTTTTAATTTCGTTTTCTGTCTTTGGCTGGTTTTTCGAAAGAAAATTGCTGTAAAAATTCGGTTCATTATTTAGAGGTTTTCGATTTTGGGTGGTCACTATTTGGGGGTGTCCACTATATAGGGTAGTCACTATACCCAGAAAGCACTGTATTTCGATATTGGCTCCCAATTTGATCAAATTATTTAAATTAAAGATCAGTTACAGTTGTTATATATGTATAGCCAATATATAAATGAATTTTCATTTTTAAAAATTGAATTTGCCACGCCCAAGCGTAGACATGCATTTCTTGCCAGTCTTTGAGGGAGCAGTAATATTTCGGTAATGAAAGCTGTAAAATGTATATCCAAATGTAATATGCAAATTACAGCGTATTTCCTATGTTTATAGGGCATTACAGTGCTTAGCTAGCATTCCTTTAGGAAATATATACACTGCTGGTCAATAGGTTAGACTCAACGCTACTTGCTTTAAAATTTGCTTTATAACATTTATTTGAAAAGCAATAGGAAAAAAACTTATACACAAAAACCTTCGTTATTCGATGCCTCTTCATGTAAGCAAGGAAAAAATTGAAATATTACTAAAATCTTTTTTTTTACATTTTATTGAAGCTATTAAAAAAAAAGGCACCTTTTTTTGGTCACTATAATAGACGCACTTTAACAAATTAATTTATAAAAAAACAAATTGGTAATTGTAAAATGTAAAATTAATTTTTTAAAATATTTAGTTTATAGGGAAGAAGATAAAAATTATTTCAGTAATGAGTACTGCCTCCTTTGTTTGATATAACCTCATAGAGCCGGTCCTTCATGGAGTGAAATAGGGAATCTATGAAACTTAGTGAAATTTGGCTCCAGGCTAGTTTTATTGCTGCAGTTAGTGTTTCTTTGTCTTCATACTGTTTTTCTCCTTCATATACTTCCCTAGAAAGCCATCCCCAGACATTTTCAATAATGTTGAGATCTGGAGAATACGGCGGCCAACTCATCAACTGAACATTTTCACTCGCAATAAACGACTTCACAGCTCGAGCATTATGGATTGGCGCATTATCCTGTTGGAAAATCCATGGCAACGGTCCGAAGAGAACTTTAACCTTAGGAAATGCGGATTGCAGCAAAGTTTTGAAGCGCTCACCGGTCATCTTTTGATCTATAATAAATAGTTCAATTGGGCCATAAAACGTGATGGCACCCTATACCATAACTCCACCTTCACGGCTGCGATGGCGACTTAAATACAGATTATCTTTTCGCAAATAATGGTAATAGTAATGAAAACCATCTGGACCATCCAAATTAAAACGTTTTTCGTCAGTAAAAACAACTGAACGCCAGTCATTCAGTCGAGTGTCAGATTGAACAGTCCACGCCATGTGTTCTCTGGCATATTGAAGCCGTTTTTCTTTACGTATAGCATTCAGAGGTGGTTTTTTCTTCATTTTAAGACGCTTAAGATGTTGTGCATTTCCTTTTGTACGCTGAACAGTTGACAGGCTTGCGTTTACGCCGGCTAATTCCTTAATCTTCCCTGATGATTTTGGCGAATTTGAAGCAAAACGAACAATTTTACGTTTATCCCGTGGAGCCAGCGCTGGTTTTCGCCCTTTTAAATGTGTTCCATAAGCCACCGGATCTCCAAAATATCTGTCGATAGTTCTGGAGCTGCGTTTTATTTGTTTGGCAATATTTCGATTTGATAATCCCTGTGAGTGTAAGAACTCCACTTTTTGAGGTTCCAATAAGCTCAATATGGTAGCTTTCCCCATTTTTTGTCTTAACATTGCTTGAAAATAGTTCAGTTTTTAATTTTTAGTTTTTATTTGAGCAAAATAGCTGCACTTTTTAACACAAAACTTGAAAAATTGATGTGCGTCTAATCCATTGACCATCTGATAAGCCATATAATTGAATTGAAGTTTCTAGAGTCTTCAAATGCAAAGTTATCTTTTCGCAAATCAACCAACTATATACAGATGTTTTTCGAATAATATTCGAACTTCGATAAAAAAATTATTTGCGGCAAGTAATACTTGCCTAATAATAAATATAAGCACTTATTGAAAAAAAAAGTGGTGCGTCTAACCTATGACCAGCAGTGTACTATAGGCCAACAGGCGTAGCTGCACAGTACGCAAACTGGAGGAATATGATTCCTTTCACAATGAAGCAGCGAGGCTGGTTGAAACAGTAGCTCCTAGACTGTAAAAATTGCAACAATTTGTGGCTTTGGTCTGTTCTGTATTTTATGTGTGGAGGTTGAATTTTGATAACTTGATTGCGTAGTTTTGTGATATTTAATATATCCTTATTATTAGAATTTGGTATTTCGTGAAACACATCAGAGTATGTATGCATGTATGTATGTATGTATGTATGTATGTATGTATGCATGTATGTATATATATATATATATATATATATATATATATATATATATATATATATATATATATATATATATATATATATATATATATATATATATATATATATATATATATATATATATATATATATATTATGTATGTATGTACGTATGTGTACGCCCATTTCTATTTTATCAAGTAATGCAATGTCATGATATGGATGATGATCATTCCACAATCACCCATCTGTTGCTTTCATTCGGAGTTTCAAACCTGATTCAAATTGAGCGCAACCCTTAAACTTAAGAATTAATACTCCATATATGTTGAATGTGCAGCGTGTACTTCGTCATCAGTCCATTTTGTCAACAAATACAGGGTATAATAATACAAAAAAGCCCGCTGCAGTTGAGCTGTGAGCCGTCAACTATGATCAAGATGATGATGGTGGTGAAAGAGCATAGAGAGCGACCCGACTGGCTCATTGTTCCAAACCAAAAAATAAAAAAAAAAAAATAAAAACTAGTGAGCCGTCCTTTGGGCGAAGGAGGATAACGAACTTTCCATCCGAAGCAGTCAGTCAGCCCAATTTTATCCACGCTCAAATGCTGATTCTCTTTTCATTTATTCGGGCCTTGCAATCAGTTGCTGCCGCAGTCGCAGTCGCAGTTGTTGTTGGCTTATCTCAGCCTCTTTACCGCCCTTTCTACCCTTTTCACGGCATTGAATTTCCCCCTTTTTAACGTTGCGCATTGTTTTTGTTTCGGCTGCCTCGTTCGATGCAGGGATTTTGCAGCCTCCTGCAGTTGCGTAATACTCTGTACGCTCACCCTTTTCGGGCATATTTATATGCATACATACAATGCGTTTGAAAATAATTTGGCTAATAATATATGATATTTTTTTATAATTCAATTAGATATTAAAATTGAGCTTAAGAATATACTTACAAGTATGTAGGAATGGGTGATATGTGGAATAGTCAATATTGTTTTATTCGTATTCGAGGGTATCTCATAGTCTATGCTTCACTGTGAAATGAAATGTATTTGTAGTTGTTGTTGTTGTTGTTTATTGTGCAGCTGCTGGGGTTCAGCTCATAGCAACTTTTTATACCCTGAACCCGTGAAAATGGAAAATCGGGGTATATATTTTTTCCTTAAAATGTTTGCGCAGAAAGATAAAAATTGTATGGCGTAACAATGCTCCACAAGTTATTTAATAATAACGTTTTTCTCCATACATCGCTCATATGCGAAACCCAAGCGCAGACGTAGCGTAGGATGTATGTACAAGACTCGTTGAATGTTGGAATATCTGCATTTGACACGTCAGGGTATCTCCAAGTCGGGCAGTATTGACTAGAGCCTCTTATTTATTTCTCTTTGATCCCGTTAACATGGTGATGCTTGGAAGATGTTCAAAATCGACTAGCTGGCTAGGCCTAGGTGTTCATTGGTACTTTAGAAGTTTTTCTGCGGGCAAGTCAAACTTATAAATACATACTATATATATATATATATATATATATATATATATATATATATATATATATATATATATATATTTCCATTTACAGATCGATTGCTGTCCCAGCTCTTCCTGACTTTCCGAAAATGTGCAAAAAACCGTAAATAATTGGTGGGATATGCGTGCAAACATTTTATGTTTTCCCCCAAAAAAAAATGTTCCATTTCTGTGATTTTGTTGTTGCTGCTGCCCATCGAACTTACCCCTCATTCTTTTTCCTAATTACAAAATGAGCACGCAAAGGGCTAGGAGATAAGGATCACACGATCGGATGAAGTGAAATAGAAATGCATTGCTATACACTAGTAGATATATATATATATATATATAATAATATATTTTATTATTATTTTATTATTTATATAGTTTATCTTTAGATATTAATTTTATATTGCATACACTTTTTCAGTTATTCATAAACGATGAAATCACATGTTCCTTGGGGTTGTTTAACCTGAAGTGACACTAGGGGAGGATCGAGCGCAGTCATTTTTGTCTTTTAGATTTTAAGATTCACTTCGCATATGTTTTTATATTGCTTGATGTCTTACCTGATGTCTCTTACCTATGAAGTTCATTCACCTTCGAGAGCTCGGCGGCCGCTCAAAAAGGCCAATAGCTGTAATATGTGATGTGTTTGAATATTAAGGACATTTAAGTGAAAAACAAATATTCAAATTCAAGATTTAAGCAAATTATAAAAATTATACAAGTTATTGGTTGTCCAAGTATTTTTCAAATTAAAATATCAAATTCTTATATGGAAATATTTTGAAAGTGGACTTTGAGGAAGTTTGTTCGTTACTTTGCTTATGATTTGAGGAAGACAGAAATATTAATTGGAAAGGTTGAAAATACCAATTGAGAATGGACATCGTTAAATAGCAAATGCCGTACTGAAGAAGAACAAGAAAATAGTTATTATATATATATATATATATATATATATATATATATATATATATATATATATATATATATATGTACTTGTATCGACTTTATTCGCAAAAAATAGATTATTTATGCATTGAAATAAAAAGTAAGAGATAAGTTCGAAAAAAGCGCGCCAAGCGACAGATTCAAATGGCAAACAAAAGGAGCTTCCTTTTCAGAATCCCAATATACGAGAACTACGAGTTTCTTTGTGTAAAGAAATGAGTCAAAAGGTGTGTGCACAAAGCGACGACACAAAAAAATCTCAGACATCACAGCCTGAAAAATTATTGCGCAAGGACTGCCTCATGATCACTCTGATCTGGTCGTAATGATGTTGATGTGCACGTTTGTATGTATACGCAACTAAAACATAATAGGGAGAGCGGACCATAGCAAAGCGAATACCTAGCAGAGCAATCGTCGCGTTTTGCTGGCAACCCGTTTTTTAGGGTTTCCAAAGGGGATGGTGTTGCCGTTTCTCGTTCTACAAAGCAAATTGCGTTTCACCCCTTTGTAAATGAAATAGAGACAAGAGGCAGGAGGCAGGATCGCTCCGAAGTTCAATGTTTTTGCGCGCGCGTCGCAGTATGTATTTTTTTAAATTTTCAACGCATTTGGCAATTTTAGTCGTTGAAAGTGCGTGGATGGACGTGCAACGGGCTGAGAAAAAAATTAAAGAGTAACAGTGCTAAAATGTAAGACACTTTCAAAATTAAAAAGAAATGTATTTTGTATAATAAGACATAATAATACGTGTATTCTTCATATAGCAAAAAAAAAAAAAAAAAAAAAAACAAAAAAAAGCTAAATAAGTTAACGAATTCAGATATATTATATATTGACTGGTGATTGTGAACGGACGTTGTGTGCGCATATTTTTATACTGAATTGGATTTTGCGCACTTGAAACTTTAAAGTGTAAACTGTCAAAGAGAGAGAACGCCAAACAGGAGAGCAAAAACGCCGACAAAAGCAAAAACCACCGATAAAAAATAAAACAATTATTATTTATATTTTATTTTAGAGTTTAGGTTGTAGAAATGTTAAACTTGTTGAAAAAAATTAAAAGAAACAAATTGCAATAAACTTCACATAAGTTTGACCAAATTTCTACAATAATTGGCACAAAAATGATTTTAAAAAACATGTGGCTTTTGGTAAGATTGTCAGCTAAATTTTTGTTAGATTAGCAAAGCACAAAAAATTCAATAAAATGTAAATAAACAAATTTAAAATTTTTACATAAATGCCCAACAAATTGTATGCCCGTGTGTGTATGTCAGTGTTTGTGCAAGTGCGTTTCCTTGAGACTTTTTAAAAATGGCCGCTGTATGTGTGCGCAGGATAGCATGGTGGTCAGCTACTTTTAGCTGTTGCTTAAATAGTTCCATTTAATTTTTGAGAAATATGAGTATTATTTTTTTAAGGACAAATTGTCATATCACACATATCTATCTATATATGTATATATGTGTATATTTGTATATGTATAAGAACGTTGCAGTCGGGCGCTACAGACTGCGAAATACTTGTTCACGTCCCAGCACCCTGTTCTAAAATAGAACTAATTGTCCCTGAATTTTCTATTTAGTTTCATGTGCATTTTATACAATTTTGATTTGTGTTCTATACCAACTTCTTTTCAAAATCGAAGGTCAGTTGAAAATATATTCAATATGCTGAATATTCGCCCAATGTCAATTGGCAACAGCGACAAAATTTTACTATATTCTAAGAAATTACAAACACAATAATTAGGTTCAAATTAAGTTTTCCGCCTGATTCGAAGTGCAGTGGCGGTGTTAGTAGTTTATTCATAGACACTCTAGGTTTGAATCTTGGTGACGTCGGGCTGTTTATTTATTTATTTGTTTATTCTTGTTGACTAAACTAATTGATAAGCACTGATAAGCACCGTCAAGCAGTGCAAGCAGTTCTAAGTAGTGCAAAATTATGTGGCGGTGTGGTATAGATGCTCCTTCGCGAGTACTTAGGTACCGGTTCGAGTCCCTAAAATATTATTTTAAGTACATATATCATATTTTTAATACATATATCAATCCCTCCTTGTGGGCGTAGACATATATTGATCAGACCGTAGAGCGGGACTTTAGGAATATAACTGATAATGGATGATTACATTCCAAAAATGCGAAATAAACAGAGAATTTGTTGGTAAGCCACGTCCCTAAAAGGGAGTAAAAATAATTTTTGGGCAATCGTTAGAGAAGGCCACCAGTAAATTAACATTAAATTTGAAAACTGTACTAAATATAAGCTCATATAATTTGTCAAAACACCCGTGCGCGTGGACATATATTTTTTTGTCGACCCCTTTGGACTCATAACACTAACCTACGTGCTGAATTTGGGCGTTCTACCTTTAAAACTGTAGAAGATGCAGTTTGACCCTATTATCCACGCCCCCAGTGGGTAGATATATCCGCCAAAGCTTTTTGAGAATTAGTGCTTCTGTGATACACAAAAATTAATTTTATGATATGCCATGCCTCTGTGGGCGTATCGGAAAAATCTTGACACTTTATCTGAATATATATTCAAAATTTGAAGTCTCTAGCTTCAATAGCATGACGGACATTGCACAAAACCAATTACTATTTCACTTCGTGAATAAGTATAAAAGTAACAATGATTTTCCTGTTAGAGGGTTAATCGTTATACTTTTAATAACCATGCACTCTGTCAACTGGGCTGCAATATGCCTATGCTATGGGAAATTATACCTCATTAAAAAAAGTACATATTTTCTTGATCAGGACGTCTGTTGTCCGTCCCGTCTGTCTGTCCGTCCCTCCGGCTGTATGAATGATCTCGTAAGCCACAAAAGTTATAGATCTGAAATTTGAAAGGTATACTCGTGTAAACCATACGCAGTATGAGTTTTTTTCAGCGATCAATTTCGATAAATTTCCTCCGTAGTTGTGTACCGTTTAGACTAGAGGTTTCAAATTCACTGTGGAAATCCTTGCCATGAATACTATGATTTGTAGTTTTTGGATTTTATGTATGTATATACTTTGGTCAGGGTATAAAAATAGCTTTTCAACAAAAGAAAAGTTTACTTTTTAGGTATTTTCCGCTGTCCGATTCAATCATTTTAAAAACAATTGTTCGAATTCAGAATCCATAAAAAAAACTTAGAACTTCGACTGAGGCTATAGATAATTAACAGATTATTTATTACTAATAATTATATTGGGCTTGCACGCAGATCTACGGTGTAAAAGATCTATTACACAAACACGATTAATTGCTATTGAAGACAGACGCTTGCGATAGACTCGCATATACCATTCAAGGATAAATTTATTGCATTGTATACAACTCAGCCGCTTTTGATATAGTATAAGGCCTGGCCTCCTTTATTTATTCAGTGTGACCAACTAAAATATTCTTACTTGAAATTGTTTACTATCCAAAAAATTGGGTTAGTATTGCAACAACTGCATAGCGTGTAACCTATTTTTGCTTTGCCATTTTGAATTCGACACTTCGACCATTGGCTATTTCGTGCAGGCCTATTGCAGTTATGCTTGAGCTGCAGTTTGTTTGTTAGCTTCTATCAACCCTTGTTTATTGTTATTCTGACCGCTCGAAAAGGAAATAATATATATATATATATATATATATATATATATATATATATATATATATATATATATATATATATATATATATATGTATATATTGACCATTCGACCTTTTCGGGTTGGTAGTGGTAGCTCATACCCTTTGCTGTCAGCGTTAAGGGTTGTTAGACAGCTCCTACATAGTTAGGTCTTTATGTTACGATCAAATTATAAGCGACGAATTCCATGACTCTAAAAATGGAGTACACAAACATGTTATTTATATTAATGTTTTCATCTACCACGCCTCCTTCTGCCTATTATATACATTTTAACAAAACCATTATACCCTGTTTTCCATTTTCGCTGTGCTCAAGGTATACAAATTTAGCTGCACGTTCTGAAGCTAACTATATAATTAGACTTCTTCACGAAGTGTAAAAAGTCTATTGGTTTTGTGCAATGTCCGTCATGGTGTCCGTCCGTCTGTACGCCTGTCCGTCTATCCTTACGAAAGCAAACCATTTCCACGCTATTGAAGCTAGAGACTTGAAATTTGAAATATATACTCGTGTATACCCTCGTCTGATAAAGTGTCAAAATTTTTTCCGATACGCCCACTAGGGGCGTGGCAAATCGGAAAATGCATTTTCCTGTATCTCAGAAACACTACTTCTAGAAGGGCTAGAGAGTTGGGATTTTAACTGAACACTCACGTCGACATCCCAAAATCTAAAAGCTATGGCGGATATATCTACGCCCATTGAAGGCGTGGCAAATCGGGTCAAACTGTATCTTCTACAGTTTTAAAGCTAGAACGCCCAAATTTGGCACGTGGGTTACTGTTATGATCCTATAAAGATCGCAAAACAAATTTTTATGGCCACGCCTACTAGGGGAGTGGCAAATCGGATCTGAATACATAGTGATTTTACTAGTTTCGTTATATTTTGAGCACTATTGATGCTAGAGATTTGAGACTTGGTATATATACTCGGGTTAACATCCCATAATCGAAAAGGTATGGCATATATATCTACGCCTTCAGGGGGCGTGGAAACTAATATCAGCTTATATCTCCCACAGTTTTAGTGCTAGAAGCTTCAAAATTGGATGCTAAGTTACTGCCTCCTCTATCGATTCCCCAAAAATTATTATTACGCCCCAAAAGGGGCGTGCCATACAGAAAAATACCCTGTAATTTTCGCATTTTTCGAATGTAAGCATCCAAACTTTACAGTTATATTCTTGAACGCCCACTCTATGCATATGCAAAAAATTATTTGTCTACGGCCACTGGGGGCGTGGCAAATCAAAACTGAAACATCTGCAGCTTCTGAGCCAATAGCGCGTCACATAATTACTGTGTGGCCTTTGACCTTGTCTTTTGATTTGTCAAATTATATATATATATATGTTTGAAAAGAATATTTTATTAATACAAAATAACTAAATACAGAAAATATAACAAAAATATCAACATGACCGCACCGGGGTTCGAGCCCACACCTCTATGCTCGCCAACGAACTTATATCACATTTTCAGAGTTGCCTCTTATTTTGAGAGATGCCATCTCTCTCGATTTAGGTGCGTGTTTTTGCTAAGATAAGGGTTCTAAGCTTCGATCCTAATTGAAACTGTCTGGCCACCTCCGATGAAAATTTGTAATCGGCAGCTAATTTGAGGGGCGACAGTTGGGACTTAAGGTTAATTTTAAAAAATATGTTATATGTTATAATGGGGCGTGAAAAGTCTTTCGCTGTCGGTTGCGTCCGACTGCAACGTTCTTACTTGTTTTTAAAGTACTTGTACCGACTTGCACTTTCTCAATCAAATAGTTCGTTTCTTAAAGATAATAAATGAATAAAATTAAGTTTTCTGCTACTTCCCATACATCCAGACACTTTGTTCGTTACAATTACCATTGCTTTATCCGTCAAAAATATTATTGTGCTTTCCGGCCATCTTAGGGAGATCACATACAGTGCCTGGAAAATGTCCCAAATTATGTAGTAATTCCTTTTTTTTTTACTTCCCATTGTGATTGCTATTATTAATATTCTCTCTCTTAATTTGTACTTTCATATTATTGCTATATTAAATAATAGTTATACTTAAAACACTTTATAAAAGCAGTGCCAAGCAGTGTAATGCGGTGACAAGCAATGCAATACAGTGACAAATTATATGGCGGCCCTTAAGCGAGTATTTGTGGGAGGATCGCATATGGGAATTCGATAATAGTTTTCATAAAATGTATGGCAGAAAGAGACGTGGCAGACCCCATAAAGTGTATACATTCTTGATCAGGGAGCCAAGCCGAGTCGATTCAGCCCTGTACGTCTGTCCTATACTCAGTTTTTCAAATACTAGAGACTTGTGATTTGGCAATGTCATAATCACGGTCTGAAAGTTTCATCAAGTGAGTTCGTCTACATAACAAGTAAGAAAACTCTAGCCGACACCGCTCGACTGGGGGATACCGTGGCATCCAAAATTTACCAAAAAAAAAAAAAAGGAATTGTATAAGGCTCACACTACGCTAAAAACAAAATTTGAAGACTCCAGCTAGAAATATGTATTATATAGAGTTATACAGGTGGGTATCGATTTCGTTTTTAATAGATAACATTAAAATTAAAATAGCTATAGCCTCTAGCTCTTATAGGCTCTGAGATCGACGCGTTTATAGATACGGACAGACGGACATGGCTATGTCAATTCGGCTTGTCTCCCTGATCTGCCACACCTCCTTCTGCCTGTTACATACATTTCAACAAAACCATTATACCCATATATCCATATATTAAACACAAAGCCATTATGATGTGAGTTAATAGAGCGCCCCTAGTGGGCGTATTGCGAACATCTTGATACTATCTGACGAGGGAATACACGAGTTTACCTTCCAAATTTTAAGTCTCTAGCTTCAATAGCGTAGAAATGGTTTGCGTTCATTCATACGGACAGACAAAAACTGATTACAAAAACTGATTTTTCGAAAATCTAGCTTGCAACTTTAAGAAATGTTATGTTAAATGCTAAACATTATATATAATATGACCCAACCTATCTATAAATAGGAAGGTATCTTGCAAATATTTTACGGAAATAAAATATGCTTCATGCTTCATATTGCATTGAGAAGGGCAAAGAGTGGGCATGGTGTAGGCGAGGAATAAATGAACTTTTCGATACTTTCCGCTACCTGACAAACCCCTTAGCATCATCAGCAGGTGAAAATCGTGAAAATGCATTTTCCATGTTAGCTGCTATTCAAATTGCTTAATTGCATATTAAATATGCAGAAAAGTAGACAAAACGGAAAAAAGTATATGTGTGTGTTTGTGTGCGAATACATATATAGGCGGATAACTAACCGTTCACAAAATTGTCCTGTGGCCAACATGTGCGTGCGTGTGTGTATGTTGACGTCTGTGAAAATTTTTGTTTCAACAAGCATTATCGCTCTTGACAGCTTCCTGGCATCGGACAGCCACAGACCACTGCTTCCTCGCCTCCTAACGCCCCCATAGGCCCACAGCACTCAACCCATCAAAGTGACATCTGATTTGCCGTTACGTAAGCAATTCAAATAGCCGACAGGTTAAAAGTCAACAGAAGGAGTCGGAAAGCATAAAATCTGCTACAGCATGTTGAAATTTATTTTTGAATACCCTTTTTTATATGAGTATTTCGCGAAAGTAAAAGTAAAATACAATTTTGGAAATGGTGTGTGAGTATTTCGACTTTGAAATGTCATTACCTAATATTCTCTTCTACATTAAATGAAACTTTTAATCAAATATTTTATATAAGTAAAAGCTTTACAGTCGGGCGCTGTCGACTGCAGAATACTTATCTGCAGCTCAGCTCCCGGCTCTAAAACAATGCAAGATATAGACTTTCTTATTTACTACGCCCCCTTCTAAGAAACATATTTAAAACAAGTAAGAAAACTCTAGTCGAGAGGGTATACGCTGAACCCTGCGAAAAACCGCTATTCCAAGCATTCTTTGTTTCCTTTATATACAATTGTATATGTACGTTCATTACAAGCAAAACATACACACGCACAGGCGCACACACACAAGCGCAGGTCGTTGCGTCAGCTGTTCTTGGCCTTCTTTTTGTATGACAATGCTATCGGAAATTAAACTTTTTTTTAATAACTTTTTTTCTAGACGAACGATTTTGAGTAAACTTGTTGGGCGTGATCATGTCGATTATTTGGAACAAACTCGATCTTTTCGTGCTATACAGGAACATACATACATAAAACATTTCAAGTCTCTAGCTCTTATAAGTTTAGAGAACGACCCGTTCATACATACGGACGGACGGACGTGCAGACGGACTATATCAATTCGGCTTGTCTTCCTGATCAAGAATATATATACTTTATGGGGTCTGTCACGCCTCCTTCTGCCTGTTACATACAAACATTATACCCTGATTTCCCATTTTCAATGGGTTCAGGGTATAAAAATTGAAAAAATGTAATAAAATATGTTGAACATAAGCTGAAAATTTCATTCAAATCCATTAATTCTCGGATGGAATATATATATATATATATATATATATATATATATATATATATATATATATATATATATACTAAATATATATATATAGATCCATCCGAGAATTAATGGATGGATATATATATATATATATATATATATATATATATATATATATATATATATATATATATATATATATATATATATATATATATATATACTAAAGACATACATACATATACGCCCCTATGGTTGTAGATCCATCTTATCATATTGATTTTTGGTTGTCACCCCGATTATATATAGCAAATTGAAAATTCAGATTCCATTTGCGTAAATATACCATTTTTGTTGATGGTACAGTTTTATACGATTCCCTACGCCCCAACGGAAGTAGAGATATAAAAAAATAAATCCAATTAGGCACGTCCTAGTGGGTTAATCAGGAAAATCTTGACACTTTGTCGGACGAGGGTCTACACGAATTTAAATTCTCAGTTCCAAGTAAAAGTGGTTTGCGTTCATACAAGCAAACGGAAGGGCGGCAAGACGGGCATTGGAGAAAACCAATATATTCATTTCACTTTGTGTATGAGTAGGAATCAGATTTTTCGACTTGAATACAGGGTATATACTAGTTGTATATCTTGTCCTCTCAAGCACATCTACATCTTTTAATTGACAAGATATGTTGTGAACCTTTGGCGGACTGTCAAAAGTGTGTTGTCAAGTACGCTTTTAATAGAATTTCCATTTGTGCCCATTAGCCAATCACATGTAGAAATTAACGACGGAAGACGGCATCGCAAAATATTATATCATGATATTTTTCGGATTGCTCATTGACAGCTGATAAATTAAGTTCTTAAATTAAAGCAACAAATGATGAATGCGAAGATAATTTATGTGAGAGACTTATTTCGCCCTTTATATAGCGACTCCGCTTGGGCTGCATTATGGTTTTTATACCCATTAAAAGTGGCAACACACGGTATTACGGTTTTGTTGAAATGTATGGCAGACCCCATAAAGAATATATATTCTTGATCAGTTGTCCGTATGTATGAACTCGTCGATCTCAGAACCTAAAAGCTAGAGACTTGAAAATTTTTATGTAGATTCCTGTATATCACAAAAATTTATTTATTTCATTAAAATCCATTAAGTCGCACAGAAGTGATTAAATAAAACACACACACACACACTTAATTCTGTTGTTGTTATTTAGAGAATAAAATTCTCTTAAAGACAAAACACATTGGTATGCGTTATCTTTAGTAGCATATAGTGAGTTGAACATTGCACACTGCAAAAAAAATATGCTGTTCGAATTATTAATGGTTGGGGCTCGTACGCTCCACAATCACTATAGTCAGTTGCTTGCCCTTTAAATACAATTAATAGACTCTAAAGGGGAGATTAAAAACAGCAATGTCAATTAACAAGTTACTTGCAGCGTCTGGTCGTCACAAAACTTTAGGAAAACAAACACGAGAACAAAAAAAAATTGCCTTGCAAATCAATTAGAAAATTTCCAAAGTTTGGCGCTTGGTGTTGAAAATGTTCTTTGCAATTCAAGAATTGAAAATTCATTTCACCGCATGACCCGACGGAACATTAGTAATAATGTCTGTGGGGTAAATGGCTGCCTGACTGACTAGCTGTCAGTTGTATTGTGCTGTGACTTTTTAACCTAATGAATAATAAATTGGGCCAATTGTCACGCAAAAGCAACGTGCACAGACGCCGACAAAATGTGTTGGAGAATGGCGAGCAGAGCTGCTGGTTAACTGTAAGGATAACGCCTTTTCCAGCCTTTACTCAATTGCTTACCTTTTTGGGATCTGTTTCGACTGCCAACCAGCATATCCAAATTGCAGACAGATTTTCTTATTTTCTCGCAGCTTTTACCATTTCTCGTTTGTTATACCAATACACTAATACTATGTAACAAACATATTGCGAAACGGTAACATACTCTCTAGTGGGCTTTGTAGCAGAAGAGCAGAATTGCTATTTGATTCATTATCAGCATTTGAGCTAAAATGAGTCTGATATATATATATATATATATATATATATATATATATATATATATATAGATATATTTGTTGCTCATTATATAGGGTATTACCTAGTATATAACTCCCATCGTGCGATTAAGCATGTTCACTTGCTTCTGCTTTGCTCCAAATGTCGCTTTCAATAGATTTTGGCATTTGTTAGCTTCTATCCAAGTCGCTGGGGAAATTGCAGCCAAATGCTGTTACAGCTAAATCATTAGCTGTAGGTGGCAGCTATTGCAATTATCGTTATTGTTGATATTGTATTGCCTCTGTATGTGCGATGAAGAAGTAATTAGCATATTGAAACGTTTTGGCCTTTCGCGAAACTTTTACTCATCAATAATGAAAAAATTTCACATTGCATTTAGGCGTAAGCGTATGTTTTAGTTTTTATGCAGTGCCTTCCCTTAAATGTTTAATTGCAACATTTACAAGATACGAAGGTATTAGACAGAAGAACACAGACGTGATAGGCTAAAAGCTATTTGATTGACAAAAATATTTTGTTCTGACAAGCAGCTTCTCAATCACAATTTACCGAACAAAATATTTTTGTCAATCAATAAGAATCGTGTTTGCGAGTATTAGCAATTTCAAAGTACATTCCAAAATAATCATCAACGCTAAACAGCCAGTCAATACGCGGTCACAACTACATACATGTTTTATCAAAAGAACTGGCTTTTAAATAACTGATCAAGCGATCAAGGAGTAACGTATATGAATGACTGAATTGTTTACTAATAGTTCTGACAATCAACTCATTTTTATACCCTGAACCCATTGAAAATGGGAAAATCAGGGTATAATGTTTTTGTTGAAATGTATGTAACAGGGAGAAGGAGGCGTGGCAGACCCCATAAAGTATATATATTCTTGATCAGGGAGACAAGCCGAGTCGATTTAGCCCTGTCCGTCTGTCCGTCTGTCCGTCCGTCCGTCCGTCTGTCCGTATGTATGAACGCGTCGTTCTCAGAACCTATAAGAGCTAGAGACTTGAAATTTTTTATGTAGGTTCCTGTATAGCACGAAAAGATCGAGGTTGTTTCAGAAATTCGATAACTGTTATCGTTTTATTGTTATCGATTAAAAACGAAAATCTAAATTAAGCTAAAAAACTCTATCTAATTCATCTTTCTAGCTAGAGTCTTCAAATTTTGCATTTAGTGTTATTTGGACCTTACACAATTTCGGTTTTTGTTAAATTTTGGGTGCCACGTCCCCTTCGCCTCGAATTTGTAACTCCCGTATATCAAATACTAGAGACTTGTGCTTTGGCACATACATACATATGAATGACATGATCACGCCTAACCAGTTTGATCAAAATCGTTACTCTAGAAAAAAGTTATTAAACATTTAATTTCCCATAGCATTGTCATGCCAAGCAGCCAAAGAACAGCTGACGCACCGACTGGCGTTTGTGTGTGTGCGCGCCTGTGCGTGTGTGTGTAAGTTTGGCTTGTAATGAACGTACATATGCATGTGTATATAAAAGAAACAAAGAATGCTTGGAATAACGGTTCTTCATGGGGTTCAGGGTATACCCTCGTCGAGCGGTCTCGACTAGTTTTCTTACTTGTTTACAATTACGATAGGTATGAAAACTTAATTAATCTAGTCTTAAATAATTACATCAAAATTCGATGTATTTGTGTCTCAAAAAGTTCACGAGTTCAGGAACAGAAGCGAAAGTCAACCAATATTTTAGAGGATCACTTTTGACATCCTAATATTCCATTATTATGGAATACTGATTTTCGATACGAGTTGAGTCTGACTCCTTTAAAAAGAATAGATTAAACTATTTTTAAGCCGTGGGTCAGAATACTAATAAGTGGCACCAGACTGGTCAATGTTGTTACTTGTTATACTCATAATGAGTATATTAGTTTTTTGCACTGTCCTTCATGCTATCCTTCCGTCCGCCCATTTGTTCGTCTGGCATTTCTACGTCATTAAAGTTAGAGACTCGAAATTTTGAATACGTTCACTTTGGATGTGGTGAATTGCTAATTTTATTTTTCGGTATCTCAGTCCTTCTAGGGAAAGGGCTACAGAGTTAGGATTTAGAATTTATGCTAACGTTGAGAATTCAGATCAAAAAGCAATATTTGCGCGTGGGGTCGTGGCAAATCAGGTAAAACTTTGTCTTCTACAGTTTTGACAACTAGAATGTACAAATTTAGTACGTGATGTATTATTAAGATCCTATAACAATTTTTGCAAAAGTTATTTTCGCATGACAGTGTCGATAAGTTAATTATTAGCAAAATATTTCGGTTTAATCTTTAATATTTAATTTAATCTGGCTATCAGCTTTAAGGCTCATTAGTAAGCCTAACAAATATAGTAAAATAACTAGTCAACTAGATGAATAACTAGTCAATTTAGGTAAGTATCCCATACCTCTATTAAAAAATAAGTATAGAAAGGGCCCAACCAACAACTATACTATTTACGCCTGCGCAGATCATAAAAAAAATCATGCAATATAATATCAAGGTTTCACGCTCATTGGTCGGCCCCAACTGCGGCAACAGCCGAGCACTGTGTTCACGAATACTTCGCATGGGCAAAGAATTCAAAAGCGAACGTATGAACAGGGTTGTTTGTTGTTGGTGTTGTTGTTATTGCTGCCGTTTTATGTTTCGAATCGGCATTCGTAAATAGCTACAGTTCGTGCCTATGTCCACGACAAATTACAAGGATCACAGCCCCAGCACCACAGCAGATAACGTTACAGCATTCGCATCAGAAGTGCAGTTCTAGTGCAGCACTCACACCGTGCTGACGTGTTTTATTTCCATAACAACGCAAAACAAACGTTTGTCAACAGTGATGTTAATTCAAAGTCAGCCAGTACTAAAATCCCTGATGGTATTTTGAAAATAATCTTATTTGTAAACTAAAACGGACCCTTATATCATTTTGATTGTTGCTCAGAAAGCCCGTCATTTAACATGGCTTTCGAGTAATAATCGAAACCAAATAAGGCATCCAAACTTCTTTAAACAAATATTAGCTATTGCTTTTAAAAGCGCGGTAAGTATTTTATTTTTATTTCGAAAGCATTCAAAGATATTTTTAGTCAATCTTTATATTGATAATGTTAAACTTTCAAGAGCTTAAGGTTAAACAAGTAAGAAAACTCTAGTCGAGACCGCTCGATTAGGGTATACCCTGAACCCTGCGAAGAGCCGCTATTCCAAGCATTCCTTGTTTCTTTTATATACACATGCATATGTACGTTAATTACAAGCAAAATATACACACACAAGCGCAAGTCGTTGCGTCTGCTGTTCTTTGGCTGCTTTGCATGGTAATGCTATGGGAAATTAAATGTTTAATAACTTTTTTTCTAGAGTAACGATTTTGATCAAACTTGTTGGGCGTAATCATGTCATCCATAAGTATGTATGTGCCAAAGCACAAGTCTCTAGTATTTGATATACGGGAGTTACAAAGTCGAGGCGAAGGGGGCGTGGCACCCAAAATTTAACGGACTCTAGCTATACAGATGAATTATATAGAATTATATAACTGAGCATTGATTTCGTTTTTAATCGATAACATTAAAAGTAAGACAGTTATCGATTTTTTTTTTAACAAACTCGATCTTTTCGTGCTATACAGGAACCTACATAAAAAATTTCAAGTCTCTAGCTTTTATAGGTTCTGAGAACGACGCGTTCATACATACGGACAGACAGACGGACGGACAGACGGACAGGGCTAAATCGACTCGGCTTGTCTCCCTGATCAAGAATATATATACCTTATGGGGTCTGCCACGCCTCCCTCTCCTTATTACATACATTTCAACAAAAACATTATACCCTGAATTCCCATTTTCAGGGTATAACAAGTAAGATAACTCTAGTCGAGACCGCTCGACTAGGGTATACCCTGAACCCTGCGAAGAACCGCTATTCTTTGTTTCTTTTATATACACATGCGTATGTACGTTCATTGCAAGAAAAACATACACACACAAGCACAGGCGCCCACACACAAGCGCAAGTCTTGCGCCAGCTGTTCTTTGGCTGCTTTGCATGGCAATGCTATGGGAAATTAAATGTTTAATAACATTTTTTGTAGAGTAACGATTTTGATCAAACGTGTTGGGCGTAATCATGTCATCCATATGTATGTATGTGATAAAGCACAAATCTCTAGTATTTGATATACGGGAGTTACAAATTCGAGGCGAAGGGGGCGTGGCACCCAAAATTTAACAAAAACCGAAATTGCGTAAGGTCCAAATAACACTAAATGCAAAATTTGAAGGCTCTAGCTAGAAAGGTGAATTAGATAGAGTTTTTTAGCTTAATTTAGATTTTCGATTTTAAACGATAACAATAAAACGATAACAGTTATCGAATTTCTGAAACAACCTCGATCTTTTCGTGCTATACAGGGACCTACATAAAAAATTTCAAGTCTTTAGCTCTTATAGGTTCTGAGAACGACGCGTTCATACATACGGACAGACGGACATAGCCATATCAACTCGGCTTGACTCCCTGATCAAGAATATATATACTTTATGGGGTCTGCCACGCCTCCTTCTGCCTGTTACATACATTTCAACAAAAACATTATACCCTGATTTCCCATTTTCAATGGGCTCAGGGTATAAAAAAATGAGTCGCAGACCCCATAATGTAGATACTCTTAATTAGGATGACAAGCTGAGTTGACGTATCTATGTCCGACTGACTAACCGTATGTTTGAGCTCACAGATCTTAGAACTAGAAACTAGGTCTTTTTTTAAATCTATAACTAGTCTCGATTAATGTTATCGATTAAAAACGGTGTCGAAATGCGTTCATACAATTATGTCTTTGGAGCCAGGGACTAACAATTTTGCATTTAGTTTAATTTTTATAGAGTTTATATTAAGTCGATCACTAAGAAGTAAGTTTTTTAGTTAAATTTAAATACTATTTATACCCTGAATCCATTGAAAATGGGAGTTCAGGGTATAATGTTTTTGTTGGAAGGCGTATGTATGTAACAGGCAGAAGGAGGCGTGGCAGACCCCATAAAGTATATATATTCTTGATCAGGATGACAAGCCGAGTTGATATAGCCGAGTAGATATAATGCCTAAGAAAACCGCATGTGGATATGTGCAGAATTTTTTATACCCTGAACACATTGAAAATGGGAAAAAGGGAATAATGGTTTTGATGAAATGTATGTAACAGGCAGAAGGAAGCGTGGTAGGCCTCATAAAGTATATATATTCTTGATCAAGGAGACAAGCCGAGTCGATTTAGGCCTGCCCGTCTGTTCGTCCGTCCGTCCGCATGTATGAATGCGTCGATCTCGGAACCTGTAAGAGGTAGAGGCTTGAAATTTTTTATGTAGGTTCCTGTATAGCACGAAAAGATCGAGTTTGTTAAAAAAATCGATAACTGTCTTAATTTTAATGTTATCAATTAAAAACGAAATCGATGTTCAGTTATATAATTCTATATAATTCATCTTTATAGCTAGTCTTCAAATTTTGCATTTAGTGTTATGTGAGCCTTACACAATTTCGGTTGTTGTAAAATTTTGGATGCCACGCCCCCTTCGCCTCAAATTTGTAAATACGTATTTCAAGTATTAGAGACTTGTGATTTGGCATATACATACATATGGATGACATGATCACGCACAACAAGTTTGATCAAAATCGTTGCTCTAGAAAAAAAGTTATTAAACATATAATTTCCTATAGCATTGCCATGCAAATAGCAGCCTAAGAACGGCTGACGCACCGACTGGCGTGTGTGTGTGCTTGCGCCTGTGTATGTGTGTGTGTATGTGTTGCTTGTAATTAACATATATATACTTATGTATATTAAAGAAACGGAGATTGCTTGGAATTGCGGTTCTTCGCAGGGCTCAGGGTATACCCTAGTCGAGCGGTCTCGACTAGAGTTTTCTTACTTGTTTAAAATGTAAACCCATTCATTTACTGGCTTTGAGTGGAACTAATCTCAATTTAAATATTTGGGGAAATTTGGAGTCGGTATCCAAAATTTAACACAAATCAAAATTACATAAAATAAATATAAGACTTACAAAAAAGCGTTCGTCTAGAAAAAAAGCTATTAAACATTTAATTTCCCATAACATTGCCATATAACTAGTAGCCAAAGAACAACTGACGCAGCGACTTGCGCTTGTGTGTGCGTGCGCCTGTGCGTGGGTATGTGTACGTGTTGCCTGTAATGTGCATATATATATACATATATATATATATATATATATATTTATATATATATATCTATATATATATAAGAGTGCTTTAGTCGAGACTGTTCAACTAAGAGATCCCCTGAACCCTGCGAAGAACCGCGATTCCTAAGAACCGCTAAAATTCTCCGTTACTTTTCTATGTATGTAGCAAGCAACATATACACACAGACATACGCACGCACAAGCAATTACTGTGCAATTAGACTCAGCAACTGATTTGAGTGTACAAGGCGCCGATAATATGAGATATTAAATGTTTAATAACTTTTTTTAAAAGCACAAGTCTCTAGTACTTGAAATACGGGTTTTATCAATTTGAGGCGAAGGGGCGTGGTATCCAACAAAAATCGAAAATGCAGAAGGCTCAAATAACACTAAATGCTAAATTTTAAGACTCTAGCTAGAAAGATGAATTAGATAGAATTATATAACTGAGTATCGATTTCGTTTTCAATCGAAAACATTAAAACGGAAGTAGTTAACAAGCTTAATCGCCGACATAGTTACAGATTCAGCCACCAAGGAACAACACAAAACCTATCTACGTCAACTTCTTGAATGACTCCGTCGTTTTCACCTAATTATTAATTTATATATTAATTAATATCGTTTCGGCCAAGCTTCAATCGAGTTTCTGAGACTCAAATGACAATGATCAATTTACCGAAGCCATTACACATACTAGTACTACTAGTACTGTTTATTTTGGGCAACAAGAAGAGTGATACTTCAACCATCGACATAAGATATCAAACAGTTACTCGCCATTGCAATTGGCAACCTTACTGGTTCACCAATCACATAACGATCGTCTGTCACTTAGCACGCACGCAAACCACACAGCAATGGAGCTGTTCTCCATCAAATTATTAACCAAGAACTTCAGTCATTAGCATTTTTCAGCGGTTACACTCGCTCGCTGTCCTGAATTGAAGACACTTCTGAATGATAAGACTATAAATTTACAACTCAAGCTTACCTCACTCATCAACCACTTTTATTTGTAATTTCTTGGCTGTCGCTGTACATCCGTTCACTCCTTAACCAATGAGAATGACCATCATCAGTAAAATTCACGTGGATTTGGAGTTCCAATATGCATAACGACATATCAAGGCAGACAATTCGAATCTAGACTTTCCCTGGAATTATTGCGACACCTTGGCATCGCACTCTCAAAGTATCAATCATATGTCACAATAGGAGCGGTTTGGAAAACCAGTCATATTGTTAGGACTACGATCAGTATATGAGCCAGATATTCAAACCACAGCCTTACAACATGTCTATGCCACAATGCCCAATGCCTTTCTAGCGAATTTGTTTACAAAAGCCTACTTCGACCTCAAATTGAGTTTACGCAAGAGCTAACTAGGATCATAAAAGATCAGTACACTTCTACGCCATTCGTATTAAAGGATCTAGCCTCATCAACACACTTAACGACACGGAACGGAAATCATTGGAAAAAACTATATGATGGATCTTTCGAAGTTAAAACAATATTATAAAAGTAAACTTTCCATAGACCGTCTTCAGCCCGATTACATCGCAGACAATCCAGCACAATCATATGCCAGACGTCGCCGCACAATTAGACATCCCGATCGCTTCAGCACTTGAAATCTATGAGTGAGTTTTGTTGCGATCTCGCGTCTGACATCATAAATAAGTCAAGGTCTACTCAACTAGGAGATACACTGATACACTACGCTTCTTTTCTTAATATACATACATTACAAGCAACTCATGCCCACATACACACACGAATGTATACCTTTTTTGCAGATGGACTTTCGTAATCAAACTTTCAGAGAGTGATTACGTTATTCATATGTGTGCATTTGCATTTTCGCAACACAAGTCTGAAGTATTTGAAAGGGTCTGGCATCCAAAATTTAACAGAAATCTAAATTGTATAAAATACACATCAAACTAAGAACAACATTTGCAAACTCTTGCTCCTAGATGTATTAGATATATTGTGTAACTAAATTTTGAATTCATTTTTAATCAATAACATTAAAACTGAAATAATAAAACAATAATAATTTTGAAGATTGGTGAAAGATTAAATTTGGAGAACGCGACCGTTCACAAGCACTTAAGACGACTAGGACTAATTTCAAGGCTTGATATATATTGTTCATACATAACGAAATTTGCTTCGCCGCATTACGGACTATGATCTGCATTTCAGAATTCTTACTGGAGATGAAAAGAGTAGTATTAAATGCAAACAGATCAACTAAAACGCAAGAGATCATGGTCGACAAGTAAGAAAATTCTAATCGAAAGTGCCCGACTAGAGGATACCCTGAACCCTGCGAAGAACCGCTACTCTGCAAATTCTCCGTTTCTTTTATATACACATGTACATATATGTATGTACATTACAAGCAGCACATACACACAGGCGGATGCACACACAAAAGTAAGTCGCTACGTCAGCTGTTTTTGCACTGCTATTTGTATGCCAATGATATGGGAAATTAAATGTCTAATAACTTATTTTGTAGACGAACGATTTTGATCAAACTTGTTGGACGTGATCATGTCATTCATATGTGTGTATTTGCCATAGCACAAGTCTCTAAAACTTTAAAAACGTGTTTTGCAAATTTGAGACGAAGGCGGTGTGGCATCCAAAATTTAATAAAAACCGATATTGTATAAGTCTCACATAACATAATTGCAAAAATTTGAAGACTCTAGCTAGAAAGATGAATTATATAGAATTATACAACTGAGTATCGATTTCGTTTTTAATCGATAAGATTATAATGAAAATATTTATCGATTTTTATAAAAACTTACTCGATCTTTTCATGCTATACAGGAAACTACATAACAAATTTCAAGTCTCTAGCTGTTACAGGTTCTAAGATCGACGCGTTCATATATTCGGACAGACGGACGGACGGACGGAAAGACGGGCAGGCGAACAGACGGGCATGGCTATATCAACTCGGCTTGTCTCCCTGATCAAGAATAAATATACTTTATGGGGTCTGCCATTTTCAATGGGCTCAGGGTAAAACAAGTAAGAAAACTCTAGTCGAGACCGCTCGACTAGGGTATATCCTGAACCCTGCGAAGAACCGCTATTCCGTGCATTCTCAATTTCTTTTATATACTTATGTATATGTATGTTCATTACAAGCAACACACTCACACACACAGGCGCACGCACACACAAGCGGAAGTCGGTGCATCAGCTGTTCTTTGGCTGCTATTTGCATGGCAATGCTATGGGAAATTAAGTCTCTAGTATTTGATATACGGGAGTTACAAATTTGAGGCGAAGGGAGCGTGGCACCCAAAATTTAACAAAAACCGAAATTGCGTAAGGCCCAAATAACACTAAATGCAAAATTAAAAGACTCTGGCTAGAAAGATGAATTAGCTAGAATTTTATAGCTTAATTTAGATTAGAAGTCTCTAGCTATTGTTCTGAGTTCTGAGATCGACGCGTTCATACATACGGACAAACGGACAGACAGACGGACAGACAGACTAACAGGGCTAAATCGACTAGACTTGTCTCCCTGATCAAGAATATATATACTTTATGGGGTCTGCCACGCCTCCTTCTGCCTGTTACATACATACGCCTTTCAACAAAAACATTATATCCTGAATTCCCATTTTCAATGGGTTAAGGGTATAACAAGTAAGAACGTTGCTGTCGGACGCAACCGACAGCGAAATACTATTTCACGCCCCAACAGCACACAGGGCCATCTATCACATTACATTTTTTAAAATTTAACCTTAAATCCCCACTGTCGCCGCTTAAATTAGCTGCAGATTAAAACTTTTCATTGGAGGTAGCCAGACAGTTTCAATTAGAATCGAAGCTTAGAGATGCCACCTCTCTCGATTTATCTCGATTGCCTTACCTTAGCAAGAACACGCACCTAAATCGAGAGAGGTGGCATCTCACAAAATAAGAGAGGTGGCAACTCTCAAAATGAGAGAGGGGGCAACTCTGAAAATGTGATTTAAGTTCGTTGGCGAGCGTAGAGGTGTGGGCTCGGGGCTCGAGCGGTCATGTTGATATTTTTGTTATATTTTCTTTATTTAGTTATTTTGTATTAAAAAAATATTCTTTTCAAACACATATATATAATTTGGCAAATCAAAAGACAAGGTCAAAGGTCACTAAGTCATTATGTGGCGCGTTATTGGCTCAGAAGCTGCAGATGTTTCAGTTTTGATTTGCCACGCCCCCAGTGGCCGTAGACAAATAATTTTTGGCATGTGCATAGAGTGGGCGTTTAAGAATATAACTGTAAAGTTTGGATGCTTACATTCGAAAAATGCGAAAATTACAGGGTATTTTTCTGTATGTCACGCCCCTTTTTGGGCGTAACAATAATTTTTGGGGAATCGATAGAGGAGGCCCTCAGTAACCTAGCATCCAATCTTGAAGCTTCTAGCACTAAAACTGTGGGAGATATAAGCTGATATTTGTTGCCACGCCCCCTGAAGGCGTTGATATATCCGCCATACCTTTTCGATTGTGGTATGTTAACCCGAGTATATATACCAAGTCTCAAGTCTCTAGCATCAATAGTGCTCAAAATATAACGAAACTAGTAAAATCACTATGTATTCAGATCCGATTTGCCACGCCCCTAGTAGGCGTGGCCATAAAAATGTTTGGGCGATCTTTATAGGATCTTAACAGTAACTCACGTGCCAAATTTGGGCGTTCTAGCTTTAAAACTGTAGAAGATACAGTTTCACCCGATTCGCCACGCCCCCGATGGGCGTAGATATATCCGCCATAGCTTTTTGATTTTGGGATGTCGACATGAGTGTTCAGTTAAAATCTCAACTCTCTAGCCCTTCTAGAAGTTGTGTTTCTGAGATACAGGAAAATGCATTTTCCGATTTGCCACGCCCCTAGTGGGCGTATCGGGAAAATCTTGACACTTTATCAGACGAGGGTATACACGAGTATATATTTCAAATTTCAAGTCTCTAGCTTCTATAGCGTCGAAATAGTTTGCGTTCATACGGACAGATGGACGGACAGCATGACACGGAGAGGCTATAGAGTCTCTGACAAAAAAGCAGCAAATAAAATATTTAAAAAAAAAAAAAAAAAAAAAAAAAAAAAAAAAAGTGATTTTACTAGCTTCGTTATATTTTGAGCACTATTGATGCTAGAGACTTGAGACTTGGTATATATACTCGGGTTAACATACCACAATCGAAAAGGTATGGCGGATATATCAACGCCTTCAGGGGGCGTGGCAACAAATATCAGCTTATATCTCCCACAGTTTTAGTGCTAGAAGCTTCAAAATTGGATGCTAGGTTACTGAGGGCCTCCTCTATCGATTCCCCAAAAACTATTGTTACGCCCCAAAAGGGGCGTGACATACAGAAAAATACCCTGTAATTTTCGCATTTTTCGAATGTAAGCATCCAGTTATATTCTTAAACGCCCACTCTATGCACATGCCAAAAATTATTTGTCTACGGCCACTGGGGGCGTGGCAAATCAAAACTGAAACATCTGCAGCTTCTGAGCCAATAACGCGCCACATAATGACTTTGGGACCTTTGACCTTGTCTTTTGATTTGCCAAATTATATATATGTGTTAGAAAAGAATATTTTATTAATACAATATAGCTAAATAAAGAAAATGTAACAAAAATATCAACATGACCGCACCGAGGTTCGAGCCCACACCTCTACGCTCGCCAACGAACTTATGTATATCACATTTTCTGAGTTGCCACCTCTCTCATTTTGAGAGTTGCCACTCTCTTATTTGGAGAGATGCCACATCTCCCGATTTAGGTGCGTGTTCTTGCTAAGGTAAGGCAATCGAGATAAATCGAGAGAGGTGGCATCTCTAAGCTTCGATTCTAATTGAAACTGTCTGGCTACCTCCAATGAAAAGTTTTAATCTGCAGCTAATTTGAGCGGCGACAGTGGGGATTTAAGGTTAAATTTAAAAAAAAAGTAATGTGATAGATGCCCCTGTGTGCTGTTGGGGCGTGAAATAGTATTTCGCTGTCGGTTGCGTCCGACAGCAACGTTCTTACTTGTTTATTTTTTAATTTAAAAAAAATACTTCCTTAAACATACATATGTAAGTATATAAAATAAATTGAATGAAATAGAAATAGAATGTGCAGAATAGCGGTCTCCGCAGGGTTGGGGAATTTCCTAGTCGATCAGTCTCGACTAGAACTTTCTTACTTGTATTTCTAGTATTTGAAATAAGTTTGTTGCAAATTTAGGGCGAAGGGGCGTGGTATCCAAAATCCGAATATTGCAAAATCTTTGTATTAATTTTCAATAATATTAAAGTTACGAAATATTTTCAAAAGTATTTATGTTATAATACATTTTATTCTGCTTGAATCATTTCCTCTAAGCTATTCAGAATTTCCAAGAGAAATTCTAGAACTGGATTGTAAGCATAAGTATTTAATGTTCAACAGTCGACCCACATCAGAAGCCACTTCAAGAGACTTCCTCTATTGGAATATGTTACCGAAAAATCAGTCGATGAACTTTTTACGCAAAACGACAAAAACAAAAACCATTAAACAAATATCATGGAACGACCTTCACATTGAATGCGTCTAAGAGTTGTCGGCCAATGAATGTCAACGCACCTAACACGACTACCCACGTCTCTATCTCGCTGTTATGTATTATTTATTTTGGTTCGGCAGTCAACAGACAGTTTCTTATTAATTAGCATATGGCGAGACAACGACAACGACACCCAATACTGTCCCCGATCATTGAACCTGGAATTATTGTTTTAGATGTGCGACATTTCTGGGTTTCGAATTTAATTTTATTTAAAACAATTAAGAACGTTGCAGTCGGGTGCTACCTACCACGGAATACTCAATCGAACCATGCCACCAATTGGTATATATATACATACACACGCACACACAAACATATATATATATATATATATATATATATATATATATATATATATATATATATATATATATATATCACGCCCCCAATGCGAGTAGACATATAATATAGCTCGATTATATATACCAAGTTTCAAGTCTCTAGCATCAGTAGCTCTTAAAGTATGACAGACTGAAAAATCACTATATAAGAACGCGTTGTGAACGCGAGTATACATTTAAAATTTCCGATTTGCCACGCCGCTATATGGGCGTCTCGGGAATTTCTTATATATACTCCAACTTTTTCTAGCTTCAATAGCGTAATTCAATTTGCGTTTCATGCGGAAGTCCTGACGGATATTGCACAAAACCTAAATTCTCATTTCACTTTTCTGAGTGAGAATAAAAATTTTCAAGATAAAAACAAGTAAGAACGTTGCTGTCGAACGCAACCGACAGCGAAATACTATTTCACGTCCCAGCAGCGCACAGGGGCATCTATCACATTATATTTTTTAAAATTTAATATTAAATCCCCACTGTCGCCGCTCAAATTAGCTGCAGATTAAAACTTTTCATTGAAGGTGGCCAGACAGTTTCAATTAGGATCGAAGCTTAGAACACTTAACTTAGCAAAAACACGCACCTAAATCGAGAGAGGTGGCATCTCTCAAAATAAGAGAGGTGGCAAATTCTCAAAATGAGAGAGGGGGCAACTCTGAAAATGTGATTTAAGTTCGTTGTTTCAGTTTTGATTTGCCACGCCCCCAGTGTCCGTAGACAAATAATTTTTGGCATGTGCATAGAGTGGGCGTTTAAGAATATAACTGTAAAGTTTGGATGCTTACATTCGAAAAATGCGAAAATGACAGGGTATTTTTCTGTATGTCACGCCCCCTTTTGGGGCGTAACAATAATTTTTATGGAATCGATAGAGGAGCCCCCAGTAACTAGCATCCAATTTTGAAGCTTCTAGCGCTAAAACTGTGGGAGATATAAGCTGATATTAGTTGCCACGCCCCCTGAAGGCGTAGATATCCGCCATACCTTTTCGATTGTGGGATGTTAACCCGAGTATATATACCAAGTTTCAAATCTCTAGCATCAATAGTGCTCAAAATATAACGAAACTAGTAAAATCACTATATATTTAGATCCGATTTACCACGCTCCTAGTAGGCGTGGCCATAAAAATTTTTGCGATCTTTATAGGATCGTAACAGTAGCCCACGTGCCAAATTTGGGCGTTCTAGCTTTAAAACTGTAGAAGATACAGTTTGACCCGATTTTCCACGCCCCCAATGAGCGTAGATATATTTGCCATAGCTTTTTGATTTTGGGATGTCGACATGAGTGTTCAGTTAAAATCCCAACTCTCTAGCCCTTCTAGAAGTAGTGTTTCTGAGATACAGGAAAATGCATTTTCCGATTTGCCACGCCCCTAGTGGGTGTCTCGGGAAAATCTTTACACTTTATCAGACAAGGGTATACACGAGTATATATTTCAAATTTCAAGTCTCTAGCTTCAATAGCGTGGAAATGGTTTGCGTTCATACGGACAGACGGACGGACAGCATGACGGACATTGCACAAACCCAATATACTATATGACTACGTGAAATAGTACAACAAGTAAAAGTGTTCAAGTCGAGATTGCTCGACTAGGAGATACCTTGAACCCTAAGAAATGCCAATACTCCAACATTCGAAGCTTTTTTTACAGACTCACGCACAAACACACGCTACTGCGCTTGGGCAGCAACTTGACTATATTATTGGAATTTAAGTGTTTAAGCGTTTTTTTGTAGATGGACTATGTTAGTTTTTTTTTTTTTGCACATTTAATGCCAAGGGGAAGTGTCATCCAAAATCCATACAAGGTCTTTATATTCATTGCACTGATCTACACAGTAAATGTGAAGTTTATAGCTTTAACAGTATATAACAATAAAGTCTATTTATCGATAAAAGGATAAAACTCATGCTGCGTATAGTAAACACAAGTATACTTTTCAAATTTCAGACCTCTAGCTTTTCTGGTTTACGAGATCATTCATACAGCCGGAGAGAGTGACAGACGCGTATGGCTCGTCGTCCTGATCAAGAATATATATACTGCAATACCTCTTCCTGTCAGTTAAATACATTTTTTAAAAACCATTATACCCTGATTTCCCATTTTCAATGGGCTCAGGGTATATTGTAATCTAAGTCATAAGAACACAAATTGTAGATTGGTACTTGGAAATGTAATTAAATTCCTTATTGTATACTCAATGCGAGCCGCCTGCACGTCTGAGTGCCTCTTCGACATTGAAAATGCTAGTTTTCTTAAGGGCAATGTTAATGTCATAGTCATAATTTACATTATAGTTTAACAATGATATTGTATTATTTAGTTATAACTTCCAGCTGCCAGCTCCCATGCTGGTAGGATGGAATTACAATTATATGAGCACCTGCAATTTACATAATATCGATAATTACACCAAGACAATTTTTCGTTCATAGAAATAAAACATTTAAATTTATACACATTTGTTATTTTTACTCGTTCATGTAGTGAAAGGTATATCGGTTTGGGCAGAGTGTGTGTTTCTGTCCGTAAGAATTTACTGTTATCTGCTTATAGAAAAGAATTGCACTGTGAAACATATACTCTTGTATACTCACATCTGTTATACTATTCTGACTGTTTAAATACGCTCACTGACTGTGTAGCCAATTCTATTAATTTTCTCTTCAATAATTCAAAATGAAAGTGTCTAATGAAATAAATTATATATTCGACAGCTTTACAGTTCGAATCACTATTTTGTTAAGTTATCTCTTAAACGTCAATTCCGATCAAAGCTATATTACTTTGACATATATTTATGTACGTACATATATCAAATCAATAGTTAAATTATGGAAATGTTCTGTATTCTGTATTTATTATAAAATCCAGATATATCCACCAAATGTATTTTAAAAATAGATTTTCAACCCGAACATATATACAAAATGTTAAGTCTCTACTATTCAACTGCTCAAAATACTACAGAATTTAGAAAATCATTATAGAGGCAGGTCCAAATTTACCGAGTGTGCCTCAATAAATAATTATTTGGTCGATCTTTCAAGGATTGTAACATTACCTAAAAACTATATCAGTTGATTATCAGACTTTAAGTCCCTTCGCTTTACTTTTTAACTTTTCACTTTCGTGAATGACAGATAGACGGACAGGGCTAGATGAAGTCACCTCGTCGACTAGATCTGTAATTATTAAAATACTAAGTAAGGATAATGAACATAGGTATGCATATACATTTACTACCACATTACATAGCGTATTTACACTAACTCATATTAGCTGAACTATGTATTTGTTAATCGTTCAATGTCATGAACTTCACTACTTTACTGGCAACAAATTCGTAAACAAAATTCGTTGGCTTTTGTTTACGTTTCACATTTCACGTTTCATTGTGTTCGGCAGCACCTAAAATCTTGTGGGTGTAGAAGGAAGAGAAAGGGTGAGGCGGGCAAAGAGAGATAGCAAGAGAAAAGGAGAGAGATAAACAGGTAAGGCATGTGAAGTACTGGTACGTGCTGCACATGCTGGGTAATACGGACCTGCAGTCAAAGTCAACCTCAACATCGCTTCGCGCCGCTTCGCTGTCAACAAACACGAAGCTTGGCAACATGTGTTGAAACTTCCGTTCGTTATCAAACAAAAATATAAAAAAACAACTCGTCGAATGAGCACTAATCCGGATAGAACAGCAGCAAGTAAGTCACTGGCTCAGTCGGGCCGCCAACCTATATATAAATTAATTTGCGCACACAATATTTGTGACAGTTCGCCAACAAGCTTTGCACCAGCAAATGCATAACGGCTAGTTTTTGAATAGCAACAATATGTGGAAATTTGCGCAGCTTTTTGTGGTTTTACATCTTCTAAATTATACGCAGGCTCAGATTGCTTGTAAGTGCATTATTTCCATCTCGACATTAAACAGCTAAAAAAATGTTAACGAATCTGCGACTTAAACCATTCAATCAGTCAATCAATATAATAACGTGATCATACTAATAATAACAATGATAGTAATGCCAATAACACTAGCACCATCAAATATACAAATATTAATAGATACCCTAATAATAATAGTATTTATAATAGTAATTGATAATTGTTTCCTATCAATAGTAACAGGTCTGCCCTGCACAGTTCGCAATCCTAAGATCGTCGGCGGCAGCGAAGCGGAACGGAACGAAATGCCCTTTATAGTTAGTCTAATGCGGCGTGGTGGCCACTTTTGTGGGGGCACCATCATACATGAACGCTGGATAATCACCGCTGGTCACTGTATTTGCAACGGTCTGCAAAAGCTTATGAAACCCACACAGATTCAAGGCGTTGTAGGTCTCCATAGCATTAGGGATTACCTGAATGCTGTCAGCGACGGGCCCCAAGGTTTTCAAGTGGACTTTAAGCGCATTGTGCCGCACCCCCAATACAATTGCAACAATGTGCTGCATGATATTGGTAAATATACACTCTATTATACCAATTTAAGAAGTAAATCAGCCTACATTTGCATAAATAGCCCTGCTGGAACTCGTACAACCGATTCGATTTTCGGCTCACATTCAACCCAGCTGTGTCAGTTCAGAAGAGGAGCAGAGTTTGGTTCCTCAATACGGCACAGTATCCGGCTGGGGATGGACACAAGAGAACCAGGCAGACGGCGAACGCGCCGATGTTTTGCGCAAGGCAACAGTTAAAATATGGACCAATGAGGTCTGCGAACGTTCATATCGAGCGCAAGGAAAGTCCAACAGCATAACCGACACTCAGATGTGTGCAGGATATGAGAATGGTCAAATTGACTCATGTTGGGTGAGTATGCAACTTTAGAGGGGAGCATCAAATGTTATGTCGCGCTCTTCTCAGGCTGACTCGGGTGGCCCACTGATGTCGAAGGAGCATTATTTGCTGGGTGTTGTGTCTACGGGCATTGGTTGTGCGCGTCCAGGACTACCAGGCATATATACGCGTGTCAGTAAATATGTGCCGTGGATACAAAGTGTAATGGGCAATCGCCAGTAACTGTTAAATGTGGTAAACAAAATGTGATAAATCTGTGATATTGATATACATATGTACATATACGGATAAATAAATAAATATACATATATTACGTATATTAAATTACAAAAAGCGAATATCTTACAGTATCTCAAAGGTAATTTAAAAATTTAAACAAAAGTTTGGAGAGCTCTCAACGTTATTATATATAATTTATTACACATAGAGAATACATGTATATATATATATATATATATATATATATATATTCTCTTTTAGATTCATATCCTATTTCAAATTATTTGTCTTAATAATTAAATTTGACTGAACCAAATGTCAATATTACGCTGTTATTAACATTAGGGCAAATGTGAAATATTTGGGTGACCATAGGTTGCATAACTAATTGCTCACTTTGGTGGACGATTGAGTAACATATGGTATCTTTTAACAGTGCTGTTGTGAACAGAAACATCTGTTGTATATG
Organism: Drosophila paranaensis; assembly: GCA_035047545.1. Classification (NCBI taxonomy): domain Eukaryota; kingdom Metazoa; phylum Arthropoda; class Insecta; order Diptera; family Drosophilidae; genus Drosophila; species Drosophila paranaensis. Next base: position 352,209 of record JAWNPL010000142.1, on the reverse strand, counting down.
AAGAACAAAACAACAAAGTATGGACGACTCCGCACTTACAGGGTAAAATCAAATTATTCATAATCACTTAGTTTTTTTTTTAAATTTGGATTAGTCTAGCGATTGCAGAGCTTATGCGCGGATTGCCAAGTCAAGATTCCAACTATCCAGGTAATGAGCCTCAGGAGCGAAAAATAAATCCTCTGGTTAAACCAAACAAAAAGTTTCTGGGACGGACAATAAACAACATACTACGACATAACAAACGAGCGATCGAGCGTACCCAGGCGAATTGCCAGCAAAAACTTCAGGAATTAGATTACAGACACGAACTGCGCAAAGGAAATGTGTTTTATAACCGAAGCATCAGGGAAGAAATCGAGGGAAGCACGGAACATAAAAATCACTCTAGAAATAAATTTAAACCAAGACGCAGTAGCAGTGGCAGTAGTTCGTCTAGAGAATATCGCAGTCGCAGGCGAGATTGCAAAAAGAAACTAAAGAATAAGAAAACCAAACGAAGACACCATACAAGAAGCAGCAGCAGTGTACTAGTTTCATCACCTCTGGAGTCAACTACTCATAAATGTAATTTTATCTATTCAAATAAATTGGCGCTAGCAGTGGCTATGGTTTATAGTCGACCGCTGCATCAAGCACTAGCTAATGAGCCAGCTCCATCCTCTTCGCCATCGGGTGACAATGTTACGGAGCTGATGACGGATGACGAAACACTCAAGCAGGACATAAACTTAAAGGAACTATCGATAGCATCCTCGAGTGATGAAATTCGAGAAATTATCACGATTGATGTGAGCTCCCAAGATGAACAATCCATCTGCAGCACGATTTCTGATGGCGAAATTGAATCGGGTTCTGGACAGTGCATCTCCAGCTGCATTACTCTAAGTCTATTAGATAGTGAAAGTGATGTAGAAATAATTGCTAGTAATGTGGAACATCCGAAAAAAAAAAAAAATACAATATCTCAAGAGTTTAAGGAGACGTCTGAGGTACGATATACCGTCGACAGTGCACCCACAGTGGATTTGACTGAAGACTAGACGGTAATTATTTATAAAACAAATAAGAGTGCTCTAGTCGAGACTGCACGTCTAGAAGATCCCGAAATCACATACTTGTGAAAGCACAAGTCTCACCTATTTGAAATGGTTTTTGTTGTCCGAAATACATAGGTATAACAAAAAACTAAACCTATATAAAATAAATACATGTGTACATAAAACTCACTGTTATAAAGACAACATTATTCACTGTTAAAAGACACCATAGGTCACGATTGAGTAACACTTGTCATTTAACAGTGCCATAGGTTATGCAAAGACGAGTTCTGTTACTTTAGCTGTTAACTACCAGACGTCTTGTGGCGTCACATTTTCAGATTCTGCTCTATTATTCCAGCTGAAGTTTGGCGGGCACTCAGCAAGTGTTTCAAATCCGTCATTTATTTCCTTAAAGTAAAAAAAAAAACTATGTAGATAATCGCATGAACTGCGAGACCAGTATTAAAAGCCATTAAACCCTTATATTGCCCAATTTGGGAATCTTTTTATAACTAGAAAGTGGTGGCCGTTTACGTTTTTATTTTGTCTACTGGCTATGAGATAGGTAACAGTACACAAATTCATGAATTTTCATACAAAGATCAGCGCGCATGCACAAATTTCGGAAAGACTGACGTTACTCTGAAAAAAATGACGTTTTATAGACCACTTTGCATAAGTGTGTTACTCAACCGTGCATGAAACTAATTACAAAAGTTAAAGACTCTTAAGATGTACGTACTTTTAGTCGACACAATCACTTTTGAAAAAAAATTCTAACTGCGCGTTCTACGTACTGCTACAAAAAAATTTCGCAAACACATTCGGGCAGATGGACGGATTGACATGGTTAAATCATATCCACGCTTTCCTCAGCCTTCATCATATTTTCACAAAAACACATTGCACCCTGATTTCATATGTACATACATGGTGTCTTCCACTAAAAACAAAATATAAAATCGATTAATTTATCGCTCTGCTAACTTGCATTGTTTTGACAACAGAATGGAATATCTCTCTCCTCTTTCTCTGTAGCCTCACTCTTACTAGCGATCTGTCAAATGACGCTAATTGTCATCGAGCAGCTGATTTTGCATTTAAAGACCTCATTGAAGCTAAGAGTGCCTAATTAGGTGAATAGCTTTTAAAAATACCAGAAAGAGGCTGGAGTAATGTTTGTCAGTTTAAAAAAGAAGCTAAACAATGCAATTCAGGAGGGCATTGTCATCTCAGAGACCCTACAGGAACACTATCGCCAACGTGTCGGCGGCAGCACCAGCACCAGCAGTAGGTCAAGTGAAGCAACGCCGAAAACAACTGGCCTCGATTCATCACACTTAAGCATGAACGAAAGCATTTTCTCCAGCTGTAGCAGTGTTTATTTGGCAGAAGGTAAAGCCGCCGAGCTGAACATGACTACGGGGTGCAATCTATTATCGAAATACGAGAACAGCTGGCAGCAGATCCATGCAGCCAACGAGCAGAATGCTGAAAATGCAAAAACCGTGGCCTTTCAAATTACAGCTGTGTTGCGAAGTACACACGAGAAGCGTGCAACGATAAGTGAGCTAAACAGTTGTCTCTCGGTTTTACCTGCATTAGTGGTTAAATTACAGGAGTGTACAGAAATAATTAGATCTTTGGAACAATTAGGCTGCAAACTAGAGCAAGAATTGGAAAAGTTGGAGAATGTGTGCGAGGAATGCGAGCTACAGGAATTCGCTCTTGAACAGCAGTTTCATCTATCCAAACACAAACAAAAAAAACTGATCGAGCTAGAGCAGTACAGACAGAAAATTGCTGAGCAGCATCAGCAAAAGATCCAAACCCACGAACAACAGTTAAGGCACCTCCAGATGGAACGCCAAGCCGTATTCGATGATGCATTTCGTGGAGATCTACAAGACTATAAACAAAGAGGACTGCTTCCAAGTATATGTTTCTTAATTAAATGCTTTTGAAAAGGAGAATCACAAATCTTTTTCTCTTTTCTGTTTAGAAATTGAATCGAAAGCAACGAATTTGTCTTTAGAAGAAGTTGTTCTCGAGGAAAAGGATTTTGGAACGACAGATGAGCTGGAACATTTTCTCAATGGTTAACGAGTATTTTCTTTCATGCCATTTGTGCCTTTTTTGAAGTTTTTGAAAATTATTTTCTATTTTTTTTTTTTTTTTTGTACTTTTTAAAAATAATGCATTTTTGCAGTGACAAAATGAGTAAATAATAAAAGGATATCGAAATAATTTGAGTGCTGTGTGATTGACGCATTACTCAATCGTGTCTATGGTGTCTTTACAGTGAAATAAGCAGCAAATATCGTTAAATATTTGCATAACATTAAAGTATTGTTCCAACTATCGATAACATATTTCATTTTTGTTTATATACAGAGATGTCCGCTCCGTTTTTTGCCGTCAAATCTGTCTTTTTTGTATGACCAAGCTTTTTTCTCTAGGTGATTATATATTCAAATTAAGAAAGCGATTTCAATTAAATATTAAAAGGTGCACGATTTGATTCTCTCTCTCCCATAGTTGAAAAAGATCATATTTTCGGACATTTGTGATCGTTGATCATATATGAAAGAGAAAACGAAAAAACAGAATTCATTAATAATTATATTTTGATTCTTCAAATGATAAATAAATAGCACAAACTATTTAATTTTGATTAAATATCTTATTTTTATTCCTTAGAGCACTTGCTACAGTGCTGCTTAAATGTCAGTCAAACTTCAAATGGGATAACAGACCGAACTCGAAAACAAAAATTTTTACCTAAAATTAAGTGTAACGGAACTGCTTTAGATACTCAAGTGAATATATAATTTTAATATTTGAATATATGTAATTTGTATTAAAACATACAAAATATGTTTTAATGCAATATACTTTCACATGTATACACCTACACAAATAAATAAATATCGGGATTTAGCCGGTTTGAATAGGGTAAATTTATATCTAAATATTGTTTATTTATTTATTTGCTGGAATCAAGCTTTAAAGATATTTTTGAAGCTACTAAATTTAAACTTCGTAGTGCTGAATTTTTAGAGCCCTTATTACTCTAAAAGCTTATACAATATATATAATCAACAAAAAATTAAAAGTATTTTTTCCTAACAAATACTCCTAACACAATACTCTTTATACCGATAGCCGCAAATATAACAATTCAGGGCTTCCATAAAATCGACAATGCGATGATGTGCCAAAATAACTAAAAAAAAAAAAACACCGAAAACATCACCGCTTCGGCATCAAAATATCGATATCATTAATACCAAGAGCTCTCCTGTAAATTTCTACACTGTATCAACTTATAAATGGTAAATATTAAATGTAGAATAACATTCTGATTGAACAAAGCTCTAAGTAGTGTATGCAAATTAAAAAGTAATTAGGAACTCACTGAAAATTGCAAAAATCGATTTAGATTTGATTTGTCGACGTAAAATGGGAAACACGCGAAAGCAGCCGTCTGCTACTAGCGTATCAGCTGCTTCGGTATATGGTTGAGATGGGAAATCGACCACGATTCCGATACCAGCTCAATACCAAGTTATTTTCCTATGTGCAGCCGGTGTTTTCAATATGAGCAATATACGCTGAAATTTCGCATTTGCAAGATATTATTTGCAGTGGTAATACACAAGCCGACATAAGCATTTTATGTGATTGTATATATACATATACATATATTATTTGTCCTGTGCGTCCCGTTGAAACATCTCAGCTATGCCGGGTATTAAAGAATTTGCTCAATTTTTATCCAGGACACACCTTTATTGCTGAACGACTAACTGACAGACGACATACAAATGAATTGATCAAATATAGTTAACTCTGTAAAATTAGACATACGAAATTTTAAAATAAATAAATTCGTTGTTTCATGACTTTAATATTTGCATTCCAGCTACATATGTCAATAGTGCTGCAATATAATGTTTCAATGACTGCCTTGCGCTGACACAGTGGTAAGCATATACTCATATACATTAACAATTGATGTTTATTAACCTACATAGATGATTAATTTTGATTTACTGCAGCAAATTCGTGTAACAAATAGATATAGAAGCCAAACTTTGCCGTTTTTACTTTGGTAAAACAGGTAAATATTTGTAATCCGATCACACAAGTCATGCCACGGGGTAAACGTAGAGCTCCAGAAATCGGTGACAATATGGATGGCCAATCAAAAAGAGCTCGCACCAGCTACACAACTATTACGACACAACAAAGCAGCAGGTGAGCGCCATCATAATGTATTACTTACACAAATCCTCCAAAAAGGCTTTTTAATTGATTGACTAGTTGATTAGCGGGGCTGCTAATGCGTAAGATATTAATAGCGTTTTATATAATTGTTTGGCTCATGCTGTTTTCGTGCCAAATCAGGGATTTCGTCAAGTATTCCAATTGAATTTTAAAGCTATAAAATAATAAAAAAAAGTATAACTTTTTTTTTAATTGTCCGATCATATTCAAAATGCAATTCTTTAAGTGCTTATGCTTTCCGCTGCACTAGCAAGATATATGCACAATATCGTATTCGAATATTGCTTTGGTAAAATGATTAAGACAAACAAATAAAGTCTTTCGGAACTAGATAATAGGAAAAAATTATTTATTAGCTTATCTACGATCTAAGTGCATTTCAGCTGAGTATTCAGATACCTAATAAAATATATTGTTTAAAATATATGCGGTATGTAATATTAAAAAAAATGCAATCTAGTATTTTCAGCAGTCACAGATACATATATAGATATGTAGATGATGACTACAAATAGGGATTAAATTAAAACAAAACAAAAAAAAAACGAATTTTATATCAGTATTGTATAATAGCGGTTATAAAGACTATGTGCCTATTATTAATTTAGATTTATTGTTTTTTATTTTATCTTTATCTATACATACGTCGATCTTGCAATGAATGACGGGATACTAAGTTAGCTTTAAATATTTACCTTTTTTTTCAAACCAGTGTTTGAATCTATATCAACATCATAATGTTTTTATTTGTTGTTTTTATTGACCGTATGCTTTATAACATTAACAATCCTAAGATTGGTGGAATATTTACCTTTTTTTCATTCACCTTTAAATGGTTAGAGAGATATTTAAAAAACGTCGAGCAACTACAGACGAAAGTAGTTTAGTTACTTTTACTAGGTATATTACTAACTATTAAATATTTAAGATAAAAGATAACTATTCAAGAAAAAAATGTACTGAAAATTATATATATAGTAGCTAAAACATACATACATATATTTATATATTATATGTGAATTGAATTATATTATGTGAATATATATTGTGAATTCTGTATAGAAGATACACTGCTCTTCCTGTTTCTCTACATACACACTGAGTTTTTCCTGTTTTGTGAGAAATTTCCATTTATTCATTCCCTTTTTGTTATTTTATACTTGATTAAACTTTTACAAATTCGCTTATCCGATGTTTTTTAATTTAGCCTTTGAGTAGAGAACTTTTTAATCATGTGTGTATTTATTCATAAGGTTCATTTATTATTTTTTAAACGTTTCTTTGGTCGCAAATTAAACGGAGTGCACAAAAAAAAGTTTATATATATACATATATATAAACTTTATATATATATATATATATATATATATATATATATATATATATATATATAATTTTAACACAAAATTAAATATTAAAGAGGCGCAACATTTTTATTAATTTTAATATGCACACAGATAGAATAATTTTTTGTATTTTCCAAATGCTTTGTCCATGTCTTTCTTTGTATTATTTTCCTAATCTGTTAAGTTTACAGTTTGGCACAAATTTGTATGTTGGAATTCTAAATAACACTATATCGGATTTTCATGAGTTTTTGTTCGATATAGAATTATAATTATATTACCTGAATACTCCTCGGTTGAATTTTGTCTGTTAATTTTATATATTTCAATTTCGTATATGCGATAAACAGAATTTAATTTTACATGCTTGAGAAATTATCAGTTATAGAGAATTTTTTCAATAGCTTTTGCATTAATGTATATTTGCATATATTTAAAAATGCACATTAATGTATAGTAAGTAACATTTCACATTATATTAACTATATGGAAGACATTTGCATTTATTTATATAAAAGTTATATATATATATATATACTGTAACAATTGTTTGTGGTGCTGATTACTCACAATTTCGATTAGGTTTAAGAACATGATAATATATAATTGGATACTTCATTACTGATATGCAATAACGTTAGAAAGACAAGACTCGAAAGCAATAGAACAAATAAGTTGTAGTACATTGACGTTAAGTTTATTCCATCGAACCGTACTGAACCTTCTTTACTTTGAAGTACCTGTACAAAGTAGAATTTGGAGATCAAGAAGCCGGGGAGATAATTGAAAAGGAGCTGTAGTTGTATTTGATTATTTTATTATTACGTACCGCCAGCCACCGTATCCCGAAATAGTCAATAGAACCGCAATGGCCAGCGCTGTGCCGACAGCTAAAGGTGCTGTCTCGTCGCGATAGGAACCGGTGGCACTACAGTGGAAGGATGGTCCCCACTTGCCACTCTCCTTGAACATAAAGCTTTGCATATGCATGTCACGCAAGTAAAGTCGCGCAATATGACCAGACTGGTCGCCAGATTCGTTGGGAGCATACAAAATCACAGTTTGCTCCTTGTCACAAAGGTACGACTTGCCCACAGGCGTTGGGAAATACATAGGCGTTTGCGCTGGAGAGGTCAGCTTCACATTTAAATTGGGACGGTCGGGATGTTCGAATAGTGAATTCGATGACGAGTATGTCAGCTCAAAAAGGTTAATGTACCAGCCTTCGCCGCCCGACGACTGGGCATGGATGGGTAGTAAAAATGAACTTTAGTTAACCTTTATGTTGGCAAGCTGGTGGATTTTCTCACAAAAGCAAGCGCCCCGCCCCTTACCTTTTTAAAAGTCATGGACAGCGAAAAACCCTTGAAGTCCATGGTCAATATTTCCAAATTAGTATTGTCGCACTCACCACTCAAAAGTGGATGGTCCGGCATATACAGATCGGCCTCAACATCCTCGTTCAACTTGTTTCGATAACGTATACTTATTAAACCATCAACTTGCATTAAGATGCAGGTGATGCCATTAGTGGCATTAAAGCGATAAGTCGAAGTAGTCGCATCATGATTCATCGAAGATGCCTGCAACAGTATTCGACACAAAATGAAAGCATCTGAAATGGTCAGATGGATGAGGGTGACTTACCGATGGTGATTTTGTGGTATATTTAGAAACCCTCGGCGTTTTTGTTGTGAAGGCGCTCAACTGAAGGCTTTGAACGCCGTTCGCTGCGAAAAAGTATGAATTTAACGCTAATTTGTTACTTTTTTTCTCTAAGTCATTGTGTCAGCGCTGTGATAGGTCCTCCGTACTATCGATTTTTTCGCACCCCAACACCATCCCTTAGGCAACGGGGTGTTTTAACTACTTACCAAGTAACACGAATAGAATGCAACACTTAATGTTGAGTACATATCCATTAGCATACTTCAAAGTACGGTTATTTTCACGAAAGTTTTGCATTTTTCTCCTATTTATTAAGTAATACCTTCTTTTTAGGGTATTTTTACGCTCAAGTCCTTGAATCGATAGCAACGACGTGTGTCTCGCCTGAAGTCGCGCTCACAACTGCGCCCCAAATTCGTATGCAATCACATTCGGCTCGGCTCCTATTTCACGACTCTTCAACTGACATATTTTGACACACATTTCATTCTACTCGCGTTTTCAGTTCACATTCCAACGCGCAGTCGCCTGAACTTTTATTTAAAAAAAAAAACGTACGTACACATTTATTAACTGAGGAAACTTTCAGGTTTTCGTAAACAAATTTTCTTGAAAGAACATAAAAATTAGGTACGAATTATTTTAATATGGATTTCAATCCATTTCTTGAAGATTTGCCGGATTAATGTATTGAATACGCATATAAATATTATACATTTTTGATGGTTTTCCCATTCTCTAATTTAATCGGAAGTACTGTATTAATAATATACCCTAATTATTGGAAATTAAATGTTGAACAACTTTCTTTGTAGATGGACTTTCTTAATCTTAACTTAAATGTGTGTATTTGTCAAAGCAAAAGTCTCTAGCAAAATTTGAGGCGAAGGCGGGTGGGCTCCAAAATTTAACAAAAATCTAAATTGCATAAAACATATAAAACAAAATGAAGACTTGCTAAGAGTATGAATTAAATAGAATCGAATTCATTTTTAATCGATAACATTAAAATGAAAATAATTATCGATTGTTTTAAACAAACTCGATCCTTTCGTGCTGTACAGGGATGTACATAAAAATATCAAGTCTCTAGCTCTTTTGGCTTCTGACGCGGTCATACTTACGAATAGACGGACGGACAGGGCTAAATCGACTCGGCATGTCTCCCTGAAAACAAACCGAGTTGATATAGCCATGACCGTCCGTATGTAAGAATGCGTCGATCTAAGAGCTAAAGACTTGAAATTTTCTAAGTAGGTTCGTGTATAGTACGCGCAGATCGAGTTTGTTAAAAAAAAACGATAACCACTTCCTTTTTAATGTTATCGATTAAAAATGTTATCGAAGTGCAGTTATCTAATTCATCTTTATACCTGCGTCTGTGCGTGTGGATGTGTTGCTTGCTACATGCATATAAAAAAAAAACAGAGAATGTTAGCGATTCTTAGGAATAGCGGTTCTTCGCAGAGTTCAGGGTATCCCCCAGTCGCGCAGTCTCGACTAGAGCTTTCTTACTTGTTTTGGTATACACCTATCCCCCACTTAACACGGTTCTCGCTTAACACGATTTCGGTTTAACAGGGTTCTTGAATTTCACTCATTTTTTCGATTTAACACGACTATAGAAACTCGATAAATATTTTGATCTTATCTTTTCCTGCTTTATTTTGTATGAGTCGATGCTCTTCTTAGGCTTACAAAAAACATACAATCTTCAGTTTTCAATTAACTGGTTAGGGAAAAACATTAAAACGTAAAGTCATATATGGAGCACCCTCTTTCTTTTGAACGAACCATCAATAGACAGATGTCTATTTATAAGGAGGTTCTTAAAGATATTGACAAGAAGCGCAAACAGTCGCTGATGACCGACTTTTTAAAAAACCAGAGATTTATCATAAGAAAAATATTGAAGAATTATTTTAATTTTTTGTTAAATTTTGGCTTTAAACAAAAAATTAAAATAAATTATAATAAGAGTCAATTTAAACTAATAAATATTTTCATTTTAGTACATTTTCACTTAGCAAGGATTTTCCATACAAAATATTTTTGTTTCGTTAACACTGTTTTTCCAGGAACGTATCTACCGTGTTAGTCGGGGGATAGGTGGATTATTTGTTGAATAACTTTCTTGTGCATGGACTTCCTTGATTCAACTTTCAGAGCTTAAAATTTACATTCATGTGTGTGTATTTGGCAAAGCACAAGCCTTTGGTAATAGAAATTGCGTTTTTACAATTTTTTGGGAACTTCAAAAAACATAACATTATATTAATTAATAGAACGAAATTGGAATTCTCAATGTCTTACAGTAAACTAGCTCTTAAAAGCTAATTGAAAAAATCGATTTCTATTGATAAGGAAATGGAATGAATTATCTTACTGCGTATGGTAACAAGCACCGCTCTCCTTAGTTATAAAGTATAGACGTACCGAATATGTTGACACTATAAGTCGATATATATATATATGTATACATATTCAAAATTTCAAGTCTCTAACGGCAAAGATCGAAAAGTAATGGCGCAAAGAGATATCTACCCCAAAAATTAATTTTTCCCAAAGTTTAAATTAGAACTATAAGCTTCCACATTTGAATTTCCATATTTTTGTAATGTAAACTGCACAAATTCACAATTACATGACCCCTTCTAATGACTGGCTATAAGTAATGTCTACGCCTGCAGGCGTTGATAACCCAAGTTAAGAAAGATTTGACGGATATATCTGCTTTCCCTGGGGAGTGGAAAATCGGGAAAAATTGTCTTTATAGAAAACTTGACAAATAAATGTATATTCTTATAGAAAACAGTTGCCAAAATTATAAATATTTCTCCATTTCCAATATTAATGGCCTGGCGTGAATGAGTGCGCAGCAGTCGGTAGCTCCCGACTGCAACGTCTGCTAACTTTGAAATGTTTCGAGCTCTTTTGGCTGTCAATTGCATCCTCTTTAAGTTTCTATTTCTATTTTTAGTTGACATTGGATAATACGTCAACAACAGGGAGAATGCAAGCACAATAATTAATTAGTAGTTTAATGAATTAACAAAAATATAACAGCTTCAATGTTTTATGGCTAAGTGCGATATATACAAAATATATATCAATATGAATAAAATACATGAAATCTTTTAAACAATTTTTCCCAGACGTCATATTAGAGCAGAAGACGGCTTTAGCCAGAAACGCTGCCTCGCCTGGTTCCACGAATATACCACGCCCGATGAACAAGATACACTGGGTGAGTAAAAAAGAATTGAATTTTTAAAATTAACAATAACAATATTACTACAAAACATTCCTTTTTACAGGGCCAGATGGCATGGAGAAGTTCTGTGAAGATATTGGCGTTGAGCCCGAGAATATTGTAATGCTTGTGCTCGCCTACAAAATGGGTGCCACACAGATGGGTTTCTTCAGTCAGCAGGAGTGGTTAAAGGGTCTCACTGATCTCGAGTGCGATTCGACAGCGAAAATGGTTGTGAAATTGGACTATCTGCGTAGCATACTGAACGATCCCAACTCCTTCAAGAGTATATATCGATATGCGTATGACTTTGCCAAGGTAAATTATGTGCTTGTTGATAATCTTGCAAGCATAAATATACATAAATAAATTCTATTAAATTTTGTACAGGATTCGGATCAGCGAAGCATGGATATTCTGACGGCTAAGGCGATGCTACAATTACTTCTAGGCAAGCATTGGACATTGTATCCACAATTTGCGCAATTCATAGAGCAGTCCAAGTACAAGGTTATTAATAAGGATCAATGGTGTAACATACTCGAGTTTTCACGCACAATCTGTATTGATTTATCAAACTATGATATTGATGGAGCATGTATGTATCAGTTAATACGCGCGATAGCTAAATAAAGTTTATTGTAATCATTTTTATAATTTTTAGGGCCCGTAATGCTGGATGAGTTTGTGGAATGGCTGCGATTGCAACGCGGGATAGTTATTGGCAATTCGGTATCCAGCTGAGAGTGCCTGGATCGTATAATTCTGGTTAAACTTTAAGAAGTTCTGTAATGCCCATCATTAGTCGATCGGCGATCCACACACAAACTAATACGAAAACGTAAAGTCCCCTTCATTAAACGCGCTAACTCTGTCACACAAACATTCATACACAAAGAGACACAATTCACTTGAGACTGCGGAAAACTGGCAAAAAAAACTATAAACAACACTATTGATATATACAATTATATATATATATATATATATATATATATATATATATATATATATATATATATATATATATATATATATATATATTTAATTGTAAACAACATTTAAAAACAATCTACATAAAGTGTTACTTTTAAGGCATCATTAAAACTGATAATGGAAAACAGTTTTATAGCAACCAAACTTTGAAACCATTGAAACATCGTAGCAATACCCAAAAATTGAACGAAAATCAAGATACAAGCAACAAAAATTATATTGTACGATTCGGGTATATTTATAAATGGCATAGTGAAACAAGCATACGTAGTTAAGAGAAAACCTGAAGTGGATAACTGGCATGGGCTAATAGTATTGGAGATCATAAAATCCAATAAACATATAAACTTATATAAACTGTTTTTAATGTCATTTAATATAAACATAATGGACTCGGCTCTACTTATTCTCTAGCTAGAAGGGTTGTTTGGTGGCGTTTGTAAAGGTATGAGCTCAATGTGGCAATAAATAATTGTGATTTGGGGTCATATATCGTTCTTCAAAAGCAAATCAGTCCATCTATAAAATCAAGTGAAGAAACGATAAGCTATTTATTTCTCGATACAACAAAACTGGTTGCATTCCTAGTTCCAAGTTCTCGGATGGTGTTACCAGATCTATTAATATAGTGCTTTGGCGTGAGGCCAGATATTACAATTTTGGTATTTTTTTGCCAATTGTCAATAAATAATGGTCCGAAAGTTTCACGTTTAAATAATTAAATTCAATGAATTCAAATTTAAATTTTGAAAGATATTCATATAAATTCTTTATTAAAATAATATAAATATAATTTAAATTTTAACGTTCACATGTGCACCTTGTAACTATTTTCCAGCACTGTTCATGCAGCGCCGTTCAGAACGTGTTATCGTTTGGGATTTAGTGACGCTGACGAACTACTCAAAGTGGCATTCAAATAAAATAAACTGTTTCGGCGCGTTCTCCGCTTTATGCCTGTAACTCGTGTTGGTCTGGGTACTTTGCGTTTAGGTCGTTGTTAGTGTAAATTTGTTATAATATTTTTTGATATATTTTGGGGGAATATATTGCGTGCCGTGCACAAAAATAATTAGCCTAAAAAAACAAAAAGGTGAATCAACACAAAAAATAAAATTAATTAAACGAGAGTCCAAGAAAGAAAAACTGAAAAAAATGGCCGCTAAGCCCGAAGACAAAAGCACAGATATACCCGATCGTCTATTTGATTCTAATCATCGTAAGACCTATAAGCGTTTGCGGTTTTTCGGTAAGGTAAGTGCTAACTGTGAGCTGCATTTTGTTTAATTTTGTATAGAGACTTAGTAAAAACACGCGCTGCCTACTTGCTGCATCAGACAGCAGCATTGCATGCCCTGGATATATTATTCCTGTGTCGCGGGATGCAGTTATTTATGTATGTGTGCAGGTCTGTATAGTCATGCATGTGTGTATCACCGAACGCACAGGCTAGTAGTGTTGACTAACATATAAAAGCAACCAGTTGGCCGATTTGGCGCGAACTGCAAATTACAACATGAAAGTGTATATGTGTGTACATATCTACATATGTACACATGTTCACATATTCATGAAAATAAATGTAAGAATTTAAGAAATGTATGACAAATGTTAAACAATATTTTCAGGGCGGCTTTGCAAAATGTTACGAAATAATCGATGTAGAGACGGACGATGTCTTTGCCGGGAAGATCGTGTCCAAGAAGCTAATGATTAAACACAATCAAAAGGAAAAGACGGCTCAGGAAATAACTATTCACCGCAGTCTAAACCACCCGAATATTGTCAAATTTCACAGCTATTTTGAAGATGTTCAGAATATTTACATTGTGCTGGAGCTGTGCAAAAAACGCGTAAGTATTCAAAATTATTAACAAACTTAAGAAATGAATATATTTAATTATTTCTTTAATTTTAATAAAATATCGCTGTGCAGTCAATGATGGAGTTGCACAAGCGCCGCAAAAGTATTACAGAGTTTGAAACCCGGTATTATATATACCAGATAATACAGGGTGTCAAATATCTGCACGATAATCGTATCATACATCGTGATCTTAAGTTGGGCAATCTATTTTTAAACGACATGCTGCATGTGAAGATAGGGGATTTTGGATTAGCAACCCGTATTGAGTACGAAGGGGAACGCAAGAAGACCCTATGTGGCACTCCCAACTATATTGCTCCAGAGATTTTGACCAAAAAGGGTCACTCGTTTGAAGTGGACATCTGGTCCATTGGATGCGTCATGTACACGTTGTTGGTAGGCCAGCCGCCTTTTGAAACAAAAACATTGAAAGATACTTACTCAAAAATAAAAAAATGCGAGTACCGTGTGCCGAGCTACTTAAGAAAGCCTGCTGCAGATATGGTCATTGCTATGCTGCAACCTAATCCAGAAAGTCGGCCAACGATTGGGCAGCTCTTGAATTTTGAGTTTCTTAAGGCTTCACAAGTGCCAATATTTTTGCCCAGCTCTTGCCTAACGATGGCGCCACGTATCGGGATAAACGATACTATAGAGGATCCTACGCAGAGGAAGCCGTTGGCTGAATACAATGGTCTTCGAGACGATACTCGATTAGAGTCGACATTCTTGAAGAACAATTTACATGACGCTATTACAGCGTCGGCTCAAGTGTGTCGTCATAACGAGGACTATCGTAGTGATATCGAGAGTTTACATCAGCAGTTGACAAAACTTATTAATGATAAGGTATTTATTATAAGGTTAAATATTAATGGCATCCGTTTAAAATTTGCTTCCTCTCCGTTTTAAAGCCACGTTTGTTGCAAGGCAATCTTGGTGATGAGAATACCGATCCTGCTGCCCAGCCGTTATTTTGGATATCAAAATGGGTCGACTATAGCGATAAATATGGATTTGGCTATCAATTGTGTGATGAGGGCATCGGAGTTATGTTCAATGACACCACAAAGCTTATTTTGTTGCCCAATCAACTAAACGTGCATTTTATTGATAAGGAGGGCAAAGAATCCTATATGACTACGACAGATTACTGCAAGTCGCTGGATAAAAAGATGAAACTGCTTTCATACTTTAAACGCTATATGACTGAGCATCTGGTAAAGGCAGGGGCTAACAATGTTCCTGATGAAAATGATCAAATTTCTCGAATGCCCCATCTCCATTCCTGGTTTCGGACAACTTGTGCGGTGGTTATGCATTTAACCAATGGATCTGTTCAGGTACTAATAAGAATCCACAAATTTTTCCTATACCAAATCTAAAATATATTATTTTCGTTTCTTGCCTAGCTTAACTTTTCGGATCACATGAAAATAATTTTATGTCCCCGCATGAGTGCCATAACCTACATGGACCATGAGAAAAACTTTCGCACATATCGATTTTCAACTATTGCACAAAGTGGAGTTTCCAAGGATCTATATCAAAAGATACGTTATGCTCATGAAAAACTTAGAAAAATGCTTGAAAAGATGTTTGTTTGAGCACTAAATGAAATTACCTATCCCGCTGGCATAATTCAATTATTATCATTGCGTCTATGTTTAGTTAAACAGTATACATTCATTTTCCATACAGCGCGAGAGTTAAAAGATATTTTCTCGATCTTCGATAGTTCCCAAATTCCCGTTCCTGTTTCAAATTACCCGCTTATTTATTTATTCTTCTTTTTTTCTGCTTATTAGATTTTGTAACATGTCAATTGAAAAGAACGCGTTAATATATATATATATGTTTTACAAATTAAATACAAATAACCAAGTAATAATGATTTAAAATTACCAAAATCAGTTATTTTAATTAATTAATTTTCTTTTCGACTTTAATCTACTGTTGTCGGTATAATATATCTCATTGCAGTAGTTCTTATACCCTGAACCCATTATAATTGAATATCAGGGCATAATGGGTTTGTTAAAATGTACCACTAACCATACGACACATAGATATAACACGCAGAGCAATGAAATTCAGCGAATTCGCACAGTGACATTAGAGCCCCATGCCGGCGATTTCGCCGAATTCGCTTTACTTTTTGATGCGAGCAGCGGGTACTTTGCAGGTATGCCAGCCCTCCGTCTTTTAGATCTCCGTATTTTAAAGATCTACGTGTCAAGAGACTAAAACTACGTACTTTTAAAAAAAATTGCAAAATACCTCAAAAAATACAATATGAATTATATATGTATATAAAATGATAATGTTTATTGGTGGGTTAGCAACGCTTTTTGGTCAAACGATTTATGGCGTTATATTTCAAAAGTTAAAAAAGCAAATTCTAAATTTGCTTATTTTGACACATAGCAGTGCTAATGTTGAGCGAATATTTTCTGAAATAAATTTAATAAAACTATTAATAGAAATATGTTCGAAACGGACACGATAAAAGGTTTACTTCACACAAAAAGTGGGTTAAAGGCAAACTTAGAGCCTTCTGACAACCACCTAAAATACGTTATAAAAGATGTACAAATTTTCGTAAAACTTGTTCATTAGTTTGTATAAACAATTTGAACAATGTAATTTTCTTGTAAAAACGTCAACAGAAATTAATAATATTGATTTACAAAGACAGTTAATTTAAAAATTTATTGTTTTAATTTTTTTTATTGTTTTTAAATTAAACAAGAAAACTCTAGTCGAGACCGCTCGACTAGTGGATACCCTGAACCCTGCGAAGAACCGCTATTCCGAGCATGCATACATTACGAGCAACACACACACACACACACACACACACACGCACACACCAACGCAAGTCGGTGCGTCAGCTGTTCTTTGGCCGCTATTTGCATGGCAATGCTATAGGAAATTAAACGTCTAAAAATTTTTTTCTAGACGATCGATTTTGATTAAACTTGTTAGGCGTGATCATGACATCCATATGCGTGTATGTGCCAAAGCACAAAACTCTAGTATTTGAAATACGGGACTCACAAATTTGCTTATATATATCACTAACCAAATAACACATAGATATAACACGCAGAGCACTGAAATTCAGCGAATTCCCACAGTAGCTAAAAATAGCTGACTTTCTTAAAAAATATCTGACCAAATAGCTAAAATGAAACCACCTATATAACCACATTAAAAATATCAAATAAAAATAAAATTAACATTAAAATACTACAAACAGTGCTAGAAATGAAAATTTACTAATTTAATTTATTTAATGCTTCCACACTTTGTCCGTCGTAATTTAAGATCAGCCGTCTCCAGTTCAGGACACGGTGACACAGGGATGCCAACTCAAAATTTGAAAATTACGTAGTCTGGCTCCAAAATCTACGTGTTTTCCCGTAGCACAATTTTGCTGAAATACGTAGATCTACGTACTTTTTTTAATTAAAAAAAACAATAAGAAAATTAATAAAACAATACATTTTTAATCTTCGTAAATCAATATTATTCATTTCTGTTGATGTTTTAACAAGAAATTACATTGTTCAAATTATTTATACACATTAATGAACAAGTTTTACGAAAATTTGTACATCTTTTATAAAGTATTTATATTTATTTATAAAGTATTTACTAGTAGTTTTAATTAAATTTATTTCGGAAAATATTCGCTCAACATTTGCACTGCTATGTGTAAAAATAAGTAAATTTAAAGTAAACTCCGTCAAGATCGGAACATATGGGTTGAATTTCCCTTTTTAACTTTTGATATATAACGCCAAAAATCGTTTGACCAAAAAGCGTTGCTAACCCACTGAAAACGGCATTTAATTCGCCAACCCATTGAAAACGGAATTTATTGCTGCTAACCTAATAAACATTATCATTTTATATACATATGTATATAATTAAAATTGTTTTATTTTTTTTTTTTTTTTGTATTTTGCACTATTTTAAAAAGTACGTAGTTTTAGTCTCTTGACACGTAGACACGTAGATCTTTAAAATACGGAGATCTACGTAAAAATACGGAGGGTTGGCATCCCTGCGGTGACAGTACCCGCTGCTCGCAGCAAAAAGTAAAGCGAATTCAGCGAATTCGCCATGGGGCTGTTTTGTCACTGTGGGAATTCGCTGAATTCGCCATGGGGCTGTCTTGTCACTGTGGGAATTCGCTGAATTTCAGTGCTCTGCGTGTTATATCTATGTGTTATATGGTTAGTGTATATATGGAATTATAAAAAGATGGTATTTTTTCTGTCAAAAAGTTGCCAGAAAAAGTATTTTTAGTATGTTAAAATATGGAAAATATAGTGTACTTGTTGGAGTTTTGGTCACACAGTTATGCATTTTCATATTGATTTTATTTTCAGCAAGGTCTATGACGAATTAGTGGAAAATAATTTAAATACACCGGACTGGTTATCTAAATGCTATTTAGTGACCAAAAAAGCCTAAATTACAATTATGGGGGACAATGAGCAGAAGGCCCTTCAGCTTATGGCTGAGGCAGAAAAAAAATTGACACAACAAAAAGGTTTTCTAGGGTCACTTTTTGGGTGAGTAATGTGGATTACAATAGACTAGTCATTATTGTTATTTTGTACTCAAGAATAAATAACACATATCGTTTTACTGCATGTTTAAGCGTGATTCTTTGAAAAATGTACAATAGACATGCACGTTTATTAATCTGCCCATACATAAATATTGACGTCCAAAGAGAAACTGTGACTACTTTTCCACATATTCATATACATATGTATGTATAAATGCGCTTATACGTATGTATATGAAAATGTTTGTTAAATTCAAATATGAAACCCAAAAACTTTTTTTTTGCGTGGCTTTATATTAATGTTTAGATTATGGATACTAATAAGGAAACTGGGAAGTTAAAAAACTAAGAGAAATAATTGTTGACGGTTACCGGTTATTTACTGGCTAATATACAGCTAATATACAGATTTATATTTATGTGCTTAGGGCATATACATATGCGCTTAGTTTGGATTCTGAGTTTCTATTATTAGAACAAAAATCATTGCAGTGGCTCAAATAAGATTGAAGATGCTATCGAGTGCTATCAACGGGCTGGCAACATGTTCAAAATGTCAAAGAACTGGAGTAAAGCCGGTGAATGTTTCTGTGAGGCAGCCACTCTCCATGGTCGAGCTGGCAGCCGCCACGATGCAGGAACTTGTTACGTCGACGCGTCGAACTGCTATAAGAAGGTGGATGTGGAAAGCGCCGTCAACTGTTTAATGAAATCGATAGACATTTACACCGATATGGGACGCTTTACAATGGCAGCCAAGCATCATCAGAGCATTGCTGAAATGTATGAAAGCGATCCGACCACTCTGGTATGAAACTATTTTATATGTACATTTAGAATACAGGCTAGACAGTAATACTCGTTTGTAATTTATCTGGTGCCGTGAAGGCCAAGGCTATTCAACACTATGAACAGGCGGCTGATTATTTTAAAGGTGAAGAGTCGGTTAGTTCGGCTAACAAGTGTATGCTAAAAGTTGCCCAATACGCAGCTCAATTGGAGGATTATGAAAAAGCAATATTGATATATGAGCAGGTTGCTGCCTCATCACTCGAGAGCTCTTTGCTGAAATACAGCGCCAAGGAGTATTTCTTTCGCGCCGCTCTTTGTCATCTGAGCGTTGATTTGCTGAATGCGCAACACGCAATCGAAAAGTATGCGCAACAATACCCGGCATTCCAAGATTCACGAGAGTTTAAACTTATCAAGGTAATTAAGATTTTTAATTAGCGTTTGCATTGGTTACAATACGTTTATTTTATGTAGGTGCTATGTGAGCACCTTGAGGAGCAGAACATTGAGGGTTTTACAGACGCAGTAAAGGATTATGATAGCATCTCACGCTTGGATCAATGGTATACAACAATATTGCTACGAATTAAAAAGGCCGCAGACGAGGATCCCGACTTGCGATAAGAATGCCAATCTATTAACACATAAATACAAATATATAAACATAATAAATACCTTCAAATTTGCTTTTCAGTTAAAAAAAAAGTTATATCTACGTATACAAATAATGAAATTCACAAGAGAAAAAAAATCAACTAAATCAATTATATTGCTAAAAATTTGATGAATAATCACTGTTTTCAAGATGAACATTGAATGTTTTTTAAGGATATTTTTTAATGTACGTTACGTTCAAGACTTTGGATCATATTGTAAAATATTTTTCAAAGTAATATTAAAATTGTTACACGTATTTATTTGATTGACCGATTTTCATTAGGGATTTGCTTTAATGCACTTACTAATGTTTTTAGCATATTATCAATATTATTGACAGCGATTAGCGATCTTATAGTTTTGGCGCTCACGAAATGTAAAATCAGTCAATCATTAATGCTAAGAAAATGAAAAAGAAATGGAATTAATTCCAACTAACTATAATAAAAGAAGCCACTAATAAAAAAAACAGGTTACAATTATAACAGAAATATTCAAATCTTTAATAGTTTTTGAATTAAACTTGCGGACAAAAATTCATTCAAAAACGAAATATGAGTATAGATATAAACAAAACTCAATAATTCACTAGAACATTTTGTGTGTCGCAGTTGGATTCCATCTGAGACAAAATTAAATTATTTGATGAATCCGCAATGTATGCAAATATAAATGAATATATAAAAGATAAAATGATTTAAATAAAAACTTATCCAATTTAAATGTGTAGTCGTTGCTTAAACAGAATAATACAATTTAGCTTATTTAAATGCTTTAACTTTCCGATATATGAAAAACTATCTCAATATTACGAAATTAATAGCAGCTTATTACACTGTGTGCTGCTCATATAAAATATCTACTGATTATTATTGAAAATTACTTACTTATGTAAGGAAAACAATATAAAACATAGTTGGGAAGTAAAAAGCTTCAAAACAAAATACACATTTTTATTATAAGTACAGTCACTCATTTTGATATATTGAAAAAAGTTATCCGTAAAGTGAAGTCACGTAATAAAATATAAAATAAATTAGAATTGATTGTTTCTATTAAGACGAACGAAAAAATCTTCAAAGAGCTCATTATTAGATTGTATAATCAGTCAAAAAACAAAAAGATAAAAACATTTTTGTTAAGAATTGTGGGTTCCATATGTTCCTCAGATTTGCTAAGCTAATTTTTATATGAAAAACTTTTGTATTTAAACACTAGTCTCTATTCGAGACTGCTCGACTAGGAGATTCCCAGAACTCTTCGGAGATCCTCTATTCCTAAGAACCGCTAACATTCTCCGTTTGTTTATATACATATATATGTAGCAAAGAACACGTACGTATACACAGACGAACGCACAAGCTCACACTCGGCTAGCTGTGCATTTTGACTCAGCAGCTGCGCTCAGGCTGCATGATAAATTAAATGTTTAATTACCTTTTTGTAGAGGAGCGTTCTTGGTCAAACTTTCAGAGGGTGATTATATCACTCATATATGTGTATTTGTCAAAGCACATATCTCTGCTTTTGAAATACACGTTTTGCAAATTTATGGCGAAGGGGCGTGGCATAGATAGAATTATATAACTGAGTATCGATTTCCTTTTTAATAGATAACATTAAAATTAAAATAGTTATCTTTTTATACCCTGAACCCATTGAAAATGGGAAATCAGGGTATAATGTTTTTGTTGAAATGTATGTAACAGGGATAAGGAGGCGTGGCAGACCCCATAAAGTATATATATTCCGTCTGTCCGTCCGTCTGTCCGTCTGTCTGTTCGTATGTATGAACGCGTCGTTCTCAGAACCTATAAGAGCTAGTGACTTGACATTTTTTATGTAGGTTCCTGTATATCAAGAAAAGATCGAGTTTGTTAAAAAAATCGATAACTGTCTTAATTTTAATGTTATCGATTAAAAACGAAATCGATGCTCAGTTATATAATTCTACATAATTCATCTTTATAGAGACTCCAAATTTTGCATTTAGTGTTATTTGAGCCTTACTCAATTTCGGTTTTTGTTAAATTTTGGGTGCCACGCCCCCTTCGCCTCAAATTTGTAACTCCCGTATGTCAAATACTAGAGACTTGTGCTTTGGCACATACATACATATGGATGACATAATCATGCCAAAAAAGTTTGATCAAAATCGTTGCTCTAGTAAAAAATTTATTAGGCATTTAATTTCCCATAACATTGCCATGCAAATAGCAGCCAAAGAACAGCTGACGCTGTTGCTTGTAATGAACATACACGGAATAGCGGTTCTTCGCAGTGTTCAGGGTATACCCTAGTCGAGCGGTCTCGACTAGAGTTTTCTGACTTGCTTATACTCATCTTGTGGTACTTGAGCCCATACCTGAAAAACAGTTCTTTTAAGCTCTTCCACTGATTTAAATTTTCTTCCGCCAGGATAAAAACGATTGACAAGGTTCCCCACATGTTATCTATATGATTTAAGTCCGAAGATTGGTCACGCCATGACATGGTGGTGATTTGCTTCTCCTGGAACCAGGTTCGACTAGCCCGTGAAATGTGCATATTCGCATTATCCTATTGGAAAATTATGTCACTCGACGGTTCTTTATCGAAAAAGTCCACAAAATATTCCCCAATAAGTTTATATAGCCTTCAGAACTTAAACAGCCGAAAACTTTGCATCCTGGGGCTCGATAGTGGTAGCTAAAGGAAGCTAATACCATTAACGATCCACTACCAAAGTTTCACTTTGTGGATTATCGTTCGGGCTGACGAATTTCATGCCAGAAATAATTAAAACCATCAAGGCCATCTAAATTTAACTTTTTCTCATCTAAGCAAACCACCATTTTCTTATTTTCCGCCCAGGACATGTGCTGCTTTGTCAAATCTAGCCGAGCCACTTTTTGGCCGTTAAATAGAGCCGACTAAGGCTTAATTTTCTGCCATTTTAGCCGGCTACTAGTTGCCAAAATTTGCTAAACACGTCGTTATGCTATCGGAGGGTCTGATTCTGTAAAAAATTTGGAAAGCGTGGCATTTTTTTGAAGTCCTGCGCGTATAATAGCGGCTGTCCTCGTGGTGATAACTAGTGATTATTGGAATGTTTTGTGATTTTCAGAAATTTTCATTCAGATTTACAATATTATTTACAGCAGTAGACGAGAGCTTTAATCTGAGTGCACATTTTCGGTTAGATCACCCCACATCCTTGTATACAAGGACTTTAGCGATTTCTTCACTTGTATCATTTGCATGCCAATGATATGGGAAATTAAATGATATGGGAAATTAAATTAATAACTTTTTTTCTAGAGCAACGATTTTGATCAAACTTGTTGGGCGCGATCATGTCGTCCATGTATGTATGTGCCAAAGCACAAGTCTCTAGTATTTGATATACGGGAGTTACAAATTTGAGGCGAAGGGGGCGTGGCACTCAAAATTTAACAAAAACCGAAATTGCGTAACGTCCAAATAACACTAAATGTAAAATTTACAGACTCTAGCTATAAAGATGAATTAAATAGAATTTTATAACTAAATGAAGATATCGGTTTTTAACCGATAACAATAAAACGATAACAGTTATCGAATTTCTGAAACAAACTCGATCTTTTCGTGCTATACAGGAACCTACATGTAAAATTTCAAGTCTCTAGCTCTTGTAGGTTCTGAGAACGACGCGTTCATACATACGGACAGACGGACGGACGGACGGACGGACAGACGGACAGACGGACATGGCTATATCAACTCGGCTTGTCTCCCTGATCAAGAATATATATACTTTATGGGGTCTGCCACGCCTCCTTCTCCCTGTTACATACATACGCCCTCCAACAAAAACATTATACCCTTTCCCGTTTCAATGGGTTCAGGGTATAAAAAACACAGCTCAAATCCTTCACTGATATCTTTCCAGGACTTAATTTAATTTAATTTCGCAAAAAATAGCACCAAAAATTCGTTGTGTGCACGAAATATATTTATTGTAGCGACAAAACTAACTGTACATTTTTTGTGTATACTAAAATTAGAAGATGAATGCCTAGAAAAGCTAAATAAAATATAAGAAGGTTCCTTTATTCAAGGTTTTTATACTATTTCACGTAGTGATATAGTATATTGTGTTTGTGCAATGTCCGTCATGCTGTCCGTCCGTCTGTCCGTCTGTCCGTATGAACGCAAACCATTTCCACGCTATTGAAGCTAGAGACTTGAAATTTGAAATATTTACTTGTGTATACCCTCGTCTGATAAAGTACGCCCACTAGGGGCGTGGCAAATTGGAAAAGGCATTTTCCTGTATCTCAGAAACACTACTTCTAGAAGGGCTAGAGAGTTGAGATTTGGACTGAACACTCATGTCGGCATCCCAAAATCAAAAAGCTATGGCGGATATATCTACGCAAATTGGGGGCGTGGTAAATTGTGTCAAACTGTATCTTCTACAGTTTTAAGGCTAGAACGCCCAAATTCGGCACGTGTGCTACTGTTACGATCCTATAAAGATCGCCCCAAAATTTTATGGCCACGCCGACTAGGGGCGTGGTAAATCGGATCTGAATATATAGTGATTTTACTTGTTTCGTTATATTTTGAGCACTATTGATGCTAGAGACTTGAGACTTGGTATGTATACTCGGGTTAACATCCCACAATCGAAAAGGTATGGCGGATATATCTACGCCTTCAGGGGGCGTGGCAACTAATATCAGCTCCCACAGTTTTCGTGCTAGAAGCTTTAAAATTGGATGCTAAGTTACTGAGGGCCTCCTCTATCGATTTCCCAAAAATTACTGTTACGCCCCAAAAGCGGCGTGACATGCAGAAAAATACCCTGTAATTTTTGCATTTTTCGAATGTAAGTATCCAAACTTTACAGTTATATTCCTAAACGCCCACTCTATGCACATGCCAAAAATTATTTGTCTACGGACACTGGGGGCGTGGCAAATCAAAACTGAAACATCTGCAGCTTCTGAGCCAATAATACGCCACATAATGACTTTGTGACCTTTGACCTTGTCTTTTGATTTATCAAATTATATATATATGTTTGAAAAGAATATTTTATTAATACAAAATACTAAATAAAGAAAATATAACAAAACAAGTAAGAGTGCTCTAGTCGAGACTGCTCGACAAAGAGATCCCCTGAACCCTGCGAAGAACTGCGATTCCTAAGAGCCGCTAACATTCTCCGTTACTTTTATATGTATGTACATATGTAGCAAGCAATACATACACACACACAGACGCACGCACAAGAACACACACACAGACGCACGCACCAATACACAATCTGCTAACTGTGCATTATGACTCATCAGCTTCTCTGCTGCTGCAAGACGCCGATAATATGAGATATTAAATGTTTAATAACTTTTTTTCTAGTCGAACGATTTTGATCAAATTTGTGGGGCGTGATCATGACATTCATATGTGTGTATGTGCCCAAGCACAAGTCTCTAGTACTTGAAATGCGTGATTTAGCAATTTGAGGCGAAGGGGCAATTTGAGGGCGTGGCATCCAAAATTTAACAAAAACCGAAATTGCAGAATAACAAATAACACTAAATGCAAAATTTGAAGACTCTAGCTAGAAAGATGAATTAAATAGAATTTTATAACTAAATGAAGATATCAGTTTTTAATCGATAACATTAAAACGATTATAGTTATCGAATATTTGAAACAAACTCGATCGAATCGTACAATACACGGACTTCCAAAAAAAATTTGAAGTCTCTAGCTCTTATATCTTCTGAGATCGACGCGTTCAAACATACGGACAGACGGACAGACGGACAGACAGACAGACGGACAGGGCTAAATCGACTCGGCTTCTCTCCCTGATCAAGAATATATATACTTTATGGGGTCTGCCACGCCTCCTTCTGCCTGTTACATACATTTTCACAAAACCATTATACCCTTTTTTCCCATTTTCAATGGGTTCAGGGTATAAAAATATCCACATGACCGCACCGGGGTTCGAGCCCACACCTCTACGCTCGCCAACGAACTTATGTATATCACATTTTCTGAGTTGCTACCTCTCTTATTTTGAGAGATGCCACCTCTCTCGATTTAGGTGCGTGTTTTTGCTAACGTAAGAGTTCTAAGCTTCGATCCTAATTGAAACTGTCTGGCCACCTCCAATGAAAAGTTTTAATCTGCAGCTAATTTAAGCGGCGACAGTGGGGATTTAAGATTAAATTTAAAAAAATATAATGCGATAGATGCCCCTGTGTGCTGCTGGGACGTGAAATAGTATTTCTCTGTCGGTTGCGTCCGACAGCAACGTTCTTACTTGTTTTGTTTTTGTCCAGTTGTATCTGCAAAATGCAACTGCCTTTAATCTAATTTCGCAGAGTGTATATAAGTATATATAAGTTGTCTTTTAGTGGAGATTATTTTAATGAGTATATATATAATACAACATTTTCAGATATATCAGCTAAGATAGGCAAGTTTTTCTTCTCATCAGTAGTTAGAAAACTTGGTGAATAATCTTGCATGTGTTCGGATGTATACTTTGGTGTATAGTTTGGTGAATTGCAGTTTGGTATACTAGTGGCAGGCCAAAGCCCGTCGCAATATAACAGCTGAAATTGTGTATCATATATTTCTATTATAAAAGGTAGAAGTTCTGTAACTTCTTAAGTTGTTTTTATTCTGAATCAACTGTTTTGTTATAAAGTTTGAAGGACATAAATTTCTTTTACTTTGTTAGAGAGAATTAATAAAAGTATTCAGTTAAAATGTAAAAAAAAAGATTTGTAAATAAAAACAAAAAAATTCCAATTACAGTCTGAATTATTTTAGATATCATTATGCATAGCTTACATATGTACATATATAAAAAAAATTAAAAAAAACACACTTTTCGTAATTTGCTTCACTTTGGCCATATTTGATATTTGACCTGACTTCATATCTGATAAAACCATCAATTCGTAGCTCAAATATTTCATGTCAATTAGATTTTTAATGTCATTATAATTCGTTTGATTAAAAACTAAGATCGTTACGGAGGTAAGTGGTATGAAAATGCATGCATTCATTTTGTATTGGTATAAGAACTCATGCACATACAAATGCAATATCATTTCTTAGCGTCAGTTTTTGGTTCTGTGCTGCATTGTTTTATTAAAGAATGTGACCAGATCGTTTAACACAGAGATGTTCATTGGTTGCAACTTCTTATTAAAAATACTCATAAAATGAAACATTGTGTTGCAGTGCCTTCTAGCGGATATGACTTTTTTTTTTTTGTATTTTCCATTAACTAGAAGCCTATTTCCAAGTACTACTTAATCGGCATATTTATGCTTTTAGATACTAATTGGCAAAAAAAAAACAAGTAAGAAAACTCTAGTCGATTCCGCTCGACTAGGGTATACCCTGAACCCTGCGAAGAAACGCTATTCCGTGCATTCTCCGTTTCTTTTATAAAACATGTGTATATATATGTTCATTACAAGCAACACATACACACACACATACATAGGCGAACGCACACACAAACGCCAATCGGTGCGTCAGCTGATCTTTGGCTGCTGTTTGCATGCCAATGACATAGGAAATTAAATGTTTAATAACTTTTTTTCTAGACGAACGATTGATCAAATTTGTCGGGCGTAATCATGTCATCCAAATGTATGTATGTGCCAAAGCACAAGTCTCTAGTATTTGATATGCGGGAGTTACAAATTTGAGGCGAAGGGGGCGTGGCACCCAAAATTTAACAAAAACCGAAATTGCGTAAGGCCAAAATAAAACTAAATGCACAATATGAAGACTATAGCTAGAAAGATGAATTAAATAGAATTTTATAACTAAATGAAGATATCGGTTTTTAATCGATAACAATAAAACGATGATAGTTATCAAATTTCTGAAACAAACTCGATATGCGCGCCCTATACAGGGACCTACAAAAAAAATTTGAAGTCTCTAGCTATTGTAAGTTCTGAGATCGACGTGTTCATACATACGGACAGACGGACAGACAGACGGACAGACAGACAGACAGACGGACAGGGCTAAATCGACTCGGCTTTGATCACCACAAAAGTCGTCAACTTTCAATTTTGTGTGAGAGTTTCGGAATAAATACTTAGATTTTTTGTATTTCAAATTTTGCATTCTTGTTCTTTCCCCACAAGTTCGCAAAAAGCTTCTTTTTTTTATACCCTGAACCCATTGAAAATGGGAAAATCAGTGTATAATGTTTTTGTTGGAGGGCGTATGTATGTAACAGGCAGAAGAAGGCGTGGCAGACCCCATAAAGTATATATATTCTTGATCAGGATGACAAGCCAAGTTGATATAGCCATGTCCGTCTGTCCGTCTGTCTGTCTGTATGTATGAACGCGTCGTTCTCAGAACCTATAAGAGCTAGAGACTTGAAATTTTTTATGTAGGTCCGTGAATAGCACGAAAAGATCGAGTTTGTTAAAAAAAGTCGATAACTATTTTAATTTTATTGTTATCGATTAAAAACATTATCGAATGTTAGTTATAAAATTATATCTCCCACGTCTTTGTAGCTAGAGTCCCCAAATTTTTTTGTAAGTTTTATATTTATTTTCTCTAATTTTGATTTTTGTTAAATTTTGGATACCGGCTCCAAATTTCCCCAAATATTTAAATTGAGGTTAGTTGCACTCAAAGCCAGTAAATGAATGGGTTTACATTTTTAAAAATTGGAAAAAATGTAATAAAATATGTTGAACATAAGCTGAAAATTTCATTCAAATCCATTAATTCGCGCAGAAGTTATTAAACAAAACATTTTGCCAATCGGCCAAACACGTGACCAGCAAAACAAAGCAAACTGTTTTCCTA
Organism: Drosophila paranaensis; assembly: GCA_035047545.1. Taxonomy (NCBI): domain Eukaryota; kingdom Metazoa; phylum Arthropoda; class Insecta; order Diptera; family Drosophilidae; genus Drosophila; species Drosophila paranaensis. Next base: position 322,868 of record JAWNPL010000142.1, on the reverse strand, counting down.
TACATGTGCACACATACACACATACACATTGAGCTGCGTGCATTTAGCAAGTTCTAAAACCCGCAAGTTTTAGTGCACATATTTCCAATAGATGGCGCTATGATTTGCGAATTATCAGCTGCTCAGTTGGATCGAAACTTGGATGGCGCTATTCAATCGAACCATAGATGGCGCTATTGGCTAAACGATTGAAAATGAATTGAATTTAGTTTTCTGTGCGTTTATACGAAATGCTAATTATGCAGTATTTTAACGCAGATAGCGCGGGGTTTAGGGTATCTCCTAGTCGGGACCCTCGACTAGAGTTTTCTTACTTGTTTAAATTAAATTCATATTAAAGTGTAAACTGTTGCATGTATTACTTTTTGAATACTTCCTTTACCTATCTATATTTACCAGCAAGCTAGACTCAGTATTGCGCCATCGGATTTACTTACAAATTTGTAATATATATTGTATAATAAACCTCTAATAAATGTATTATGACGGAGTCTTTTTTAAGAACTTCAACATTATTGATTCAAAGCTTAACTCGGAATAATAAATGAGTCTTGCTATTGTCGGAACTTGCCATTGGCTATACGGCGTACAGGCAATTAGATGCTTTCTTTATAATTTCAGTTAAATTCCAAATGTAAAGTAAACCATAATTAAAACATTGTCGAGTCGAGTGTGCGCGTGGGTAACCAAAGCAAATTGTGAATTACACGCTCGCTTAACCACTGGCTAGCCACCCCAGCTCAGAATTGGGCAAGATGTAGGCCGAGCACCAAGTGCCAACTGTCGAGTGGTTGCAACATCAAATTGTAATTACAGTTTTCCGACGGCCTGGCGAATGCAGTGTTGCCCGCTTCTGTCTCCACATCCATCTCCAACTACACCTCCCCCTCGCCCTTGCCTTTGCCTTCGCATTTGTTAGCATGCGCGTGCTAAAAAACGCTCTCGACGGTGTTGCCTATCAGTGTCACTAAGTGAGGGCTACGTGACAATTTGTTGTTCCGCGAATCTCCCCATCGTTTTTTAGCACCCCCCGGACAGTGTAAAAAGTGAATGCCTCAAACCGAAAATCGCTCTAACATGTGGTAACCCATAATTTACGCTAAGGGAGTTACCAATATATTTACCACTAGGGCCTCCTTTGGATATGATTTTACTTAAATGAGAAGGCATAGCTTATGAATATATGTAGCAGAGAGTGTATAAATATACATATGTAACTAAATATATTGGGTACAGAGTAGACTAAAATTATATATATATATATATATATATATATATATATATATATATATATATATATATATATATATTATATAGATATACAGTCGAGATATTTCGAACCTCTCATTAATTCAAAGGTATCACGAATCCCCTATCAAGCCTCTTTATATTTATTTATGTTTAATTTTTCAAACATATATGTAGTAATTCGTATTTTTTTAAGAGCCCCCCGAATTTCAATTAATAGAAATATTCAGACGCTCTCTTAAAAGTTAGTTCCATATAAAAGTAAATCGTTATCTTAATCGCTTTGTTGTTTAGCTATAAATCTTTCAGATAAATCCTAAATATTGTGACATGGAGTGCGACATCAACATTAAGAGGAGCAAGGCCTACGAATTTTAAATCCCAATCCCTTAAATTGCGTTTGCCATCTACTCTTTCGTTTTATTACAAATGAAAATTGGCTATTTGTCAAATAAGGCGTAGTAAAGGACAACAAAACACTTTTAAATTGTCAGATCAAAAAACAAAAATTGAAAATTACCATCTGTCAAAATTCACGTCATTCCACGCAATCGGCCGACGCACTGAAGTCTAACCTCTTTACCCCACAGGCTAATCCTTTGAGCAACAATGTGACATATTCGAGGTGGATGGGGATAATTGTGTACACACATATAATACTTATGACTATGTGTGTACGCTATTTTTCTGGTGCAATTGTCAAGTGTTGGCATACCGACTCGACCAAAACCCTCATTAAAAAATACCCTCCGACTAGTCGATGCAACCACGAAAAGAGGGTGGTATATTTAAATAATTGTAAATGCTAATGTGTTACCTTTCGCCATCAAAAGAACACTCGTGAAGGGTGGCACTGACATTTGGAACGTTTATATCCCCAATTAGCTCAGAGGGAGAAGTTACATACATGAGAAATATTGGGCAGCCGAGTTGGCAAGAAATTCCTTCAATTCTATTTCGAATTCAATCAATTCCTTGGGCTTCAAATACATTTACAATTCAATTCTATTTTTATTGAAATTTATGCGAAAATCTATACCACGAATCAGGATGCATAAACAATGATGGAAGCTGCTATCTTCCTTAAAATAAATATTTTCCTAACGCACATTGCATATGAAAGCTGTTTTTACGGAGATTATTTTGTTATTTTTTTCAGAATCTGTTTTACAAAATGAACTATAAATCTTATTAGTTTCTTTTAACATGGCCATCATTTACAAACATTGACTAATATCTCCAGCTAAAAAATAATTTATATATATATATATATATGCATATATATATAGTTTGCGGTTCTCTACTATAGCAATGTTATGTGTTGCTTTATATTTATACTATTTCATGTAGTGATATAGTATAATGGTTTTGTGCAATGTCCGTCATGCTGTCCGTCCGTCTGTCCGTATGAACGCAAACCATTTCCACGCTATTGAAGCTAGAGACTTGAAATTTGAAATATATACTCGTGTATACCCTCGTCTGATAAAGTACGCCCACTAGGGGCGTGGCAAATCGGAAAAGGCATTTTCCTGTATCTCAGAAACACTACTTCTAGAAGGACTAGAGAGTTGGGATTTTAACTGAACACTCATGTCGGCATCCCAAAATCAAAAAGCTATGGCGGATATATCTACGCAAATTGGGGGCGTGGCAAATCGGGTCAAACTGTATCTTCTACAGTTTAAAGCTAGAATGCCCAAATTTGGCATGTGGGTTACTGTTACGATCCTATAAGGATCGCCCAAAAAATTTTATGGCCACATCTAATAGGGGCGGAGCAAATCGGATCTGAATATATAGTGATTTTACTAAGTCCGTTATATTTTGAGCACTATTGATGCTAGAGTCTTGAGACTTGGTATATATACTCGGGTTAACATCCCACAATCAAAAAGGTATGGCGGATATATCTACGCCTTCAGGGGGCGTGGCAACTAATATCAGTTTATATCTCCCACAAATTAATGTTACGCCCCAAAAGGGGCGTGACATGCAGAAAAATACCCTGTAATTTTTGCATTTTTCGAATGTAAGTATCCAAACTTTACAGTTATATTCCTAAACGCCCACTCTATGCACATGCCAAAAATTATTTGTCTACGGCCACTGGGGGCGTGGCAAATCAAAACTGAAACATCTGCAGCTTCTGAGCCAATAACGCGCCACATAATGACTTTGTGACCTTTGACCTTGTCTTTTGATTTGTCAAATTATATATATATGTTTGAAAAGAATATTTTATTAATACAAAATAACTAAATAAAGAAAATATAACAAAAATACCAACATGACCGCTCGAACCCCGGCCCACACCTCTACGCTCGCCAACGAACTTAAATCACATTTTCAGAGCTGCCACCTCTCTTATTTTGAGAGATGCCACCTCTCCCGATTTAGGTGCGTGTTTTTGCTAAGGTAAGGGTTCTAAGCTTCGATTCTAATTGAAACTGTCTGGCCACCTCCAATGAAAAGTTTTAATCTGCAGCTAATTTAAGCGGCGACAGTGGGGATTTAATATTAAATTTTAAAAAATATAATGTGATAGATGCCCCTGTGTGCTGCTGGGAAGTGAAATAGTATTTCGCTATCGGTTGCGTCCGACAGCAACGTTCTTACTTGTTTTTGTTGTATTTGCATATAAGATTAGGATACGTTTGAATAAAGTATTTAGGTTTATATACATAGATTAACAGTGCTGCTCTAGATGTTGAGGAATATCCACTTGCCACGTAATTTTGTTTTCGGATTAGCCGACTAATATTGAACCGCACAGCTCTAGAATTATTTTGCCGGCTATTGGTTTTCCCATGAAATAGCAATGATTACTCAAGTGCATAATCCTCCTCAGTTTCTCAGTTGCCAATCGGCGATTGCCAATCGCCAAATGCCAGGCATTAATTGTATGGACACTAAAAGAGCAATAGCAATAGCTGAGCATGAAATTCAAATACAAACAACTCAAACAATATCCATTCATGAACCTGTCAGTCCTCAATTGAATTGCGATTGTGCGCATATATTACTGAAATGTTCGGGTATTCTTCATGCACGTGTTTATTTAACCGCTTAGTATGGTGCAGCAAATTGGCGCCATCTGTTCACTTGACATGCTTACAGCACATCTGTATACTTATACATTTGTATTTATTTACTGGTACTCGCGGGCACATAAATTCGTCTATTGTGTGTGGTGCATATAACTGCAATGCCTCATATAAACGCTCTTCTCAAAGTTCTTATCACCTTTCTACTTGACTAAGTTTGCGTTATACTCTAATGATTTCTAATTAATTTATTATGTATATTAAAACTAGTTAAGCAAGAGACTAGAAATTTTGAACATATACTTATACGCTCAGTAGAGGCGTGTACCCAAACATTTCAAAATTGTATTACTCTAGACTCCATTTAAGGATTGTCCAAAAATTATACTTTGCGGTTTACCGTTTTGAGTGAGTGTTATACAAACGGTAGCTTTCGAATGTAATGATATTAATTATTTATAATTGAAAAAAAACGATACTTTAATCCTTATTTCAGCCAGGTAGAAGTCTGAACTAATTTAAATGTTCCTATATGAGTTCTATGTAGCTATAAGACTTTGAAAAATATTTATTTATTTAAAGATATTAACAAAACGAGAGTCAACTTAAACATAAACTAAACTAATGTGTTTTAAATCGTAAGAGGAACAGACTAATCTTGCAACCCGATTTGGGTAGTTTATTTGCCAGACCGGCCAGCTGTGCCCCAATTCACTGACATGTATGGTCAGTGGTAATATTGGACCATTGAAGATAGAAGTAGGTACCTTAAAAATAAAATTAAAATATAAACCTGACTGTTATTATACATAAATAAGTCGAGACTGCTCTCCCTTTCTTTCATATAAATATATGCGTGTACCTTACAAGCAACACATACATACACACAGACGCACGCAAAAGCAAGCACTCGCTCTGCTAGCTGCGCAGTTAATTATATATAACTTAAATGTTTAATAATTTTTTTGTAGATGGACTTTCTTTCAAACTTTCAGAGCGAGATTATGACATGTGTGTGTATTTACCAAAGCACAAGGCTTTAGTATTTGAAGTACAAGTTTTGCAAATTTGAGGCGGAGGGGGCAAGGCACCCAAATTTTGACAAAAACCAAAACTGAACTAAACATACATAAAACTAAATGAAAAATTTTAAGACTTTAGCTGCAAATATGAATAAAATAGAATTTTTTAATCGAATATCGATTTCTTTTTTATTCGATAACATTAAAACGGAAACTGTTTTTGATTTTTTGAAGCAAACTCGATACATGAACATGCTTCCAACAAAAATTTCAAGTCTCTAGCGCTTATAGCTTTTGAGATCGACGCGTTCGCACATACGGACAGACAGGCAGATGAACAGACAGATGGACGGACAGACAGATGGACGGACAGACAGACGAATGAACAGATGGACAGGGTTTAATCGATTCGGCTTGTCTCCCTGGCCCTCCTTTTGCCTGTTACATACCTTTTTACAAAACCATTATACTCAGTTTTCGCATTTTTAATATGAACAGGGAGTAAATGAACAGTAAAATATGTCGAAAATACTGTTTCGATCTTGCATCTTCAATACGGGACCAAACTAAAACTATTCCAAAAATTTTAACAAAAAAACAAGTAAGAAAACTCTAGTCGAGACCGCTCGACTAAAGTATACCTGAACCCTGCGAAGAACCGCTATTACGTGCAATCAGGGTATAATGTTTTTGTTGGAAGGCGTATGTATGTAACAGGCAGAAGGAGGCGTGGCAGACCCCATAAAGTATATATATTTTTGATCAGGGAGAGAATTGTAGGTCCCTGTATAGGGCGCGCATATCGAGTTTGTTTCAGAAATTCGATAACTATAATCGTTTTAATGTTATCGATTAAAAACCGATATCTTCATTTAGTTATAAAATTCTATTTAATTCATCTTTATAGTTAGAAATGCAAACATTTAGAGTTTTCTGAGCCTTATGCATTTTCGGTTTTTGTTAAATTTTTGATGCCACGCCCCCTTCGCCTCAAATTTGTAACTCCCGTATATCAAATACTAGAGACTTGTGCTTTGCACATACATACATACAGTTTGATCAAAATCGTTGTTCTAGAAGAAAAGTTAAATTGTGTAAGGCTCAAATAACACTAAATACAATTTGAAGACTCTAGCTAGAAAGATGAATTAGATAGAATTTTATAGCTTAATTTAGATCGATAACAATAAAACGATAACAGTTATCGAATTTCTGAAACAAACTCGATCTTTTCGTGATTTACAGGAACCTACATGAAAAAGTCTCTAGCTATTGTAGGTTCTGAGAACGATGCGTCCATACATACGGACAGACGGACGGACAGACGCACGGACGGACAGACGGACAGACGGACATGGCTATATCAACTCGGCTTGTCATCCTGATCAAGAATATATATACTTTATGGTGTCTGCCACGCCTCCTTCTGCCTGTTACATGCATTTCAACAAAAACATTATACCCTGAATTCCCATTTTTAATGGGTTCAGGGTATAAAAATAAACTAGCTTTGCTATATAAATATAAAGTGGTTAACTGCGAAGTTCGCTGGGAAAAAATTTAATAAGATCAGTTGTTATCATTAAGCGAAATTTCTTAGTTAAAGAAGATTTGCGACTCGACCTATTGGTGAGCAATGTCCAGATTTGCTCTATTTCTTAGATATATTTTAAATGTTAAAATTTAGATTGTTTTCATAATTATATAATATAACATATATCTTTCACCATATCAAATCGCAATAAATATAATTCGTTCTAAGAGTAGACATAATTTTTTCGTGGATCTGTAGAGGGGTATAGTTTTAAATATTGTAGAATATGGAGAATAAAATCATTACTCTCAAAATACAGCAGATATTTGACACATTAAATGATGAAGAATGCTGTTGTGCCCTTAGAATCACTTTAACTGCTAGTAATCATAGCATAATCTTCAAAAATTTGCATGCCCTTTATTTGAGAGGGCACTTGAGATCCTTATCACGCAAATTATTCTCGTCACGTCTAACGCTTATAAAGCATCCTTCAAAGTACCCGCCAATTTGACTGCTTACCAGTGTGCCCTATCTTGTCCAGCAGACTGAAGTATGCCTTGCACTGTGCCCGGATACGTGGTATGTAGGTGTATATGTACATTAGACTGAGCTGAATGACCTGCACCAAATTGCTTTGGGCATTCGGAGAACGGAGACGCGTCGCGACGCGAGGCTTGTTGTGGGTGTTTTGGCAGACAGATTACGCTTTGCAGTAATTAGAGGGAGTATAAACTTTGATATCTCGGAGTAGGAACTACGCAGCCTGGCCATTATTCTTTTCTACGTCAACCTCCTCATCCTCCTCCCGTCGGCTGGAGCCCATTTGCAAACTGTTGCACACTCTTTTGCGATCAAAAAGATCGGCCTGCGGCATCGCGCATTAAATGAGAATGCGAAGGTATGAGCATCGGGTTTGGCACGGGCTTATGCGCATATTTTTCAATACACGAATGCAGAAACGGTTGCGGGAACATAAAAAGAAACGAGAGTGGGCTGCGGTGCAGGAGCGGGTGCAATTGGTGATAGCATTTGAAACTGGAAAAAAGACGGGAATTTCTTTAGATTATGAACAAAAGTAAACAAGAGCACAAATTGATACGTACTCATCAAGTGGAGTAACATGTATCACAACCAATGAGAAGACATTGTCCATAGACTGCTTGTCAACGAGCCTTACATATACAAATATGCAAAAAATAATAATAAAAATAGGCGATCAAGCGTGGTAACGGTTGCCGATTGATTGCCAACCAGCAGCCTACTACATCATTGAAGCCTTATCCAGGTGGCTTTGTTCCTTATTGCCTGTCGTCTGTTGCCTGCTGTCCAAGTGTTGCAGCGGTTGCAGATTCGAGTGCGATGACAACACAGTGAATGCGAAGGGGAATAAAAAAGGAATTAAAGGCGAAAAGTATAACATAACCAAAACGAGTTCCAGAAGTATAAAAACTCTAATCCGACTAGGAGATACCGTAAACCCTGCGAAGAATCATTAATCCGAACATTCTCCGATGTTTTTAAATATAAAATATGTATGTAGGGGGCGTGGCATCCAAAGTTTAACAAAAACCAAATTGTATAAAACACACATGAAATTAAAAGCAAAATTTAAAAACTCTAGCTATATAAATTAATTAAATACAGTTCTTTAACTAAATATCGATTTCGTTATTAATCAATCAAATTAAAACCGAAATAGTAATCAAACAGCAAACTCGATCTGCGCGTGCTATACACGAACCTCCATAAAATTTTTAAGTCTCTCGGTCTTTTAGATTCTGAGACACACGCGTTCGGACAGGGCTTAATCGACTCATCTCGTGGTCTGATCAATAATATACTTTATGAGGTCTGCCCCGTCTCCTTCTGCCTGTTACTTACATTTTGACAAAAGCATTATACCCTGATTTCCCTTTTTTAATGGGTTCATGGTATAAAATTAACGGGGCAGACCTTTCATACTTTTTATTGACGAAAAAGGTTTACTCTACATATACACGATACGTTTCTTAAACCTTATTACTGACTATATACATAGTATAAACCTTATGATCTTGTGTAAATGATTACACTCATATGATTGAGGTAAGTAATCGTTTCAATCAAATTAAATATATTTGTATAGCATATATCAGACTATTGCTGGAAACAAAGAGCAGGACAATGTCCCAATACCCGAATTAGTGTAGGTGTAAGACATAAGAAATATAAAGCAAATGTTATGCGAGCAAAATGCAAAGTCAAATGAACAAAATCCTATAATTACACAATTATTGCAACTCCCACTTTTTGCTGGAGGCCACAAGCCGGATTTAGGATCCTTGCGCTATGTGGACTACTCCACCTTTTTGAGATCACGAACACCACTGCAACTTGTAGACCAATTCTGTAGCAGTAAATATGAGTAAAATTGAAGAAACAACACGAAGCACTTCTCTGGCGAAAGCTCGTGCTGGACACCTTTAAAACTCTTTACAAATAGTCCTGTTTAGATCAAATGGGCATCTTGCATAGAATGTTGCTGTTGAATAATACTCATTCACGCAAAAACAGTTAAAGTTAAAAAATATGATATTTTTATACCCTGAACCCATTGAAAATGGGAAATCAGGGTATAATGTTTTTGTTGAAATGTATGTAACAGGCAGAAGGCGTGGCAGACTCCATAAAGTATGTATATTCTTGATCAGGGAGACAAGCCGAGTCAACAAGACAAGCCGAGTCAATTGTAGGTCCCTGTATAGGGCGCGCATATCGAGTTTGTTTCAGAAATTCGATAGCTGTTATCGATTTAATGTTATCGATTAAAAACGAAAATCTAAATTAAGCTATAAAATTCAATTTCGCACTTAGTGTTATGTGAGCCTTACGCAATTTCGTTCTTTTTTAAATTTTGGGTGCCACGCGCACTTCGCCTCAAATTTGTAAGTCCCGTATATCAAATTAGAGACTTGTGCTTTGGCACATACATACATATGGATGACATTATCACGCCCAACAAGTTTGATCAAAATCGTTCGTCAAGAAAAAAAGTTTTTAAACATTTAATTTCCTCTTAAATTTCTATACAAATAGCAGCCAAAGAACGGCTGACGCACCGACTTGCGCTTGTGTGTGTGCGCGCCTGTCCGTGTGTATGTGTATGTGTTGCTTGTAATGAACATACATATACATATATATAAAAGAAACGGAGAATGCACGGAATAGCGGTTCATCGCAGGGTACAGGGTATAGCCCAGACGAGCGGTCTCGACTAGAGTTTTCTTACTTGATACACTTATTTATACTTTTATTTGAATATTTTGAATTTTGAATTCGTACTAGGTATGGCAAATGCGAGTATACTTTTCACATTTCAGATTATTCATTTTAGTTTTGCTAAAATATAAGTAAAAGACGGTGTGGTGGACCCGATATATTCTTGAGCAGGCAGACAAACTGAGCCGATTAAGCCCTGTTTAATTTTCAATTTTTACCATATTTAATAATATATTTTTTGTTCAGCTGTAGTATTTACCGATTTTCCACACCGTTAGCAAGTATGTCGTAAAACTCTTAATCATTTATAAACTCAGGACAACTACGAGTATATGTTGCAAGCTAAATGGACAGACGGTCGGGAGTATTAAGAATATATTATCTGTACTCTTTATATATTTACGTTGTTCACATACTACTTAAGTGAACTAAGAAATTATGAAAAAACCAGAAACAAAACTTAAAAAACATAATAAATTGTTTTTAAAAAAATCGTACCCCAAATCTATACCACTACGAGCAACCTGCTCCTGTTGAATGCGGGGCCCAGCTCGTTTATCTCTCTGCGACTGACCGCAAGCTTTTCTCTCAACCAAGAGCGTATGATAATTAACACACAAGAGCGGGGGGCGTGATGAGAAGCGGTCTGCAGAGCCAAACAAATTATTAAAAATGAATTAGTAGAAATATAAATATGTATACGAATTTTAAAATTTCATACAGTTTTACCATACCATTCCTTACCAGACCATAGCAGAACATGCCATAGCCGCCTAAATGCTTTTTCGGTTTTTCGACTTCGACTATACTGTAGTCTTAGCACAAACGCACGTGCGCTCAAATGAATGCCTCCATCCAAACCTGACGCTTTTTGAAGCACTGATGAGGCCTCTAGCCTTGCCTCTGAGGTCGCTGCAATTGAATAGTAACGAATCGTTAGGTTTGATTTTGTGGAAATATAAGAACTCATTAAATACTAATCTATTCTCAATTTCCTTTTCTCTTGTATGGGTTACCTTTAATGATGTTGATTGCCGTTGTCGTTGAGGCTCCCTCGCCTGACAGAAATGCATGCCCCACTGTAAGTCAGCCATGATAAATAGTTACTTTGACTTCATATATATTTAGTGTGTCTATACACGATGATAAATATAGTATATTATAGTTTCAAGTAAGCTGCTACACTCAATCTGCATGAACAATTTTGTGGTATTGAATTTGAAAAAGTGCATCGACTATTAAGAAGTTATTAGAAGAGCTGAAATTGGGGTTCTCCTACTTTATTAGCTGTCATTTGTTTCGAAAATATTGCCGAAGAGAAATCAAGCAAATTCAAATCGAACAATTCTTGCAAAAAAAGAGAAAATATATTAAGTAAGAGAGCGCAAAGAGAGCACAGCTGATTGGCTGCAAGAAGGGTGGGAAAACTTACATATGTACCTATATACATAGAGCGTGCAAAGTATATAACGCTGTTTGCATCCCCAACAGCAATATGTATTCCGGCAAAACATACGCGGCGGCGATTTTTGGCATTGGGGCTTTTACTGCTGGTACACGGGGTATGATTTAACGTACGCAGGAAGTGATTTACCTTACTTAAATTGCACTCTTTATTTCTATCAAACATTTTCATTTGCATATCGCTTTAGATATTTTCTTTACATACGTTCATCTAGTAAATATATTTTTAATAATGAATAGCTACATTTAATTTAAACGTTTACATGTTGTATACATACGTCATAGTATATGTATGTAAATATGTATATATAATGATATAATATAGGAAGAATAAATATGTATACATGAATATAGGTAAGTATATGAATATACTTCTTCATTACGTGCATGTTCATAGATACTTATTGTCCAGGAGCATCTATAAGGGCTGGCCAAAGATATGCTTTATTTCCTCGGGTGATGCTGGCATGCAGAACATTGAATCCACCACTCTCAAACCCAAATTCTGTGCATACAGATATACCTGTATATACTCAGAAAACTCACTGTATGAGTGAATAACCGATGGGTCATATATGAATATATACATACATGCCTATGGTATATACATATTCATGTACAGCACACCTACACAGCTACACAGGGACACACTTACCCAAACACAGATAGCAAGCATATGTACCAGAGAGGCATATTTGAAGAGACGCGTTATCTTGGGCGAAATGGAAACGGACCAACAGAAGCTGCATGCAGTACACCTCCGGGTAGTACATAGCCAAAGGCTGACTCCTGGTAGCAGTCGTATAGCGAAAAGCATCAAGCACGTAAGCTGGCCAAATCTTTTGGTCGAAAACCACAAAAGAGATACGGAAGTTGAAGTTGATTCAGTTCAGAAAACACGTAGTTGGTGCCGTCGCTTCAGTTCCACTTCCAGAACTTCAGTGATGGCTTAGTAGTGCATTAAAGTCATTATACAAAAGTGTAGGGATTCGAAACGGAAATTGACAACCCTGAAGCCAAGTACTATAACTTCCTAGTTGAGCTGAGTTCGGTTAAGTGCTGAGAAAACAATACGGTGCAATTTATTAAGTTGTCTAAAACAGTGTTTTTAAAATATCCGACGATACCGGCAACGGTAACGGCAGAGAAAAAGGCAACGTGATTCGTGAATTGTTATTCGCTGACATTTACATAATTTCCCATTTGCTGGTCACAGACTCACAGAGGCATTCATTCTGGATTTCACAAGCAATTTTAGACGGAAGGTGACACGTCCTGCAGACCGTTGTCCAATTGGGAAATTATATTAGCAACTTTTCTTTAATTTCCATAGGAGTTGGACATGTCATTCCTGGCTACTTTAGATGCCAATGCCTGGCAGGTAAATATATTAGCATACTGATCTGAGATTAAAATAATTTGATTTCTTATATTCAACATACAACAAACATACACTTGCTCTCATATCTCTGCGTACACCCAAAGAAATTTTTGTATTTTATTTTTGAGCATTAATAAATAGCGCTCAGTATAAACAAGATATCGAATTTTTTTTTTGTATTTGTATTTGTATTTCTTTAATGTTAAACTTAATGCATATACAGTGGCGGTCAGAAAAATAGTAGCGCTGCACTACAAAAAGCATAAATCGATTAAAACGGTACTTTTTCTGAAGCAAAATTGAAGGATGCGCACTTTTTATTTAGAGTAGAGTGTAAAGAAGATAATTAGAAAAAAAAGCCGTGACTTTTGGTCAAAATTAACTTATTTTTGACGATTGCCATGAAAATCAGCTGTTCAGAAAAATAGTAGGTCCGGATAAAAAAAAATCTAAAAAAATTAATAACAATACCAAATCTAAAAAAACCCTATTTTCATAAAGTGTGATTTATTATCTTATATTTAAGTAACTGAAATTATTTGGAATTGCGATATTTTTTTTTATTTTAGTGGGAGGGGGAAGCATTTCTCGACTGAACAGGGAGTCAGACCTAAAAATCAGGGAAAAACTTATACAAAAAATTGAAAATATTGTTGGATACACAGCTCCAATAATAATAATTTAGCCCAATTCACTATATCAAGAAGCCTGAAAAACCAGGTGTCACATTCGAAACTAACTTGGCAGTGGATCCACCAATTTTGTTTTATGATAGGATTAATCCGTTAGCTTCAGAAAAAGAAACTAAAACGAATAAAATAAAACATTTTGGGATCTAATAGTTCGTTATCGTCCTAAGCAATATAATTCACCCGTCAGAAGTCCTTGAAAAGGACCCATTTATAAACAAGTAAGAAAACTCTAGTCGAGACCGATCGACTAGGGTATACCCTGAACCCTGCGAAGAGCCGCTTTTCCAAGCATTCTTTGTTTCTTTTATATACACATGTATATGTACGTTCATTACAAGCAACACATACACACACACGCACAGGCGCACGCACATACAAGCGCCAGTCGCTGAGTCAGCTGTTCTTTGGCTGCTTTGCATGGCAATGCTATGGGAAATTAAATGTTTAATAACTTTTTTTTCTAGAGCAACGATTTTTATCAAATTTGTTGGGCGTGATCATGTCATCCATATGTATGTATGTGCCAAAGCACAAGTCTCTAGTATTTGATATGCGGGAGTTACAAATTTGAGGCGAAGGGGGCGTGGCATAAAAAATTTAATAAAAACCGAAATTGTATAAGGTCCACATAACACTAAATGCAAAATATGAAGACTCTAGCCATAAAGATGAATTATATATAATTATATAACTCAGCATCAATTTCGTTTTTAATCGATAACATTAAATTAAGACAGCTATCGATTTTTTTTAACAAACTCGATCTTTTTATGCTATACGGAAACCTACATAAAAAATTTCAAGTCTCTAGCTCTTATAGGTTCTGAGAACGACGCGTTCATACATACGGATAGACGGACGGACAGGGCTAAATCGACTCGGCTTGTCTCCCTGATCAAGAATATATATACTTTATGGGGTCTGCCACGCCTCCTTCTCCCTGTTACATACATTTCAACAAAAACATTATACCCTGATTTCCCATTTTCAATGGGTTCAGGGTATAAAAAGGCCATACCGCAAAAATTTCAATGTGCAAAGTTCACCTTACAGTTGAATACGTACGAATGAAAGCAAAATTGTTCTTTTTGGTTGCCACCAAAGAGAAAGACACTAAAGAGTACGTATGGAGTCTAAAAAACCGTGGAACATTATTCCAAGTTAACTCTGAGACTTCTTATGGACGGCCACGTACGACGGTCTGCACTATGACATGGGCTTGTTTTTCATAGGCTGGTATTTGGTGAAAACCATATGGATAAATCAAATCTTTGACAAAAATGTGTACATCCAATTAATTTAAAATATAGTACTACTATATAACAATTGGAAAATATTTTTTAAATTTACGTTTCAGCCCGATTAGGGGCCAAACTTAGCGAGTCCTTTGCCCAAGATTGGGTTGCGTCAGAAAAAAACGACTTCGTGTCTTGGCCAACTTAGCCCCCGGATTCATATCTGATCGAAAAACTATATAGCGATGTTGTGGGGCTATGTATATGTATATAATGTAAATATAAAGGCTGCAAGGAGCCAATATTATGAAAAATTAAATGCTTAATAACTTTTTTCGTAGACGAACGTTTTTTTTTATCCAACTTTCAGAACGTTATTACATCATTCATATGCGTGCATTTAAAATACGTGTTTTGCAAATTTGTTTCGAAGGGGCTTGACATCCAAAATGTAAGAAAAATCAAAATTGTATATAACACACATAAAACTAAAAGCAAAATTTGAAGACTCTAGCAGCAAAGATGAATTAGATAGAATCTTATAACTGAATAACGATTTCGCTTTTTAATCGATAACATTAAAATTCACAAAGTTATCGATTTTTTAAAACAAACTCTATCTTTTCGTGCTGTACACGAACCCAACTCTAACAAGTAAGAAAACTCTAGTCGAGACCGCTCGACAAGGGTATACCCTAAACCCTATGAAGAACCGTAATTCCAAGCATTCTTTGTTTCTTTTATATACACATGCATATGTACGTTCATTACAAGCAAAACATACACACACACGCACAGGCGCACGCACACACACACGCCAGTCGGTGCGTCAGCTGTTCTTTGGCAGCTTTGCATGGCAATTCTATGGGAAATTAAATGTTTAATAACTTTTTTTCTAGAGTAACGATTTTGATCAAACTTGTTGGGCGTGATCATGTCATCCATATGTATGTATGTGTCAAAGCACAAGTCTGTAGTATTTGAAATACGGGACTTACAAATTTGAGGCGAAGGGGGCGTGGCATCCAAAATTTAGCAAAAACCGAAATTGTGTAATGCTCACGTAACACTAAATGCAAAATTTGAAGACTCTAGCTATAAAGATGAATTATATATAATTATATAACGGAGCATCGATTTCGTTTTTAATCGATAACATTAAAATTAAGACAGTTATCGATTTTTTTTAACAAACGCGATCTTTTCGTGATATACAGGAACCTACATAAAAAATTTCAAGTCTCTAGCTCTTATAGGTTCTGAGAACGACGCGTTCATACATACGGACAGACGGACGGACAGACGGACAGACGGACAGGGCCAAATCGACTCGGCTTGTCTCCCTGATCAAGAATATATACACTTTATGGGGTCTGCCACGCCTCCTTCTCCCTGTTACATACATTTTAACAAAAACATTATACCCTGATTTTCCCATTTTCAATGGGTTCAGGGTATAAAAACCCACCTTAGCCCCAAAATATATTAATATTATACTCAGGACTCAACTCAGTCAATTTGGTCACGTAAAGAAATCTTGCCTAGTAATTAGTATTAGTAGTATTATCTTGACCATTAGATACACGAACTTAAAGGATTGAATCACTGAACATACCAACTAAGTAAGAAATAATCATTCACGCCACGCCCCAATTGTTATATATATATATATATATATATATATATATATATATATATATATATATATATATATATCTATGGAGAACGTTAAGAGTAACTTATTCATTAAGTTTTGCTTTTATAATTGAAAAGTTATAAAAACACATTTTTCCTCGTAGACCTATAATTATACCCTGAACTCGTTGGAAATGGGAAATCAGGGTATAATGTTTTTGTTGAAATGTATGTAACAGGCAGAAGGAGGCGTGGCGGACCCCACAAAGTATAAATATTCTTGATCAGGGAGACCAGCCGAGTCGATTTAGCCCTGTCCGTCTGTCCGTATGTATGAACGCGTCGATCTCAGAACCTACAATAGCTAGAGACTTAAAATTGTTTTTTAGGTCCCTATATAGGGCGCGCATATCGAGTTTGTTTCAGAAATTCGACAACTATTATCGATTAAAAACGAAAATCTAAATTCAGCTATAAAATTCTACCACGCCCCCTTCGCCTCAAATTTGTAAGTCCCGTATATAAAATACTAGAGACTTGGCACATACATACATATGGATGACATGATCATTCCCTACAAGTTTGATCAAAATCGTTCGTCTAGCAAAATAGTTATTAAACCTTTAATTTCCCATAACATAACTAGAAATATGAATTAGATAGAATTTTATAGCTTAATTTAGATTTTCGTTTTTAATCGATAACAATAAAACGATAACCGTTATCGAATTTCTGAAACAAACTCGATCTTTTCGTGATATACAGGAACCTACATAAAAAGTCTCTAGCTCTTATAGGTTCTGAGAACGACGCATTCATACATACGGACAGACGGACATGGCTATATCAACTCGGCTTGTCATCCTGATCAAGAATATATATACTTTATGGGGTCTGCCACGCCTCCTTCTGCCTGATACATACATTCACATTTCAACAAAATCATTATACCCTGAATTCTCATTTTCAATGGGTTCAGGGTATAAAAACGGAGAATGCGCGGAATAGCGGCTCTTCCCAGGGTTGAGGGTATACCCTAGTCGAGCGGTCTCGACTAGAGTTTTCTTACTTGTTTTATGTTAATGTTATCGATTATAAACGAAATCGATACTCATCTTCTGACGAGGAAATATATAATCAAAACTTCAAGTCTCGAGCTACAGTATTGGAATATCGGGAAAAATATATTTTATACAGTTTTGCAGCTATTAACTTAAAATTTTATAACTATTTTACTGCTTAGCTTCTTTATTGATATACCAATGACGGGCATGGCGTGAATGAGAATTTTGCAGTAGGTAGTTCCCAACTACCTTTTGCAAATTAACATTTTCATATAAGATATATTAGGCTTTCTATGCGCTCACAAAAGTAATTACAGGCTCAAATGCATTTTGAAAGCATTGCAAGTTAAATTAACCATTAAAAAATCAATTGGCGACGGCTTCTATTTTAAAGTTGCATGTAATATTGTTATTTCGGTTTAGTGGTTAAGTAAATTGAGAAAATCATCCCCCATAATATACATGTGTAACAAGTAAGAAAACTCTAGTCGAGACCGCTCGACTAGGGTATACCCTGAACCCTGCGAAGAAACGCTATTCCGTGCATTCTCCGTTTCTTTTATAAAGCATATGTATATGTACGTTCATTACAAGCAACACATACACACACACATACATAGGCGAACGCACACACAAACGCCAGTCGGTGCGTCAGCTGATCTTTGGCTGCTGTTTGCATGCCAATGACATGGGAAATTAAATGTTTAATAACTTTTTTTCTAGACGAACGATTTGTTGGGCGTGATCATGTCATCCATATGTATGTATGTGCCAAAGCACAAGTCTCTAGTATTTGATATACGGGAGTTACAAATTTGAGGCGAAGGGGGCGTGGCACCCTAAAATTTAACAAAACCGAAATTGCGTAAGGCCAAAATAACACTAAATGCACAATATGAAGACTCTATCTAGAAAGATGAATTAAATAGAATTTTATAACTAAATGAAGATGTCGGGTTTTAATCGATAACATTAAAACGATGATAGTTATCGAATTTCTGAAACAAACTCGATATGCGCGCCCTATACAGGAACCTACAAAAAAAATTTGAAGTCTCTAGCTATTGTAGGTTCTGAGAACGACGCGTTACATACATACGGACAGACGGACAGACAGACGGACAGACAGACAGACAGACGGACAGGGCTAAATCGACTCGGCTTGTCTCCCTGATCAAGAATATATATACTTTATGGGGTCTGCCACGCCTCCTTCTGCCTGTTACATACATTTCAACAAAAACATTATACCCTTTTTTCCCATTTTCAATGGGTTCAGGGTATAAAACCGATTAATGGAAAATGTGGTGAAGTGGATAAAATGTTAAATCAGGGTATAATGTTTTTGTTGAAATGTATGGCAGAAGGAGGCGTGGCAGACCCCATAAATAGATAAATTGATATAGCCATGTCCGTCTGTCCGTCCGTCCGTCCGTCCGTCTGTCCGTATGTATGAACGCGTCGTTCTCAGAACCTACAAGAGCTAGAGACTTGAAATTTTACATGTAGGTTCCTGTATAGCACGAAAAGATCGAGTTTGTTTCAAAAATTCGATAACTGTTATCGTTTTATTGTTATCGATTAAAAACGAAAATTTAAATTCAGCTATAAAATTCTATCTAATTCATCTTTCTTGCTAGAGTTTTCAAATTTTGCATTTAGTGTTATGTGAGCATTACACAATTTCGTTTTTTGTTAAATTTTGGATGCCACGCCCCCTTCGCCTCAAAATTGTAAGTACCGTATTTCAAACACTACAGACTTGTGCTTTGGCACATACATACATATGGATGACATGATCACGCCCAACAATTTTGATTAAAATCGTTGCTCTAGAAAAAAGTTATTAAACATTTAATTTCCCATAACATCGCCATGCAAAGCAGCCAAAGAACAGCTGTGCGCCTGTGCGTGTGTGTGTATGTTTTGCTTGTAATGAACATACATATACATATGAATATAAAAGAAACGAAGAATGCTTGGAATAGTGGTTCTTCGCAGGGTTCAGGGTATACCCTAGTCGAGCGGTCTCGACTAGAGTTTTCTTACTTGTTATTACTGATTTCGATGGGGATATATTATCGCGACATATATATTCTATAGCAATGTAAGTAATTTTTCTAAAAATTAGTAATGTTGGGCATATCGACAAAAGCTGGTCTGCCTTATTTAATATGTTGACTCTTAGACTTTGATGCTAGTACTGTCACCAGCAGTCACTCCATTGTTACATGCTTTAGCGGTGGTTCAAATGCTTGAGTTTTATTTGCGCAGACCTGTCGACCAAATGAAGCGCATAATACATCAAACACGCTGTAATGGGGGTGACAAATCCGCAGCGGTTGACTGATTACTCTTTAAGTAACACAAATCAAGACAGCCTCATATGTAAGGACTCATCGACGCCGACCACGCTACAATTTCTCAATCAATTTTTTCGTAAGCAATCAAGGCTTTTCTATATATATATATATATATATATATATATATATATATATATATATATATATATATATATATATATATATATATATATATATATATATATATATATATATATATATATATTTTTTTTCCGTGGGAATTATGTCATTCCTAATATTATTCTTTTCTTTGAATAATGTCGACCTTGGGTATTAAAATATATTGAATGTGGTAACTTCAATTATCTCAATATACACGTATTAAAAAACTAGAGACTTGAGCTTTGGAAAATACACATATGTATGAATATAAATGGCACAATCTCACTCTGAAAGTTTGATAAAGAAAGTCCAGATACAAAACAAGTAAGAAAACTCTAGTCGACACCGCTCGACTAGGGTATACCCTGAACCCTGCGAAGAACCGCAATTCCAAGCAATCTCCGTTTCTTTAATATACATAAGTATAAATATGTTCATTACAAGCAACACATACACACACACATACACAGGCGCAAGCACACACAAGTGCAAGTCGGTGCGTCAGCTGCTCTTTGGCTGCTTTGCATGGCAATGCTGTGGGAAATTAAATGCTTAATAACTTTTTTTCGAGAGCAACGATTTTGATCAAACTTGTTGGGCGTGATCATGTCATCCATATGTATCCAAAGCACAAGTCTCTAGTATTTGATATACGGGAGTTACAAATTTGAGGCGAAGGGGGCGTGGCATCCAAAATTTAACAAAAAACGAAATTGTATAAGCCTCACATTACACTAATTGCAAAATTTGAAAACTCTAGCAAGAAAGATGAATTATATAGAATTATATAACGGAGCATTGATTTCGTTTTTAATCGATAACATTAAAATTAAGACAGTTATCGATTTTTTTAACAAACTCGATCTTTTCTTGCTATACAGGAATCCACATAAAAAATTTCAAGTCTCTAGCTCTTATAGGTTCTGAGAACGACGCGTTCATACATACGGACAGACGGACGGACAGACGGACTGACGGACATGGCTACATCAACTCGGCTTGTCATCCTGATCAAGAATATATATACTTTATGGGGTATGCCACGCCTCCTTCTGCCTGTTACATACATTTCAACAAAAACATTATACCCTGAATTCCCATTTTCAATGGGTTCAGGGTATGAACCCCGTGCGATCTGTGTTTCTGAAAATACTGCAGAGCTTAAATTTAGTATGTATAAGAGCAGTTGATAAAACGCAAATCATAGCGCTATCTAGTAGGCATACACTAAGACTTGCGGGTCTTAGAATTTGCTTGATGAACGCAGCTCACTACCTAAGCGAAAAAAAATATTTTGTATGGAAAAACCGGGCTAAGTGAAAATGTACTAAAATGAAAATATGTATTAGTTTAAAAAGAGTCATTTTTGGCTTTAAACAAAAAATTAAAATAGTTCTTCAATATTTTTCTTATGATAAATCTCTGGTTTTTAAAAAGATGGTCCGTTCAAAAGAAAGGGGTCGCTCCATATTGGGATCATTGTTTACAAAATAATTTCGAAATTTTTGCCAAATTATGACTTTTCGTTTTAATGTTTTTCCCTAACCAGGTAATTGAAAACTGAAGAATATATGGTTTTTTGTAAGCCTAAGAAGAGCATCGACTCATAAAGTTTTTACATGCATAATGAAAGGCGTGTTTTGTGGACATAAGAACACAAAACAAAGCAGGAAAACATAAGTTCAAAATATGTATCTAGTTTCTATAGTCGTGTTAAATCGAAAAAATCATGCTAAACGGGGAATGAGTGAAATTCAAGAACCCTGTTAAACCGAAATCGTATTAAGCGAGCACCGTGTTAAGCGGGAGATAGGCTCGTATTGGCTTTATTTGCAGTTGGTATCTAAAATCAGAGTCTAGCTCTAAAGACAAGGGAGATATAATATAATAACTTAATTTAGATACCGATTTGAATCAATAACATTAAAACGGGAGAAGATATTGATTTTTTGGAACAAACTCGATCTTTTAGTTCATGTAGACTCTAAGATCGACGCGTTCATACATACGGACAGACAGACATGGCGCTGATCAAGAATATATATATACTTTATGGAGTCTGCCACGCCTCCTTCTGTATGTTACATACAGTTTACCAAACTCATTATACCTAGTTTTAAATTTTCAATGGGTTCAGGGTATAAAATGTTATTAGGCAATGCTATTCCAATAACATTGGAGTCTTACAGCTCAAGCGCACAAATAACGTAGGTAATCTATCGACAATAAAGAAACGGGGCGAGTTATCGAATTTTGAAAAAATTCCAACTTTTATATTGGCTAAATGTTTTGTTTAGTAATTTCTGCGTGACTTAAAAGACTTTAATGAAATTTTCATAATATGTTCCACATATTCAATTAAATATTTGTCAATTTAGGAAAAATTCAAATTCTTTCACATATTGGTTATATTTTCAACTTTGTTTATCTTGTAATGTGTGATGACATTGGTAGGACGTGAATTAGTATTTCTCAGTCAATTTTGCAATGTTTTTACTTGTTGCTTTTTTCATTCCGTTTTATTATTATCGGAAATAATCCATAATTTCACGGCGTTAAGCGTCATTGTTTCACCGTAAGATCTAGAGATTTACTTTATAGATACGTATGTGTATTGAATAAAAAGGGTTTATTTATTTCGAATTTGGATAGTGCTAAAATTAAAAAAAAAAGCTAAAATTTTTTCAACACAATTCATACGCTGCTCAGTTCGCAAATGCTTATGTAATAAAGTATGTATGTATAAGTAAAATAAGAATTCAAAGTTTAGAATATCGGCTCTTTTCAGCGGCTCTTTGGTTGTAATATGATGGGTTTTAATAAGAACGGATGGACGAAAGGACAAGGAGAGCTCGACTCAGCTCAGGGTTTCTTTGTTTTAGCAATATTTCTGGCTAGACACCACAATTACTCAAACTTAGCGAAAGTCATTTTGGTTATCTTAGCTACTTTGTTCGTTTCAGCTGTTTATTTAATGCATTGCATCAATACGAAATATACCCCCGTTTGCACAATTCGTACTGAAATTATAATTAAGAAACGTGACATACGAGTAAAAGTATCCCGTGGTCGGACGTGAGACAAGAGCTCAAAGGCACGTGATATTTTACTTGAAGCAATTTTCAAATGAGAACACATATTAAATCGCAATATATTTAAGTCCTTTTAGAAATGCCGATTATGAGTCCTCCTTTTATATTTCAGTTTATTTGTGTTTTCGGTTGTCAAGACTAAAACTGTTAATCTTAATCTACGGTTTACCCTAGGCTAAAGAATATGGTTTTGTTGGCTGGTCCCAAAAACCGTTGAATTTTCAGAACTTAATGATAATTAATTGTATAAAGCAAATTTCATTAAGCACAATGAAATATGAAAAAAAGTAAGAAAACAAGTGGGAAGAACCGCTATTCCGTGCATTCTCCGTTTTTATACCCTGAACCCATTGAAAATGGGAAAATGTTTTTGTTGAAATGTATGATACAGGCAGAAGGAGGCGTGGCAAGCTCCATAAAGTATATACATATATTCTTGATCAGAGAGACAAGCCAAGTCGATTTAGCCCAGCTGACGCAGCGACGTGCATACGTGCGCTTGTGTGTGTATGTAATGTACATAAATATGCATATGTAAGAAAATTCTATTCGAGACCGCTTGACTAGGGCATACCCTGAGCCATGCGAAAAAAACCGCTATTCCGAGTAACCTCCGTTTCTTTCATATACATATGCATACACACGCACAGGCGCACACACACACAAACGTCAGTCGGTGCGTCATGGGAAATTAAATGTTTAATAACTTTTTTTGATCAATATGTATGCATGTGCCAAAGCACAAGTCTCTAGTATTTGGAATACGGGACTTACAAATTTGAGGCGAAGGGGGCGCAACATCCAAAATTTAACAAAATCCGAAATTGTGTGAGGCTTAAAAAACCCTTTAGTGTCTGTGCAAAATTTGAAGACTTTAGCTATAACAAGTAAGAAAAGTCTAGTCGGGCGTCCCGCTAGTACATACCCTGAACCTCGTGCTATCTGCGCTTTTTAAAATACTGCGTAATTAGCATTTTGTATAAACAAACAGAAAAATAAATTCAATTCATTTTCAATTGCTTAGCCAATAGCGCCACATATGTTTCGATAGAATAACACCATCCATGTTTCGATTCAACTGAGCAGATGATAATTCGCAAATAGCGCCATCTATTGCAAATATGTACACTAAAACTTGCGGTTCTTAGAATTTGCTAGATGCGAGCAGTTCTATGTGTGTGTGTGTATGTGTGCACATGAATAGAAAAACAGTTTGCTTTGCGCTGCTCGTCACGTGTTTGCCGATTGGCCAAATGTTTTGTTTAATAACTTCTGCGAGAATTAATGGATTTGAATAAAATTTTAAGCTTATGATCAACATATTTTATTAAATTTTTTCCAATTTTAAAAATTGCAAACTCATCATATATCGGATTTCAATGCAACTAACTTCAATTTAAATATTAGGGGGAATTTGGAGCCGGTATCCAAAATTTAACAAAAATCAAAATTGGATATAAAACTAACAAATAAGTTTGGGGACTTTAAAGATGTGTGATATATAATTTAATAACCAACATTCGATAAAGTTATAATCGATAACATTAAATCGGGTTTCGATTTTTTTTCAAACTCGATATGCGCGCCCTCTACTGGGACCTACAACAATTTTGAAGTCTCTAGCTATTGTAGGTTCTGAGATCGACGCGTTCATACATACGGACAGACGGACAGGCGGACAGATAGACAGACAGATAGACGGACAGAGCTCAATCGACTCGGCTTGTCTCCCTGATCAAGAATATATATACTTTATGAGGTCTGCCACGCCTCCTTCTGCCTGTTACATACATTTTAGCAAAACAATTATAACCTGATTTCCCATTTTCAATGGGTTCAGGGTATAAAAAGCTGGAGTCAAACCTACATATCCAAGAACAAGGCCACTTCTTACTTGTATAACAAAAATTTAAAATGAAATAAGCCGACGGCGCTGGGGATCGAATCCGGAGCATCACGTCACTGACCGCCGCTTCTTTTAACGTGGCATCGAACTGCTTGAATAGTCAGTAGTATATTTGAAACTAAGAATGTTTAAATCTTGTAAAAAATGCTTTGTTATAGTTAAGCCACATCCATATGTAAGTTATGTAAGAACTTGCGTACTCTTTTCAGTCTGTAACTGAGTACAGTAAACTAGATATGGTTCGAAATTGATTTACAAAAGTAATAGAAATGATTCTGGCATTTATAATTGATAGTATTACCCACGAACTGTCCAATATATAGAGAAATTCATGGCAATAATCCTGTAAAAGGAACTGATATAATTACTACGCTGATATAAATGTTGTATTCAAATACCATTTATACGCATGAAGACGTTGAAGAGATAATGATGGAATATCATACTTCATGCTTGCATTTAAATGCTATGCGTTTATAATCCTCATCCGCATTATCCTATTTTTCGGGCTGGCTAATAATTCGATATGTTAATATAGAGTACTGGAGTGAGCAGAAGGGAATGCAGATCATGTGGCACTTTGTTAGTAGAGTGCTGTGGGTATTGGATAACAAAAATCAAGCTCGCTGAAAAAAAAGAAGAGTAACGATGCCCTTGCCGTTGGTACTAACGTGCGACACGTGACCTTATTTTTGCTATTGAAGACAGAATGAAACACTCTGCGGCCACTACGAACGCAACAAAACAATGTATGTTTTGTTTAGCTTATCCACAATATTTCATCCCCATAGCGAGCAAGTATTAAGCATTCTATGATTTGTCCTGCTGCCAGCATTTTGCACGGGTCCAGCGATAAGTGAGTGAGCTCGAATTTTGGGTGAAGTGATTAGTGGGCACTTCATGCTAAAAAGTGAAAAGCCAAGTAGTGCGAGTGGCAGCGAGCGTCGTTTAGGCGGCACGCATATGTTTTCCCTTCTTTGTTGCTTTACGGCTTGAGGTCGGTGCGCACACACCTGAGTGGGCGAAACGGGAAATCAACAGCAACAGCACTAGCACGAACAAAATCAACAGAAACCATTACTAAGGGTCCATGAGTTGCCCACGGCTTGTGATGTCGAGTTCTATACGAATATAACGGATACATTACGAAGTAGGGTCACGTGACCAGAAAGCAGTCATTTTAATTAAATTTATAAAAAAACAGCTATGCGGAGTGGATAAACAGCTGCGAGTGTCTTTTGTCAGCAAATAGAACATGATATCTTCTAAAGACCGAATCAAATATCACGAGCCGCTAATACTTTATAAGCTTGTGCTAAAACAAATACCTCTAACAGCAGGCATACATACACTCGTTCTATAAAGTAGAAAAACTTTATTATTTGTTTCTGTGGAAGAGGCTCAAAGGCTATTGGACCAATTCCAAGCATTATTTTACCATTCTATTCATCTTCTCAGTTTAGGTCTTCAAATTTTTCATGTGTGTTTTATACAATTCTGATTTTTGTCTAATTATACCCTGAACCCATTGAAAAATGGGAATTCAGGGTATAATGTTTTTGTTGGAAGGCGTATGTACGTAACAGGCAGAAGGAGGCGTGGCAGACCCCATAAAGTATATATATTATTGATCAGGATGACAAGCCGAGTTGATATAGCCATGTCCGTCTGTCCGTCCGTCCGTCTGTCCGTCTGTCCGTATGTATGAACGCATCGTTCTCAGAACCTATAAGAGCTAGAGACTTAAAATTTTTATGTAGATTCCTGTATATCACGAAAAGATCGAGTTTGTTTCAGAAATTCGATAACTGTTATCGTTTTATTGTTATCGATTAAAAACGAAAATCTAAATTAAGCTATAAAATTCTATCTAATTCATTTTTCTAGCTAGAGTCTTCAAATTTTGCATTAAGTGTTATTTGGGCCTTACGCAATTTCGGTTTTTGTTAAATTTTGGATGCCACGCCCCCTTCGCCTCAAATTTGTAACTCCCGTATATCAAATACTAGAGACTTGTGCTTTGGCACATATGATCACGCCCAACAAGTTTGATCAAAATCGTTCGTCTGGAAAAAGAGTTATTAAGCATTTATTTTCCCATAGCATTGCCATCCAAAGCAGCCAAAGAACAGCTGACTCAGCGACTGGCGTTCGTGTGTGTGTGCGCCTGTGCGTGTGTGTGTATGTTTGGCTTTTAATGAACATACATATACATATGAATATAAAAGAAACGAAGAATGCTTGGACTAGCGGTTCTTCGCAGGGTTCAGGGCATACCCTTGTCGAGCGGTCTCGACTAGAGTTTTCTTACTTGTTTTGGATGGCCGCTTTGCCTGAAATTTAGGAAGCACGTATTTAAAATACTAGAGACTTGGGCTTTAGCAAATATACACACATGAAAGTTTGGTTAAGAAAGTCCACCTAAAAAAAAGTTATTAAACATTTAATTTCATATAAATATGCGTCTTGCAGCCATTATACCCTGTTTTACAATTTTCAAGGGTCTCAGGGTATAACAACGGTGAATGTTTGGAATAGCGGTACGAGCAGTTTTTCTTGTTTAGAGAGAGTTATATAGTTTAATTTCTGTTGTTGAATGTACCCGAAATTTAAATTTACACTCAATAAATCAGAGCTAGGCTAAATTACCCAAACACACGAATCAGTATCAAGGGCAGAAGAGAAGAGCCCTAACGAAACTCTTAATTTATGTATTTACACATACTGTAGTGTTAACGTTGAATGCGAACAAATTATTGTATCCAAAAAGGTAATCCTTCGCTTTGTTTTATGTGTATGTTTTTTGACACCGAGTATTTACTCCGAAATGCACTCCTCAACAGCGTACCAGCGGCGTCGCGACTTAAACTTATTAAATGATTTATATTAATGGCGCCATATCATGTTTCACGCGTACTCAGAGTCAGAGTTAGTCTGCTAAGCAGTGGGGGTCGGCACGCGCTCAACTCCAACTCGAACTCCAACAAAAATTGCAAGTCAAGCACCGCCTCCAATCGAATTATCGGCAGCGACAGTCCACGCAGTCAAAGTTCTGAATTTGTGTTCAATTTGTTCATACACATATAAACTACATACATGTAAACCAGTAAGAAACCTCAAGTCAAGACTACCTTCAACCCTGCGATGAGCCGCTTATCAGAATATTCTCCGTTTCTTTTATATACATACATATGTATGTATGCTCATTACTAGCAACACATAGACACACACACACACAGGCGCAATCACACACCATGTGGGCTGCTATATGTATGTCAATGTTATGGGAAATTAAATGTTTAATAACTTTTTGTTGTCGACAGGGTATACCCTAGTCGAGCGGTCTCGACAAGAGTTATCTTACTCTTTTTACCTTAAGGCAAATAAAATGACAATTCTTGTGGGTACTAAATATAACGTCAAAATATATAGATTAGCTAACATTAAAAGTAACGGAACAAGTTTCTGCATAACCTATGAAGTCTTTTAACAGTACAGTGGGTTCAGGGAAAGATTCTTCTATTCGCGAAGGTGCCAGCAAATCAAAATTTAAACTTCGGATTTAAATATGCTTAACATCTCGCATTACGATGTGTTTGTGCACAGGAAAATCTACATATTCAGTGCCGCGTTTTTTTGATAATTATCAAAACGCTATGTTTAACAAGTAAGAAAACTCTAGTCGAGACGGCTCGACTAGGGTATACCCTAAACCCTATGAAGAACCGCAATTCCAAGTAATCTCCGTTTCTTTCATATACACATGCATATGTATGTTCATTACAAGCAAAACATACACACCCACGCACAGGCGCACGCACACACACACGCCAATCGGTGCGTCAGCTGTTCTTTGGCTGCTTTGCATGGCAATGCTGTGGGAAATTAAATGTTTAATGACTTTTTTTCTAGAGTAACGATTTTGATCAAACTTGTTGGGCGTGATCATGTCATCCATATATATAAATGTGCCGAAGCACAAGTCTGTAGTATTTGAAATACGGGACTTACAAATTTGAGGCGAAGGGGGCGTGGCATCTAAAATTAAAAAAAAAACCGAAATTGCGTAAGGCTCACATAACACTAAATGCAAAATTTGAAGACTCTAGCTATAAAGATGAATTAGATAGAATTTTATAGCTTAATTTAGATTTTCGTTTCTAATCGATAACAATAAAACGATAACAGCTATTTATTTCTAATTTCTGAAACAAACTCGATATTTTCGTGATATACAGGAACCTACACAAAAAAATTCAAGTCTCTAGCTCTTATAGGTTCTGAGAACGACGCGTTCATACATACGGACAGACGGACATGGCTATATCAACTCGGCCTCTCATCCTGATCAATAATATATATACTTTATGGGGTCTGCCACGCCTCCTTCTGCCTGTTACATACATACGCCTTTCAACAAAAACATTATACCCTGAATTCCCATTTTCAATGGGTTCAGGGTATAACAAGTAAGAACGTTGCTGTCGGACGCAACCGACAGCGAAATACTATTTCACGTCCCAGCACCTCACAGGGGCATCTATCACATTATCTTTTAAAATTAATCCTAAATCCCCTCAGACAGACAGTTTCAATTAGGATCGAAGCTTAGACTCTTACCTTAGCAAAAAAACGCACCTAAATCGAGAGAGGTGGCATCTCTCAAAATAAGAGAGGTGGCAACTCTCAAAATGAGAGAGGTGGCAACTTTGAAAATGTGATTTAAGTTCGTTGGCGAGCGTAGAGGTGTGGGCTCGAACCCCGATGCGGTCATGTTGATATTTGTGTTATATTTTCTTTATTTAGTAATTTTGTATTAATAAAATATTCTCTTCAAACACATATATATAATTTGGCAAATCAAAAGACAAGGTCAAAGGTCACAAAGTCATTATGTGGCGCGTTATTGGCTCAGAAGCTGCAGATGTTTCAGCTTTGATTTGCCACGCCCCCAGTGGCCGTAGACAAATAATTTTTGGCATGTGCATAGAGTGGGCGTTTAGGAATATAACTGTAAAGTTTGGATACTTACATTCGAAAAATGCGAAAATTTCAGGGTATTTTTCTGTATGTCACGCCCCTTTTGGGGCGTAACAATAATTTTTTTTGAAGCTTCTAGCGCTAAAACTGTGGGAGATATAAACTGATATTAGTTGCCACGCCCCCTGAAGGCGTAGATATATCCGCCATACCTTTTTGATTGTGGGATGTTAACCCGAGTATATATACCAAGTCTCAAGTCTCTAGCATCAATAGTGCTCAAATTATAACGAAACTAGTAAAATCACTATATATTCAGATCCGATTTATCGCGCCCCTAGTAGGCGTGGCCATAAAAATTTTTGTGCGATCTTTATAGGATCGTAACAGTAACCCACGCGCCAAATTTGGGCGTTCTAGCTTTAAAACTGTAGAGGATACAGTTTGACCCGATTTACCACGCCCCCAATGGGCGTAGATATATCCGCCATAGCTTTTTGATTTTGGGGTGTCGACATGAGTGTTCAGTTAAAATCTCAACTCTCTAGCCCTTCTAGAAGTAGTGTTTCTGAGATACAGCAAAATGCCTTTTCCGATTTGCCTAGTGGGCGTATCGGGAAAATCTTGACACTTTATCAGACGAGGGTATACACGAGTATATATTTCAAATTTCAAGTCTCTAGCTTCAATAGCGTGGAAATGGTTTGCGTTCATACGGACAGACGGACAGACGGACGGACGGACAGACGGACAGACGGACGGACAGCATGACGGACATTGCACAAACCCAATGTACTATATCACTACGTGAAATAGTATAATAAAAATAGTCTGCATATTCTGCATATTCTATTGAATATATGGGGAATATTTTGGACAATACAAGAGACTCTGGCAAATATATACATATGTACATACATAAATGACAAAAATTGTGAAAGTTTGGCTAAGAAAATCAATCTATAAAGCAAGTTATTAAACGTTTAATTTCCCATTTTAACGACAATAAGCATAGCCAAAGCGCAGGCGATGGGTGAACTGCCCAGTTATCAGAGCGCATTTCTGCGTAAATGTGCTGTTTGTAGTTTATGTGCTTATGTATGCATATGTGAAAACAGCATAGAATGCTTGGCATAGCTGCTGGGGTTAGGAGATCTCCTAGTCGACACTCTTTTTCTAGAAACTAACGTAACATTGGTAAGGGGCTTAGCGTTACGCACTTTTATTGAAGCGTAGGGCGGTCGCTTGCAATCTTCGTCTGTATTCAAAAATTGGCTAGAAGCATGACTACAGGCAAATAAATGCAACAGGGGCAATTTAAATTTTAGTTTGGTGAAACTGGTCTATTGTATGAAATTATTGTACAGGGTTCCCAGACAAATAAAAAAAATCAAGTAAGAGTGCTCTAGTCGAGACTGGTCGACAAGGAGATACACTGAACCCTCCCAAGACCCGATATTTCAAACATGCTATTTTTAATATACATATATGTATATATATAATACTTTACTATAATTTTGTGTATAAGGTAAGTGGGAATACTTTTTGTTTGCTTATATATCCATAAAATATATATATTTGGTTTTCGGTTTTTCCACAGGGTTGTGGACATAATAATAATATATTTGTTTCACTTTGTGAACGAGTATAAATAGACATCCAAAACTCTTAAATGTACTACACAACTGTTAAGCATCTGTTACGGGTTCGTTGAATTTCAGTTTTTACGCACTTCTTCGACAATCTTGATATAGAAACGCATCCTCAGGCGTTGCGTACTAATAAGCTATGCAAGAAGTGTAAGTGAGTACGTTGGTTTCGTAAATTATATGACTGTGTGCTTGCTACTTTTCTTGATATACTACCATGAGGTGTAAGTAGAAATAAATTTTATAATTTTCAGTATATTACCTAAATTAAACAAGACTGCTCTAGTCGATACTGCTTGACTTGAGGAGATCCCCTAAGCCCTGCGAGGAAACAATTTTCCTAAGAATCGATAACATTCTTCGGGTTTTTATATGTATGCAGCAATCAATACATACACAAATATAGACGCACGTACAAGGTGCAATGATAACTGTAGAGTTGACTCAGCAACTGTGCTCAGGCTGTAAGGCGCCTATGTTATGAGAAATTAAATGTTACTAATAATGAAATTAAATGTTACTAATGGAAAAGTTAAAATCAAACACTTCAATCGTGTGGTGTATCATATATTATAGTCTGGCATTCTTTACTATAAAACTTTTAAGTGCTTGTGCATGTTCTAAATTGTATATAAAAGTCTTTGAAGATTTCTGTATATATATAATTGCTCGTTTCAATAATATACAAAATTTGAACTTGCAATCTGGTCAAGTAACTGAATTGCAAAATATTCGACATGTACAGTAACCTGTTATTTTCCTGTAAAACCAAATCATAAATTTCTAATTATGATATTGGTCCATACATAAATCATTTAAATCTCTGCTGAGTATATATAAAATGAAATTAAAGTGATCGACCTGTGATGAAAGGTCCCTGTTAGATTTATATGCCTTTTTCAGATTCTATGTAGCTTGTTCATGATTTATTAGGATTGCTCATACTGTATAGCGGCATACAGTACAAAGTACACGGGTTTTGAGTAATATCCGTCTTGCTCTCCATCCGCTTGTGTCTAGATTTTCCCGATACGCCCTTTAGGGGCTTGGTAAATCGAAAATGCAACGTCCAGTATCTCAGAAATAGTACCTGGCGTGGCAAAAAAGCTGAAAAATCTACAGCTTTTGAGTCAATATCTCGCAACTTAATGACTTTGTGACCTTTGAGCTTGTCTTTTGATTTGCCAAATTTTATAAATGTATTGAAAAGAAAATTTTAAATAAATAACTAAAAAATAATTAAACAAGAAAGAGTGCTCTAGTCGAGACTGCTCTTCTAAGCAACACAGATACACACACAGACGCACGCACAAGCATACAATCTGCTAACTGTGTAATTTGACTCAGCAACTCTGCACGCCGCTCAGCCTGTAAGGCGCCGATAACATGAGGTATTAAATGTTTAATAACTTTTTTTCCAGACGAACGATTTTGATCAAACGTGTTGGGTGTGATCATGTCATTCATATGTATGTATGTGCATAAGCACAAGTTTCTAGTACTTAATCGTTAACATTAAGGTTCTAAACTTCGATTCAAATTGAAACTGCCATGGCCACCTCAGATGAAAATTTTTAATCGGCAGCTAATTTGGGCGGCGACTGAGGGGATTTAGGATTAATTTTAAAAGATAATGTGATAGATGCCCCTGTGAGGTGCTGGGACGTGAAAAAGTATTTCGCAGTCGTTATTGTTTTATTGTTATCGATTAGAAACGAAAATCTAAATTAAGCTATAAAATTCTATCTAATTCATCTTTCTAGCTAAAGTCTTCAAATTTTGCATTTAGTGATATTTAGGCTTTACGCAATTCTGTTTTTGTTAAATTTTTGATGCCACACCCCCTTCGCCTCAAATTTGTAACTCCCGTATATCAAATACTAGAGACTTGTGCTTTGGCACATACATACATATGGATAACATGATCACGCCCAACAAGTTTGATCACAATCGTTCGTCTGGAAAAAAAGTTATAAAACATTTAATTTCCCATAGCATTGCCATGCAAAGAGAAGCCCAAGAACAGCTGACGTAACGACTTGCGCTTGTGTGTGCGTGTGTCTGTGCGTGTGTGTGAGTGTGTTGTATATGCATGTCTATATAAAAGAAACGAAGAATGCTTGGAATAGCAGTTCTTCGCAGTGTTCAGGGTATACCCTAGTCGAGCGGTCTCGACTAGAGTTTTCTTACTTGTTAATTTTTAATTTTTTTTTAATTATCCTAAAATACTTCTTTCTATCGTAGTTCAGTAATATCAATTACCATACCTGGCTGTAAATTACAAATAAAAACCCCATCAGGTTGGTGATATTGTTGAAAGAATTGTCTGTTATTCGTGAAGACTACTTTAAAATTAAGGTAAAAAGTCTTTTTCGTGTTCTGCAATAAAAATTTGGACACTAAAATTCGGGTAGATCATTTAAAAACACGCTTAAAATTAGTTATCCTTTTAATGATTTCATTGTCCAATTTATATTTATTAACGACCGCTCAGGCATGTTTGTGTTTTGTGATTTGAACGTATAGCTTTTAATTTTCGGAATCATCAACTGCCAATCTGAAGCTCTGTCGTCTTATTGGCCGACGCACTCTCACAGACCGTCACGTTCCTACTCCTGACTGTCGACTGCTGACTGTTGCAGTTACGATGCAGCTTGTTTTAATAATGGTAATTTGATTGGACTCCAACTTCGACGCATTGATAATTTTCTCACATAGAAATCATTTCTTTTATCAACTTAAAGAGTCGCCGCACGCAATTCTGCATTCAAGTTTTACAACCAGATCAGGGTCGTAATCTGAACGTCTGCAAAAAAAACAAGTAAGAAAACTCTAGTCGAGACCGCTCGATTAGGGTATACCCTGAACCCAGCGAAGAGCCGCTATTCCAAGCATTCTTTGTTTCTTTTATATACACATGCATATGTACGTTCATTACAAGCAAAACATACACACACAAGCGCAAGTCGTTGCGTCAGCTGTTCTTTGGCTGCTGTTTGCATGGCAATGCTACGGAAAATTAAATGTTTAATAACTTTTTTTCTAGACCAATGATTTTGATCAAACTTGTTGGGCGGATCATGTCATCCATATGTATGTATGTGCCAAAGCACAAGTCTCTAGTATTTGATATACGGGAGTTACAAATTTGAGGCGAAGGGGGCGTGGCATCCAAAATTTAACAAAAACCGAAATTGCGTAAGGCTTACATAACACTAAATGCAAAATATGAAAACTCTAACTATAAAGATGAATTAAATAGAATTTTATAACTAAATGTAGATATCGGTTTTTAATCGACAACATTAAAACGATAGTTGTTATCGTTTTTTTTAAACAAACTTGATCTGCGCACGCTATAGGAGGATCTACATAAAAAATTTCAAGTCTCTAGCTCTTATAGGTTCTGAGATCGACGCGTTCACACATACGGACGGACGGACGGACGGACGGACGGACAGACGGACATGGCTATATCAACTCGGCTTGTCTCCCTGATCAAGGATATATATACTTTATGGGGTCTGCCACGCCTCCTTCTCCCTGTTACATACATACGCCTTTCAACAAAAACATTATACCCTGATTTTCCCATTTTCAATGGGTTCAGGGTATAAAAACAAGTAAGAAAACTCTAGTCGAGACCGCTCGACTAGGGTATACCCTGAACCCTGCGAAGAACCGCAATTCCAAGCAATCTCCGTTTCTTTAATATACATAAGTATATATATGTTCATTACAAACAAAACATATACACACACATACACAGGCGCAAGCACTCACAAGCGCAAGTCGTTGCGTCAGCTGTTCTTTGGCTGCTTTGCCAAAGAACTAGACGAACGATTTTGATCAAACTTGTTGGGCGTGATCATGACGTTCATATGTGTGTTTGTGCCAAAGCACAAGTCTCTAGTACTTGAAATACGTGATTTAGCAATTTGAGGCGAAGGAGCAATTTGAGGGCGTGGCATCCAAAATTTAACAAAAACCGAAATTGCAGAAGGCTCAAATAACACTAAATGCAAAATTTGAAGACTCTAACTATAAAGATGAATTAAATAGAATTTTATAACTAAATGAAGATATCGGGTTTTAATCGATAACATTAAAACGATTATAGTTATCGAATATTTGAAACAAACTCGATCGAATCGTACTATACACTTCCAAAAAAATTTATCTAGCTCTTATATCTTCTGAGATCGACGCGTTCAAACATACGGACAGACGAACAGACGGACAGACAGACAGACGGACAGGGGTAAATCGACTCGGCTTCTCTCCCTGATCAAGAATATATATACTTTATGGGGTCTGCCACGCCTCCTTCTGCCTGTTACATACATTTTCACAAAACCATTATACCCTTTTTTCCCATTTTCAATGGGTTCAGGGTATAAAAAGCATCAGCAAGAGTCAAATTTTATTGTTTTATTGGCAGTTTTACAATTCCAAAATATATTCAAAGTTGTATTCGTATAATATAAACAATTCGTAGTTCATAGACATTTTTTATACCCTGAACCCATTGAAAATGGGAAATCAGGGAATAATGTTTTTGTAGAAAGGCGTATGTATGTATAGGCGTGGCAGACTCCATGAAGTATGTATATTCTTGATCAGGATGACAAGCCGAGTCGATTTAGCCCTGTCCGTCTGTCTGTCTGTCCGTCTGTTCGTCTGTCCGTATGTTTGAACGCGTCGATCTCAGAACTTACAATAGCTAGAGACTTCAAATTTTTTTGTAAGTCCCTGTATAGGGCGCGCATATCGAGTTTGTTTCAGAAATTCGATAACTGTTACCGTTTTATTGTTATCGATTAGAAACGAAAATCTAAATTAAGCTATAAAATTCTATCTAATTCATCTTTATAGCTAGAATCTTTAAATTTTGCATTTAGTGATATTGGGCTTTACGCAATTTCGGTTTTTGTTAAATTTGGGGTGCCCCGCCCCCTTCGCCTCAACTCCCGTATATCAAATACCAGAGACTTGTTCTTTGGCACATACATACATATGGATGACATGATCACGCCCAACAAGTTTGATCAAAATCGCTCGTCTAGAAAAAAAGTTATTAAACATTTAATTTCCCATAACATTGCCATGCAAAGCAGCCAAAGAACAGCTGACTCAGCGACTGGCGTTTGTGTGTGTGCGCCTGTGCGTGTGTGTGTATGTTTGGCTTGTAATGAACATACATATACATATGAATATTAAAGAAACGAAGAATACTTGGAATAGCGGTTCTTCGCAGGGTTCAGGGTATACCCTAGTCGAGCGGTCTCGACTAGAGTTTTCTTACTTTGTTTAAATGTATTTTATTATTTTAATGGAAATATTATATAATTATGCTTATTATTTTATGTACTTTTTCACAATAATATTTTCTAACAGTTGTAAGATACTTAAATACAGCATTTAGGATATTTTGGTAACTGATACTTGGTATTTTAATATGTATTCCAATCTATTGCGAACAAACACAGCTGAAGATTTTTTATATCTCTCGGCCTCATATTAAAATGGACCGGTGCTAGCCTGTTGGCTCTTCTCTTTCGAGTTGTTGTTGGGTTGCAAAAAAAAAAAAAATAAATAAAAAACGAACAAAATAAAGAGCGGATTAAAGGTGCACACGAGCACAGC
Source organism: Drosophila paranaensis (assembly GCA_035047545.1). NCBI lineage: Eukaryota > Metazoa > Arthropoda > Insecta > Diptera > Drosophilidae > Drosophila > Drosophila paranaensis. The sequence continues at coordinate 285,547 of JAWNPL010000142.1, read as the reverse complement.
CTTAGGAAATATGCTGTAAACATCCGCCTGCTGCAACTGCAACTGAAAATACATACTTATATACCTCGAAAACAGCAATGGCTAGCGTAAGGGGCTACATCTCTACAACTCTGGCTCTGGCCTGGCTATAGCTACAACGAGCGCGCACATTCCCCCTGCGGCAATTGGACGTCGTGCAACATTGCAGCAGCCTTTTTGCAGCTTTTCTTGGCTCATGGTCATGATTAGTGGTCCGTTGTTGTAGTCGGCACTGCTGCTGCTGGTGCCGCTACCATCGCCATTGCCGTTGCCGTCGTTTAAGGGACTTCTGCTATTGCCAAGAAGCGACGGACGCATCTACCAAAAATTTGAATCTGTCTGCAACTTAAGACTTAACAAAAATGGACGAAGTGGCCCGGGGCCGTTCGAAAATATTACTCCACTATGTAGCGTATGGAGAATATGCATATTGTCAAGAGAATGTACAAACGAGTATGCTGATGTTGTCCAAATAGTCAATCATAAGAATATCATTTAAAAGCATTACTTTATCCTTTATATTCTGCTATAATTGAGCACATTTTCATGCAGTTATAGTTTAGTTAATTAAGCATTATTATATAAAGTATATAGTATATTTATATATCACATTATCTGTTGTATTTGCTTTGTTTTAATCAAATGTTGGAGGTCTAACTACTGATTTATATTCCATTAAGTTAGTCTGTTAAAAAGTCAGTATATTGGTTTTGTGCTATGACTTGAAATTTAAATATATACTCGTATATACCCTTGTCTAATATACCGTTAATATATTCTAAATATGCCAACTATTTACGGGGCTATTGCTTTATGAGCTACGTCAGAGTCCAAGTAAGCAATTATGTTCCAACCCATTTAAAGTCTCAAGCTCAATTGAGACGAAATGGTTGGGGAATGACGGTCGGACGGCAAGGCGGAAATTTCACATTTTACAATTTACTCATTTAACTTTCGAAAACTTTAATTAAAAATGTTTTAAACTGAAATTTGTATAGATATGTAGGACTCAACTGTGTCTGTACCAATGCTAATTATCTATTTTTAAATATTGAACAATTTTGAATGCATAAATCAAATCTAACCGAATGATAGTTCGTTCATAGTCCAATGATAAGAATTTAGAGTAATACTACGAAAAATATAGCTATTTATATCAGTCGATCTAATATAGCTTTTTAGTTTAGAACCTATAAGTATAGCGATCTGTTTCTGATGGCAGAAGGGAGAGGTAAGTTTATAGCTTTAAAGCTGTAAAACATTCACATAATTTTAGTTAATGGCTCACAACATTCACAAAATAATTGAACTTTTGCTTCAATAGCATCTATAACAATAGCTTTTACGTTATTATTTAATAGTATTTCATTTTAATTTAAAAGACCGACCCTACAATGATTATGTATTCGTTATCAGGCAGAACATCTATTAAAAGCTTAGTATTATCACTAACCAACCATACAACACGAATTTTTCACGCACACAAAATTGGCGTCGCGTGCCGAATCGCCGGGATCGCTTTACTTTTTGCTTTGAGCAGCGAGTATATGTGAATTCAAAGTAAGTGCTTTGCGAGCGCTCGTTCGATAATGGTCGAATTATATATAAAAGCCTTCTATGCAACTATCTAAGCTTATCTCTTCTATCTGGAATATTCTTGTCTCCTTAATCAAGAATAAATATACTTTATGGGATCTCCTAGAAGGAGGCGGGACAGACCCCATAGAGTAAATACATATATTCGATTTAGCCCTGCCCATCTGTCTGTCCGTATGTTGGAACGCCTCGTATCCAGTTTGTTTAAAAAAGTCGATCTGTCCCCGTTTGAATGATATCGATTAAAAACGAAATCAATACTCCGTTATATAGTCTTATTTAATTCAACATTTTAGAGTTTTTAAACGATATCGAGTTGTTATTCGACGATTTGTAAACGACTTTTTTTTATCCCCATCGACTTCCAGGACCTAGAGATTTTGGATAAATGTAAATATGTGCTGTATATACTAAAAATGTATATACTCGTGAAGTAAGCACAGAATGTATTAAATATCGCTCCGAGGATCTACTAGTCGAGCAATCTCGACTTACTTGTTATGAAAATTATTCAAGAAAAAAATATTATATATTATTATTAGTATTACTGGATCCCACTACAAATAAATTCAATTTGTAAATGAAAATACACTATTTCTGTAATGCCATTTACGTTTGATTTTTGAGAATTTTCAAAATAAGTTCATGAGTATTTAGTAGGTTTACTTTTTTAAATAATTGGTTCAATTCGCTATTACACGTTGATAAGTTTGGCATACCCAAAAATGTATAAAGGCATTGAAAGCGGCAATTGTAAAAGTCGTGTCTGCACCTACGGACAATTGTATTAAGGTATTACATTATTGTTTTAAGGTATTATGCTGATCACATATGCACATGCATATACACAGAGCAGTGTGTAATATACGTGTCCCTGCGTCGCGGCTCTGCTACCAGAGAGCGGCAGTAATTGAGGAGGTTCGAAACGGGTGCTCAGGTGCATTATCCAATTGCAGCGCTGCTGCCGCCGTGCTCGACACTCCTCCACTTAGGCGGCTTCATTGCTACGGCACGATTTATGACTGCGGCTGCTCATTTGTAGCCTCAGCGCAAGCGAACAATCGATGATCGAGACGCCATTTTTTGTTACGATTTCGGATTCGCGATACCAGATCCCTGCTCGAAAAATGAAACAATATTGATTTTCAGTCTTTGCTGCCTTGCCTCACAACTCGCGATGCACTGTACCCTGTACACTGGTCCATATTCAGCAAATGCTTATCGAGTCTACATTCCCATATGTAGGGTCCCTCATTTGGATACACACTGTAAATATGCAAATTTATCAAACGACATAAATATTTTTGTGCTTAGTAATCAAGTTGTGGGCTAGTTGGCTGAGCCACAATGTTTCAAAGTCGGGGCAAAAAAATATATTCGATATATACATATGTATATACTGTCGACGGTGTGCCTGGCCAGAAAATAAGGGACAGCTAATTAATTCAATCGATATTTAAACCACTGTGCGAGTAGTCCGCTCCATCTAGCAGGCCCGAGCATCCAATTTGGGATGACGCTGAAATAAAAGAGCCTCGGGTTGAACTCGTGAACGCCGCAGGATGTTCATGACTGCCGTTGTGGCTGCTGTCGTTCATGGTAGTGATTGCAAATGATTCTTTATCTGGTTGCAGTACGAGGATTCGGGAAATTCGACAACTGCAGATACCTACACAAAGCCATACATATGCACACACACATAAACATGCACATTCACATTCGGATGCACGCGAACTTATATCTCATATCTGAATTGAATGTATAACAAGTAACATCCGTTTTCTAAGGAATTTTTCAAAATATTAAATCAAAGTGGTATATACATACATACATATACATATGTGGTCGAATACAGGTATGTCCCAACTGAGTGAATGATTTACAATAATTATGATAAAGAGATAAAGTGTAAGATTTCCGCAACGGCTTTTACATAGGGTTTTGTAAAAATCCTGTTATATTTTGAGCTCTAGTCGTACTTTAGGCTTGAAAGAGTGTATTTGAATTGAAAACGAAATGTCGAATTATATCCATTAAAATATCGAATCGAATATAAAAAACCAGATATATTTTTTACGCTGTACTGTATAATTTTCAAGATATAATTACTGTTACGAATTATGGGCAGTCGGTGGCGACCAACTGCAAATTAACTCCTGTTTTTTAATTTTAAGCATAGCTTTTTACATTTTAAAAAACAGAGACTTCCATTATAGATATCACCTCAAAATTTGCCCAAATACTGAATTTTGGCAAATGCTTGTATTTACATGTCATTATCCTCTCTATGAATATTTGAAAGCTCACCTAGAATAAAGGTTACTTTTAGCTTTAAATCATGCATAAATCAAGTTAAATATGAAATCGTATAGTTCATACTTGAACATTTATGTACATACATTTACATTTACATAACATTTGGATTTCGAACATTCCAATCAAAATAGGAAATATTTTTGTTACAGTAACAAATCGTATAGAACTTAATCTAATACTTTTTATTAACTATTAGGGCATTTAATATTAAATAAAATAGTGATATTACTTTAATGTGTCTAGCACTCACACACACACACACACACACGCACACACCATGCTTACTTATTTGTATATGTAACTTGAACAGTAGCTGTTAACGTACAATATACCGTATATCTGTATAAAATAAATAAGCATATATATATATATATATATATATATATATATATATATATATACACACACACACACATATATATATATATATATATATATATATATATATATATATATATATATATATATATACACGTTTGACATGTATGTATATGTATTTCTTCAGTCGCACAATTTCAATATAATCACGCTGTGATGCTGTGTAAAATAAAGCCCTCGGCTAGATTGCTAGGGCACTCACCACTGGCGAAACTCATAGTTAAGCGTCCAATGCCGAGTTTTTGTCAGTAGCATAAGTTACACCCCTAAGGCAAAAGTGTGCTCGGAACCCCAGCTTTCTACAGCTATATTATATATAATATACCCATGTATACACATGTATGTGTGCATTTTGCAACCACTGTGTTTATGTACTCATGTACTTGTACAATACACGAAACTCACACACACTATGCACTAAGCCGTATGCATTTATACATGTACACACAAATCTCTATGTATGTATGCATGTTTGTATATATGCTTATACATATGTATCTATCTACAATAAAATGTTTGTAACGTGTATGTGTGTGCACATGTGCAGAGGCTGCGCTGCCGACGTAACGGCAATGCCGCTGACGCAGCCTCTGGGTTCGGCCCATTGTCTAGTAGTCAGCTTGAGGGGCGTGGTCTCCGAAAATATAAATGGCTGTGGTTGTAGTGGATGCTGTTTCGTGTTTTCAACTTGAACACGAATGCCAGCAGACCGTCGCATATCCACTCATGCATACATACATACATATTGAAAGTGGTATTGGTGCCGTCTGAACAGATTTTTACAGCCTGTGCTCTGTGCTCTCTTATAAACTTTTACTCTTCGCTGCATCACACTATGCTGAGAGTTCTCTTTCAAGCGACAACATTATAAGAGTTGTTGGTGCTCTATATAAGTATTTGTTTGCGAATTAACTTTGAAGCTAAATTCATGATCAAAATTATATTCTTCATTCATGATTTCGATTGTTTTATAAATAGAATTTGAAGAAAAACCATTAAATTTAACAAGATATTAAAAAAATAATTTTTAAAAAAATAATATCTTATTTTAATATGTATTAGAATATCTCGCTCACAATATTTCCACTCATCTTGTTTTACTCTAACGTACACCTGAATGTGAATCAGCTTTAAGGGATTTGATTCTTAACAAGTTTGCAGCATGAACATCTCTCTTTGATTTCTGCCTCTGGTTTATCTCTTAGCTAAGAGTATTGAATCATGCCTTTGGAAACCTGCTCCGGGGAGGGTCAGCGCCTGAGTGTGTGTGGTATGTGCGTGTCTGTGTGCGATTCAAAAAGTGTGTGCAGTTCACAGAGCGACGAACAGTCTTGGGACTTAAAAGGTTTTTACGCACATATACATTTACATGCTATGTATATATGCGCGTGTAATGTTGTATGCCTGATTGTGTGTATGTGCATGTAGGTGTTATTGTGTATGTACATGTGCAAGAGTGTGCGTGTGTGTGTTTGTGTTTGTGAACATATCTGTATTGAAGCAGCAGCATCGTCAGCATCGTAATACATCCCCTGAAGGTTTTTACGTCCAAACAGAAAATTTAGTTCAGTCGAGAACTACCATCAGTGGCTGCGCAAAGGCAAAAGTTTATTTGCGGGTTTTACGAAAAAACCAACTGGATAAAATAATATGCTGTGTGTTCTACGTATCCTACGATTGCAAACAGTTCAAATAATAATTACGTTTGTCGATCTCAAGCATCCACCCACGTTTACTACTAAGTGTACCACCATTTGCCAACAGTTTCACTTCGGATAAGTTACGCATATATATTTATTCCTTTATTTATAAATTAATATATGGTGTATATATAAACAAATTCTTAGATACGTACACATATACTAAAATCAGTGTTATTAAATTACATACTTCCTAACTGGAAACATGTACTCAAATGAGTTCTAGTTGCCTTATCCAGTGCCAAATTTATCCATCTACTGAGAATTGTACCTGTTTTGTATTCTAAACGTCTACAAGTGAAAAGTGCTGAAAAAGTGTTATGATATATACTTTATGTAAATACTAGGAATAAGAAAAGAAAAAGAAAACTTAAAAGTTAAAATGCATATCTTACACCGGACCAATGACCATCAATTTGAGGATCAAAAATTTATGATGGTAAGATTGGAGTCCTATCGGTCTTTCTTTATATAAATATATTATATAAGTATGTATATATATATATATATATATATATATATATATATATATATATATATATATATATATATATATATATATATATATATATATATGTATGTGTGTATATACGTCTAGTTAGCCAATACAAAGCTAAGTTGCGAGGAAAAGGTAGAAATGGATTCACTGACCAATTACGCGTCAGCTAGAATCAGTATCACTCAAATCTTATATTGAACTTCGAAGCCAAATGAGGGCTGTGTGATCTCTGATTGACATTTAAAATTTCATGCACGCAAGCACTTACGGCAATTACCATACAGCTCCGACTCGGAGTAAACTGCATGTCTGCGAATTTAGCAGATTGATTACCATAGCCAAAGCCTTTTTATAATAATAATGGGCATACTTATCTGAAGGCTCGAATTTCGCATCCTTCAAAAGAGTAGACCTCTGTTAATAAGAAATTCGTAATATCGGCTTCTTCAATTCTATTTACAATAAATTTACGTGTATATATATTTTTATTAAATATTGTTTATGTGGTCATACAAAGGTCGCTTATAATAGATACATATTATGCTAGCTTATGACTCCTATTTAGAGTGTTGCCTATCACCTCAAGGCTAACTCTGATTTAAAATAATATATTTTTGATAAATGAACAAATATGATTATATAGTATAAATAACGTTTCCTTTTTATACTATTTCACGTAGTGATATAGTATATTGGGTTTGTGCAATGTCCGTCATGCTGTCCGTCCGTCTGTCCGTCTGTCCGTATGAACGCAAACCATTTCCACGCTATTGAAGCTAGAGACTTGAAATTTGAAATATATACTTGTGTATACCCTCGTCTGATAAAGTACGCCCACTAGGGGCGTGGCAAATCGGAAAATGCATTTTCCTGTATCTCAGAAACACTACTTCTAGAAGGGCTAGAGAGTTGAGATTTTAACTGAACACTCATGTCGACATCCCAAAATCAAAAAGCTATGGCGGATATATCTACGCCCGTTGGGGGCGGGACAAATCGGGTCAAACTGTATCTTCTGCAGTTTTAAAGCTAGAATGCCCAAATTTGGCACGTGAGTTACTGTTACGATCCTATAAAGATCGCCCACAAAATTTTATGGCCACGCCTACTAGGGGCGTGGCAAATCGGATCTGAATATATAGGGATTTTACTAGTTTCGTTATATTTTGAGCACTATTGATGCTAGAGACTTGAGACTTGGTATATATACTCGGGTTAACATCCCACAATCGAAAAGGTATGGCGGATATATCTACGCCTTAAGGGGCGTGTCAACAAATATCAGCTTATATCTCCCACAGTTTTAGTGGTAGAAGCTTCAAAATTGGGTGCTAGGTTACTGGGGGCCTCCTCTATGGATTTCCCAAAAATTATTGTTACGCCCCAAAAGGGGCGTGACATACAGAAAAATACCCTGTAATTTTCGCATTTTTCGAATGCAAGCATCCAAACTTTACAGTTATATTCCTGAACGCCCACTCTATGCACATGCCAAAAATTATTTGTCTACGGCCACTGGGGGCGTGGCAAATCAAAACTGAAACCACATAATGACTTTGTGACCTTATATATAATTATATATATGGGTTTGAAAAGAATATTTTATTAATACAAAATAACTAAATAAAGAAAATGTAACAAAAATATCAACATGACCTCACCGGGGTTCGAGCCCACACCTCTACGCTTGCCAACGAACTTATGTATATCACATTTTCTGAGTTGCCACCTCTCTCATTTTGAGAGTTGCCACCTCTCTTATTTGGAGAGATGCCACATCTCTCGATTTAGGTGCGTATTCTTGCTAAGATAAGGTAATCGAGATAAATCGAGAGAGGTGGCATCTCTCAGCTTCGATTCTAATTGAAACTGTCTGGCTACCTCCAATGAAAAGTTTTAATCTGCAGCTAATTTGAGCGGCGACAGTGGGGATTTAAGGTTAAATTTTAAAAAATGTAATGTGATAGATGCCCCTGTGTGCTGTTGGGGCGTGAAATAGTATTTCGCTGTCGGTTGCGTCCGACAGCAACGTTCTTACTTGTTTCAAACTGGACTGTACTCAACTTTCATGTTATTGAAAAAATCGACTTAGATCAAATAAACAACTTATTGGCTTAATGAAAATCAAGTCAATCAAAATCAAACTTTAATAATCTTTGATAGTGAACTATTTATGAAATGTGTATTCGCTAGATTGGCATATCTATGTTTATTCATGCTGAGGTCCCTTGACAAACTAGATAGTTGTATAATAGCTTTTTCAGCATGCATTTTGATTTATGTCGTTTTGCTCGAGACTTTTTATATGTCAAAATTACATAGATTTAGTTCAATTACATGTTTTTTTAAGTCAACTGTAAAAACAACAAGTAAAAGTATTTATACAGATTCGAAAGCATACATTAATATATATTTGAATATATTTTGTATCAAATTTAGCACAACAAATTTTTATGTTTGCCAATAACCAGTAAGTTAAAAATTATTTACCAATTTTTCATATAAAGCCCGAAAAGTTATCATCTAGTCTGATATAAAGAAAAGAAAATTACGTAGTTTGCTTATTTAAATGAACCAGAAACCTATGTATATATGGTATAATGCATCTGGTCGAGATAGATCTACTACAAGAGAAATCAATTTTTGAATATTATATTAATATAGTTTATAAAAAGATAGAAATTAATATAAACTTGAATATGCAAGAATATAATTTGAATATATAAATACATTTATACAAAATTGTAAACGTAATAAAAACGATTTTGGTTTAATTTATATTTTAAAACAAAGATCAACATCTCTAGATCATACGATGTATGCTTGTTGAAGTCAGTCCGTCTGTCAACTGTTCGGAATAACGATTCTTCGCAGGGGTATCTCCTAGTTGTGACGCCTGCCTAGAGCTTTCTTACTTGCTGTTGTAGTATTTAGTAATGTTGGCAAATATTCTCCGTTTTTATACTCAGTCCTGAAAGTTAAATATACGTTTTGAACACGTATCAGTTTGTCTTTATGAATGTAAACTATTTCACCGCTATTGAAACAAAGACTTAATACTTGGAGTATACCCTCATCAGATAGTGTCAAGATTTTGCCGATACACGGAAAATAGAAAAAACATTGTCCGGTATTTGCATTGTGTCGGATATACTTATTCACGTTCCAGTACACCATAGGAGCATCTAACACATTTTAAAACAAGTAAGAAAACTCTAGTCGAGACCGCTCGACTAAGAGATCCCCTGAACCCTGGGAAGAACCGCTATTCCAAGCATTATTTGTTTCTTTTATGTACACATGCATATGTATGTCCATTGCAAGCAAAGCATACACACACATACACAGGCGAACGCACACACACACGCCAGTCGGTGCGTCAGCTGTTCTTTGGCTGCTTTACATGGCAATGCTATGGGAAATTTAATGTTTAATAACTTTTTTTCTAGAGTAACGATTTTGATCAAACTTGTTGGGCGTGATCATGTCATCCATATGTATATATGTGTACTATAAAGACGAATTAAATAGAATTTTATAACTAAGTGAAGATATCGGTTTTTAATCGATAACATTAAAATTAAGACAGTTATCGATTTTTTTAACAAACTCGATCGTTTCGTGCTATACAGGAACCTACATAAAAATTTCAAGTCTCTAGCTCTTATAGGTTCTGAGAACGACGCGTTCATACATACGGACAGACGGACGGACAGAGGGACAGGGCTAAATCGACTCGGCTTGTCTCCCTGATCAAGAATATATATACTTTAAGGGGTCTGCCACGCCTCATTCTCCCTGTTACATACATTTCACAAAAACATTATACCCTGATTTCCCATTTTCAATGGGTTCAGGGTATAATTAAATATTCATATATCGGATTGGCTGGAGTCTGGGCCGTGAATGCGTATTCTGAAGTGTTTTTTAGTTGAACATTTATAAACTAGCACATATACATATGTATATATAATCATAACTACGTATATTTAACAAGTAAGACCGCTCTAGTTGAAACTGTTCCACTATGAGATTCTCGGATTTCTGCGGATAGATCGACATTTGGGGTTCAGGAAATTCCCGAGTTTGTACTGGTAGAGTCCACAAGAAATATTCAGTTTACAAACACAAGTCAGCAGTAGACTAAACTCGTTATATATATTAGAATCAGAGTATCTTCGAGCTTCTTGCTGGACTGAAGGTGAGAGTATGATATGGAGCGATGTTATACTTGCCTCTATAGTTTGCATTTGCTACGTTTATCCACCCACATTCAATTAGTAAAATTATATGGTTTATCGGCATTCCAGGAACTTTTTGATTCCAGTTCAAAAACATAGGATAAATTAACGGGGCGAGGGCCAAAGATCAAAACAAAAACACACCAAAGAGGCAGCGCAAAGGTAATCGCCCACAAAAAATGAATTCGCGTAGCCGTTGAAATGGGTATGCCGAATGTTAGCGTTATATGTTTCTCAGTTGGTCTCTGTAAAGGCTGAAGAGTGAAGACTGAAGACTGCCCTTAAACCAGGTAAACCATAAGTATCTCGCGTGATGCGTTGCCAAAATAATTTATAAGTTTGAAGCACAACTAAAATCAACGTAGCGCCCAATTTGCGTGCGATTTTGATATCTGCAAAGTACTTATACAGATACCCATAAAAACAAGTAAGAACGTTGCAGTCGGACGCAATCCACAGGGGCATCTATCCCATTATATTTTTTAAAATTTAACCTTATATCCCCACTGTCGCCGCTCAAATTAGCTGCAGATTACAACTTTTCATTGGAGGTGGCCAGACAGTTTCAATTAGGATCGAAGCTTAGAACCCTTACCTTAGCAAAACACTCACCTAAATCGAGAGAGATGGCATCTCTCAAAATAAGAGTGGTGGCAACTCTGAAAATGTGATATAAGTTCGTTGGCGAGCGTAGAGGTGTGGGCCGGGGTTCGAGCGGTCATGTTGATATTTTTGTTATATTTTCTTTATTTAGTTATTTTGTATTATTAAAATATTCTTTTCAAACATATACATATATATAATTTACAATGTCAAAGGTCACAAAGTCATTATGTGGCGCGTTATTGGCTCAGAAGCTGCAGATGTTTCAGTTTTGATTTGCCACGCCCCCAGTGGCCGTAGACAAATAATTTTTGGCATGTGCATAGAGTGGGCGTTCAGGAATATAACTGAAAAGTTTGGATGCTTACATTTGATAAATGCGAAAATTACAGAGTATTTTTGGTGAATCGATAGAGGAGGCCCCCAGTAACTTAGCATCCAATTTTTAAGTTTTTAACACTAAAATTGTGAGCGATATAAGCTGATATTAGTTGCCACGCCCCCTGAGTACGTAAATATATCCGCGAGTATATATATCAAGTCTCAAGTCTCTAGCATCAATAGTGCTCAAAATATAACGAAACTAGTAAAATCACTTTATATTCAGATCCGATTTGCCACGCATCTAGTAGCGATCTTTATAGGATCTTAACAGTAACCCACGTGCCAAATTTGGGCGTTCTAGCTTTAAAACTGTAGAAGATACAGTTTGACCCGATTCGCCACGCCCCAAATGGGCGCAGATATATCCGCCATAGCTTTTTGATTTTGGGATGTCAGTTATGTCAGTGTTCAGTTAAAATCTTAACTCTCTAGTCCTTCTAGAAGTAGTGTTTCTGAGATACAGGAAAATGAATTTTCCGATTTGCCACGCCCCTAGTGGGCGGGTATATATTTCAAATTTCAAGTCTCTAGCTTCAATAGCGTGGAAATGGTTTGCGTTCATACGGACAGACGGACATTGCACAAAACCAATATACTATATCACTACGTGAAATAGTATAACAATCATTAGAGTTTTTAAGATCTCCTTCTCAGTTGTTTATATAAAATGTTACTTTGATAACCAGTTGCTTGGATAGCTTCATTTGAAATGTTTTTGCTTTGAATTCACCTAATTGCGGGTTTTGAGATAAATAACTATTTCAATTTATAGATTACGGTTCATTGCTGAATAAACAATTGCTATATGTAGAGTTTATTCTAAATGTTTACATTTAAATTGTGTACATCGTGCTTACTTGGCATTGTCGGAATAGGATAGGCTTGACTGTAAGTTGATATTTCAATCGGATCAGTCGCCCATATAGAAAAAAAAAGAATGTAAAATGAATATTAGATAATATGAAACCAGGTAAACTGTTTGTGCTACTACTACTACTGTGAGCTTTGTCGAGGGCAATACTGGGAATACGAAATTTGTTTAGTCCTGCGTACATTTCGAAAAGATATGTGATGGCGTGTTCCTCTTGTTAAACTAAAACATATTTTTTGTGACTGCTGTCAATGATGAGACGTGATGATAAACGGCTTTCCTTTAATGATTTCGATTCACATCTAGATTTCCGTTGAATTAGAGCTATTTTGATATGTTAAGTATTCACATTTAGCACTTACACCAAAAGTTAAAATAGCCACAGTTGCTCGAGACAGCTGATAGTAAATTGCCTAAGAAAAAGGAGAGAATAATGAAATGTTTATGCATATTATACTTATACATGTATGGTGTGTTAAGGCGAGCAGATATTATTATGAATATGTAAGTGCTCCGTTTTAACATAGCATCAAAATTGATTTCATTTGCAAAAAGGAAATTAAAAAGTCCACTCAAAACGAAATTGAAACGCAAGATAAATGTAAATTTGCGCAACGTGGATGCGAGCTGCGAGCGATAGCAAGTGTCGAAGCTGCGGCGTGTGTTAGGCTCGTGGCACAGCAAAGATCGGCTCGTTTGCGACCACCAGTCCTCAGCGGCAGCAGGAGGAGGATCAGGAGGAGCAGAATGGGAGGAGAAGCGCTTGCATCTCTGCACTGACGCGATCGAACTGCAGATCGCAGTTCTTTTATTTTGTTTTCTGCCAGTTGGGTTGGTATTTCAGCCGGTCTGCCGTCTGGTAGGCCTTACCTGCATGAGTGACTTGCTGGTTGGAATGGAAAATAAATTGTTATTCTGCTATTCGTCATAAACCTGCTAGAGCTCCAGCCACTAGCCAGAACACGGAGTGCACATGTCCGAGCACTGCTTCCCTCCATTTTCACTTGATCCAAAGTTGTGCATATATCCTGCTTGAATACGTTTATGAATGAGTTTTACTACTTCATTAAAAGGCAGATGTCGGTCTCGTCATGGCAGTGGGAGTGAAAAACGACGAAGGGACGGTGCGACTACGCTTGCCAGTGGTAGAATGATGTGACTGCATTCGTATCCAGGGCAACAGGGAACCAGAGCAGAAACGCGAGCGCAATAAACAAAAATCGATTATCGTTCTCCACGTATTTTCATTGTTGTTACGAATATAATATTTAGAGTTTGACCGGTTGCTCTTGAATTCATTTAATTTATAGCCGAAATCTGTGTTAGCCCATCCGGCAGATCCAACTCCAGAGCCTTAGCGTCGACCGGATGTCCGACGTGGATGTGGACTTAGATGCCAAGGTTCTGGAGTTGGATATCGGATGTAATTTGACCGTGGTCTTAAGTACATATTACATATTACTTTTTATATGTAAAGCATATGTGTTTGTTATACTTAGCATAGGTTAAACTGAACAATTAGAATAGAATCTGCCAAGATATGTAGTTAAAAACACATGGCAATCACTGCCAACGGTTATCGTTCAATAATAAATTTTAGTTCCAAGTAAACATTTCGGAATGTTGTAGAATACCCATATGTAGGAATTGTGCCAGATACTAATTGGCAGTTTGGAAACCAACAACAGTCAAAAATTGGTCAAGAGGCATCCGCGAACCAGCGAATGTTGCGACTTGCAAACATTTTCAGTTAAGTGGAACGATTTGATGCAGTAATTTTGGTAATAACGGCAACAGATGGATGCCAATTTCGGGAGCACGGCTACTGTTTAAAGACTCCAAATTGTTTCGTCATTGTCGAGGAATGTGTGTATGAACTCTTGTACCATAATCACTGCTCCTCCCGCACTAACACTAAAACTAATTCCAAATCAAAAAAATTATTCAGGTGCGCTAATTTAATTTAAGTTGAAATGCTATGTTTATCTTCATTGCACGTATTTGCTTATTGGCCAAAGAAATTTTTATTGATGTTGATTCCCTAACTCGAGCTTGTCTATTTTTAAAAATTTTTTCTTCTACTCGCTGTCACTCGCGGACAAGAGAGGGTCTTAAATTTTGTTCATCAAGTCGCAACAATCCATGAATACTCGACCGACCCAGAATTGAGACGCATGTATTGCAAGACGATCTACAGTTTCTGAAGAAGATTCTCCATTACGACGTATTTTTGATACCCTTGCTTGGAAGTTTTTTCTCGAAAGTTGAGATGTAGATCTTTTTGGCATTTTAAAAACATTAAAAATGCTGCTTTATGTTTGGGGGTTAATATACATACAACGAATTAAAGCTAATTCAAATTCATAACACAATGTAATTATGCTCATTCACGAAGTGAAATGAGTATAATGGTTTTGTGGAATGCACGTTTTGTTGTCCGTCCTTCTGTTTGTATGAACGCAAGCCATTTCTACGGCGCAGAAGCCAGAGACTTGAAATTTGGAGCATATATTCGTGTAATCCCTCGTCAGATAAAATATTTTATAATTTTCCTAATAGTGGGCACTAGGTGCGTTGGAAATCGGAAAATGCATTTTCCGATATGTCAGAAATAGTTTTACAGTTTAGTGCTAGAATCCATCGATATTATCACACTGTGAAAATTTGATTTAGGTAGTCTATGTACAAGAGAAGTTATTAAACATTTAATTTCCAATAATATTGATCGCTACGTAAACAGCGCAGTTATCAGAGTTACTGCAGAGTTTTCATTTAGCATAAACGCATACAAAATTAAATTCAATTTTCAATTTTTAACCAATAGCGGCATATACAATAGCACGATATACTGTAGCGTAGCCAGGTAGCAGCTAGCCGAGTAGATATAGCCCCCCACAGCTTTTCGATTATGGGATGTTAACCCGAGTATGTATACCAAGTCTCAAGTCTCTAGCATCAATAGTGCTCAAAATATAACAGAATTAGTAAAATCACTATATATTCAGATCCGATTTTTCATCAAGTTCCATTAAGTAACGCAGAAGTTATAAAACAAAAAGTTTAGCCAATTCTCAATTGACAGCAAACATCAGCATGATTAGCAAATTTGGGTTTAAATTAAGTTTTCTGCTTCATTCGAAGTACATTGGCAGTATTAGTAGGATGGACGCACGCCTTATTTTAAAAAAAATATTTTTTTCATGTTGACAAAATGACCCTCATCCCTAAAAAGTGCTTAATAATAATTTATGGCATAAGCATAATTATAATTTAATTTTTGAAGCTTTTAACACTAAAACTGTTGGAGATATAAGCTCATACAATTTGTTACGCTTTTATTATAGTATATATATCCACCATAAATTTTCGATCTTGGAACGTTAACCCGAGTATATATACCGAGTTTCAAGTCTCCCAATAGGCGCAGAAATATCAGCCATAGCTTTTAGATCTTGGGATGTCGACGCGAGTGCCGATTTGCCACGTCCCTAAAGGCGTATCGGGAAAATTTTTACACTATCTGACGAGGGTCTCTCTAGCTATTATAGATTCTGTGATAGACGAGTTCATGCATACGGACAGACGGACTGTCCCCGTTTTTCTATTCTCAATGGTTTCATGATAAAAAAAAACAGAATGTTTGGAATAGCGAGCATTGCTTCTTCCCAGCGTTAAAGGGATCTTCTAGTCGAACAGCCTCGACAATAGCACTGCTTCTTGAACATTAAAAACATTAGAAGCTTACTGTTTATTTGACTAAATAAACTACGCAATGCATTGTCCGACAGTTTGAAACTGATGTTGTCTAAATACTTTTGGTCATTTGTGTATTAATACCAATTATTATTTTCACAATAGATAAAAGGATTGTAATCATTACAAAATGCTGTGTCTAGTGCCCAGACAAGTTGCCCGCCCATATAGTCTGAAACTGAAAACTGCTTCATTCGGAGATACTGCTTTACTTGCACTGCTTGAATGCAGTTAAATATGAATCGGATATTTATAGGTTTAAATTTTCTATTCAATATATCATCGACTAGTTACACGAAATTAATCGTATTAATTAAATTACTATAAAGCTAAATGTGTCCAGCTGATTTAATACTGCCTTATTAATATTAAAAATGCACACTTAATTTAATTGAAAGATTTGCGCCATCTATTGTTTATGAGGATTCCGTCAATGGGTAAAGCTTTTTAGATTTAATTGGAAAATTATGCGCCATCTATTGTTTATCAACTTAAGGGTCGATGTTTTGCATTAACACTAGAGGGAGCCACATGAAATTCATTTTTGTACAAAAGATGGCGCTTTAAAAATCTCGTGCCATGTAAAAATTATATTCATATGTATTTATTCATTCAATAACTAAAATAGGATAAAACAACACTTTGGGGAATCTAAAATCGTTTTACCTCCTAGAATTCATGGTAATTTCTGAAGTTCCGAAATAATATGTAAGGCAGGCCCCATAAACTACCTACATATGTATATATATTCCTATTTCTGTTCGTCTGCCTGCCTGTCCGTATATGTATAACGCGTCTCTCTCAGAACCTATAAGAGCTAGAGACTTGAAAATTTTTATGTAGGTTCCTGTATAGCAAAAAAAGATCGAGTTTGTTTCAGAAATTCGATAGCTGTTATCGATTAAAAACGAAAATCTAAACTAAGCTGTAAAATTCTATCTAATTCATCTATCTATTTAGGCCTTACGCAATTTTGATTTTTGTAAAATTTTGGGTGCCACGCCCCCTTCGCCTCAAATTTGTAGCTCCCGTATATCAAATACTAGAGACTTGTGCTTTGGCACATACATACATATGGATGATCACGCCAAAAAGTTTGATCACAATCGTTCGTCTAGAAAAAAAGTTATTAAACATTTAATTTTCCATAGCATAGCAGCCAAAGAACAGCTGACGCACCGACTGGCGTTTGTGTGTGCGTGCGCCTGTGCTTGTGTGTGTATGTTTTGCTGGTAATGAACGTACATATGCATGTGTATATAACAGAAACAAAGAATGCTCGGAATAGCGGTTCTTCGCAGGGTTCAGTATATACCCTAGTCGAGCGGTCTCGACTACAGTTTTCTTACTTGTTTCGTTATACATATGTGTGTTTTATAATTATTTACTAAATTTTGAATGCCTTCTCCTCAAGTTTCCAAATACACACGCGAAGGACATAATCTCGCTTTAAAAATGAGAATAAGTAAGTCCATCTCCAAAAAAGTTATTAAACATTTAATTTTCCATTGTTGAGCATGGGCGAGTGCACGTTTATGTGTGTGTATGTCTTGCTTACAATATATGTGTAAAACTAGCTTGTTTTTGAATATCGGGAAGATCGAGCTGTCTCGATTAGACACTGCAACTAATTTGATCAAGAATTATATTCAGCCCAAATTGCGTAACTGTCAAAATGTTCAGGAAGAAGTTACATTACGAAATTAAAGAGCACGAGCAACAGATTAATTTAATGTTTGAACAATTGAATATATACTAAATACCTTTTTAATTGTTAGATTTTAAGTACATGCGAATAGCCTAAAGATAGATTGTCTTATTATTTTGTACTGATATTTGCTGTAATAGCTCCGCGTCAATTTTGTTGTGTGCATATCATAAGAGGAATCTTCTCTAATATAGTGGCTTTCCAGTTGTACCATTTTGTTATACTTTTGTGATCTTTTGGTTCAACTAGTCAATTAGGCAGCGGGCGACAATCATGTCTAGTTCGCATTAATTTAACTATGCCAACTGATTAGTATTTTTGTTTAGGCAATGAGTATGATGATGAGAGGCAAAACATTTTTGTCTGTTGGCCTGTGTAATAGAAAAATCACTGAGTTTGGAGTCAAAGCTCTTTTAATGACAATTGATCATTGGCGAGTGGATAGCATTTCATTAGAATAGAATGTGTAGTGCGCATTTCTGTGAGTCTGCAAATGTGTGTGTGCGTGAGTATTTATGTTTCGTTCTGCACACACACTTGAGGTGGAGGTGAAACTATTTCGACCTGTTCAACAGCTTCCAACTGTCTTGCCTACCTGTGCCTTCTCGCAAACCAGCCAGTCAGTCAGCCATTCCAACCTTTATAATTTATTTATTTATATCTTGAATTACCTTATGGGAGTATTGACCACTAGTGAAAATTTTCAATTTCAGCATATTCACGACAGGCAAAAGCGCTCAATTCAAAAACTTATAGGATTGAAAACACAATGATTGATAGCAATGAAATAAAAAAATGTTTACCCAACGCATTGTATTAATATCAATTAAATAATATTTTCAGTCCCAATCGACCAATAATTTTAAAAACATAAACTAATTCAATATTAAATATCATGACTATGTTTAATATTAATTGTTAAGTTTCAATATAAATATATACATAAATGTTTTAGTCATTCCTATAATTCAGTGTTAGCAAACATCTTGGTCAACTGAATAAGCTTCGTGTGCCTTTATATGTGTTGGGCAAAATCTATCTACATAAATAAATGACAACTGCTTCCCAAAATAGTCTCCTAATCAGATAGCGGAATTTAATCATGGTGCACCGTAAATCTCTATTATTATACGCTACATTTGTGGATATAATTTTCGATACGACCCTCCCCATATTTATTGATTACTTAGTAGATATTGAGAGAATCGTACAATCCAAATATATTTGATACAAACAACATATTTTATTAATCATAATTAGGATGAGTTCTGTAATTTGTAAGGTGCTCTTTTTCTTGGCTTCTTTTTGTGTCGTAGCAACAAAAGTAGTTTCCCTTGGTAGCAAATATTACGGAGTGAATTGGAGTCTATACCGAAGCCTGTCTTTGGCTCTTGATCAAAGTCTACGCACATTTTTCAGTGAGTCTGCATGAAGTGTGTTAAGTCAAAAAACTAAAAGCCGAAATTCATACAAAACAAACCCAAACCGGTTTACGTATATCGTTAAATATTCTATTTGATGCTGGCAAATGACAAGATAATCCAAAGTAATCAATCAAAATTATTTTAATTTATAAAGCCACAATAAACTCGTGTCTTGATCGCAATTGCCACGTTCGCACTAGCAGTCTACGTTAAAAACGCAACGATGAACATACATACCTATAAAAACATTTGAATATGCCTTAGGTGCATAGGAATCAGTTCTAGAGTGCCAATTCATAGTAAAATATATTTTACTAATGCAATTTACAACAAAGAAAAACTACGAGTCTTCAAACATTTAACTTTTTGCTTTAAATCCTATTTATATAATATTATGTTATATTTAAATATATGGACATATATATATTAATGTCTGATAATAATGTAATCTATGCTTTGATAGTCCGAATTCTGAAGATTGCTTACTATATAACAATATTATAATAGACATTAAATAACAAAATTGCCAACAATAAATAACTATTGCAGTAATCGGTTCCAAATTTGGATGAGCCAATCATACCATCTGCTTCCATCAATAAAAAATAGAATAGAAGCACCCAAACTTCTATAAGTATATTATTTAATAACGCGTCTGACGCGCTGAATCCGAAAAGATTTCAAGTCTCAAATGTTTTACAGCTAGAAAAGATACTCTAGTGGCTGAAGGTACACAGTACTTAAGCTGCAAAGTTTTTGCCTTAAAAAATAGGGCTTATGTATGTATTGAAAAATTTCTTTGCATTCATATAAACAGCAAGGCGGACATTGAAAAAGACAAATATGCTATTTTCACTACGTAATAATATAAACAAAATTTATTTACTTATGGCCAAACGGGAGCCATTGATTTCTTTAAAGCTAACAATAGCAGTTATGAATAACCAGACATTAGCAGCGTTCATTGTACACACACACACACGCACTCACACACACACTATTATCATTAAAATCTCTTAGCATCCTTCGTTTTCTAAGGATTTGGCAAACAGGAAGTTACGATGGCTTACCATATCAGAAGCCATTCACGGCTTCTGCAATACACAAAAGTCAATATTTTGTATGCAAACGTATAAATATGTGTAGGATGCATACATATATATATATATATATATATATATATATATATATATATATATATATATTAATAATAATATTAATAATAATACCAATTTTTTTGGTAAACTCATTTCTTTAGTGAATAATTTAGAATATGCCATGCTCAGAAACTTAGGCTCGAATTTAGTTCCTAATGAATTAAAAAGCTTGTCGGGATTTCCCGACTAGGAGGTACCCGAAGTCCTGCTCTTACATTCGAATTTTGTGCTTGCAAAATAAGCACTCTACTTACG
The DNA here is from genome assembly GCA_035047545.1 of Drosophila paranaensis. Classification (NCBI taxonomy): domain Eukaryota; kingdom Metazoa; phylum Arthropoda; class Insecta; order Diptera; family Drosophilidae; genus Drosophila; species Drosophila paranaensis. The sequence goes on along the minus strand of JAWNPL010000142.1, from coordinate 264,644 downwards.
CTGCGGCTGTGCGTGTGCAGTACTTTACAGGCTGTATATAAGCAAAATGATTATGTTTAAGTGCTGTGACAGGCGGGTGGGCCGAAAAACGGATATGGTTAAATTGTCGACCTAAGCAAAAACATATATACTGACATTATGGGGTCTGTCTATTAAATAAATTAGCTTTATTGAATTTGCAATAACTTGAGATTCACTTTGAAACTATTAGTCATTTATATTAACGAGAAATTTTTGATTTTTTTCCCTGAAATCTGTATCCTTCATGAAAAGATGGAATCTCATTTAGTTACCGTAATATATGCTTTCTGAGTTCTGGTTTGTTAACAGATTGTAAATATTAATATAGACATATGTCCACATATACATATGGCGATATATGAGTATGGCATACTTTGTATTCACATATATGGTACATAACATTCATCCAAAAATAATATATAGTACTCCTCCATATATAGTACATAGTACATTCTTTCATACTTATTTTCTTATGCTTGGCTCCGGAAGGCGAATGCAAAAAACTTCCGAGCCGTATGACGGGCATTACGACGCAACTCGATGCTGCCATCGCGCGCTACGATGTTCTCGTTGATGTCGTTGCTGCTCTGCTGGCTTCGCTGCTGTTGCTTCCCTTTCGGCACACAGTCGCGACCAGTTTTCATTTCGCTTTTGGCATTCACGGACTGCTGTCGCTGCTGCCGTCATTCCGTTGTCGTTGTAGTTGCTGTTGTCGTTGCCGTCGGGAGAATTTTGTTTTCTATACTTTTTGTAATTTCATATGTGATCCTAATATAATAGATGGATATGGATTTCTGAAAAATATGTGGTTATGGTATAAAATAATGTGTTTGCCCAATGAGTGATCCAATCGGATTATATATGGCCAAAGGATTTCTTTCACTACATATTCAAGTTACAATATGATAACATGACTCTATCTTTTGTGGATATGCCTGCTGTAATTGAAATTCAGGTTAGTAACGTACTTAGGCTTTAAATACCTAAGTTTCGCTCAAGTTACGCAATATATTTAAAAATGTTTGTCTTCAATTCGTGATCAGTCTTTGTTTAGTCTTTGTCAATGTAAACACAAGACTTCAGCATCTCTCATGGATATGTAATCCACAATTAACAACAATTAATAGAAGACGTCGGATTTTAGTTGATGCCATTCTTAAAAATTAAATTGATTTTTAAATTTATTCTGTCAAAACAAGATATCATGTGTTTAAATCTAAATTTGCGACGATGGTAGTTTGTATACTTATTCACGAAGTAAAAGAAGTATATTGGTTTTGTGCAATGTCCGTCATGCTGTCTGTCCGTCTGTTCGTATGAACGCTAACCATTTTCACGCTATTGAAGCTAGATACTTGAAATTTAGAATGTATACTCGTGTGTGCCTTCGTCATAAAGTGTCAAAATTTTCTTGATATGCCCACTAAGGGCGTGGCATATCGGAAAATGAATTTTCCTGTATTTCAGAAACACTACTTCTAGAAGGGCTAGAGAGTTGAGATTTGGATTGAACGCTCAAGTCGACATCCCAAGATCAAAAAAAGCTATCCCGGATATATATACGTCCATTGTAGGCATGCCAAATCGGGCCAAACTGTATCTTATTCAGTTTTAAAGCTAGAACGTCCAAATCTGGCACATGGGTTACTGTTACGATCCTATGAAGATCGACTAAAATTTTTTATGGCCGCGCCCACTAGGGGCGTGGCAAATCGGATCTGAATATAGAGTTATTCTACTAATTATATTATACTTTGAGCACTATTGATGCTAGAGTCTTGAGACTTGGTATATATACTCGGGCTAACATCCCAAAATCGAAAAGCTATAGTGGATATATCTACACCCACAGGGGGCGTGTCAACTAATATAAGCTTATATCTCCTACAGCTTTAGTGCTAGAAGCTTCAAAATTGGATGCTAAGTTACTGGTGGCCTTGTTATGCCCCAAAAGGGGCGTGACTTACAGAAAATTACCCTGTAACTTTAGTATTTTTTGAATGTAAGCATCCAAACTTTACAGTTATATTCCTGAACACATACTTTATGATCACGCTAAAAATTATATGTCTAGGGGCGTGACAAATCAGAACTGAAAAATCTGCTGCTTCTGAGCCAATAACTCGCATCATAATTACTTTGTGACCTTTGACCTTGTCTTTTGATTTGCAAATTTTTATATGTATTGAAAATAATATTTTATTAACACAAAATAAATAAATAAATAAAATAAAATAAATAATAAATTTAGACGTGAGCGAGAACCCACATCTCGAAACTCGCCAAGGGGCATGTCTCTCATTTTTCCCGGTGCGTGTCTTTGCTAAGGTTCTAAGCCTCGATCCAAATTGAAACTTCGATGAGGCAGCTAATTTGAGGACTTAAGATTATTTTAAAATCCCTGAGGGATGCTGGGACGTGAAAAAGTCTTTCGCAGTCGGATGCGGAAATCTAAGCTAAATAATCCCATATAAAGAATTCTGTTGAAATTTTGTTCATACATTGAAATAATAGATTGAGATTACTGTAAATCGCTCTTGCATTAGGTGTATGATTGTACATTTAAAACTTTTAGATATATTTTGAATAGAAAAATATATAAATAAATTGTTTGTTTTCTTTGTGAAATTCTTTACATATTTTATTAAATGAAGATAATATGTAAATGGTAAATGTATATGCCAAGCTTTGTAATACTTAAAACAGTTGCGGCTGTGTTTCGTATATATACACCTAAATTAATACAATAATTATTCCCTGAACCCATTGAAAATGGGAAAATCAGGGTATAATGTTTTTGTTGAAATGTATGTAACAGGGAGAAGGAGGCGTGGCAGACCCCATAAAGTATATATATTCTTGATCAGGGAGACACGGCGAGTCGATTTAGCCCTGTCCGTCTGTCTGTCCGTATGTATGAATGCGTCGTTCTCAGAACCTATAAGAGCTAGAGACTTGAAATTTTTTATGTAGATTCCTGTATAGCACGAAAAGATCGAGTTTGTTAAAAAAAATCGATAACTGTCTTAATTTTAATGTTATCGATTAAAAACGAAATCGATGCTGCGTTATATAATTATATATAAGTCATCTTTATAGCTAGAGTCTTCAAATTTTGCATTTAGTGTTATTTAGGACTTTGATTTTTGTTAAATTTTGGGTGCCACGCCCCATTCGCCTCAAATTTGTAACTTCCGTATGTCAAATACTAGAGACTTGTGCTTTGGCACATACATACATATGGATAACATGATCACGCCCAACAAGTTTGATCAAAATCGTTACTCTAGAAAAAAAGTTATTAAACATTTAATTTCCCATAGCATTGCCATGCAAACAGCAGCCAAAGAACAACTGACGCACCGACTTGCGCTTGTGTGTGCGTGTATGTGTATGTTTTGCTTGTAATGAACGTACATATGCATGTGTATAGAAAAGAAACAAAGAATGCTTGGAAAAGCGGCTCTTCGCAGGGTTCAGGGTATACCCTAGTCGAGCGGTCTCGACTAGAGTTTTCTGACTTGTTTTTGATTAGCTTATACATAAAACAGAATTTCGTATATTTTATATTAGCCTAGTGTACATATTTTCAATTTAGACATCTCTACTTATAATCTGAAAGTTATTAAGCTAAAGCACCAACCATACAACATACAACCACATGGTTAGTGTCTAAACGTATAAATCTCTCTTTGTCTCTCATACATTCACATCACATAAGGATAAATAAGTCAAGTTATTTGTGACTCGCACTGAACATTATATTATAATTTATACTTCGAAAATAGGAACGCCTTAGTGGCCATGGTAGCTTGGGCCTTTCTAGCAGCAGCCCGGCTTATACAACTCATTCAGGTGGGCACGCGGGTCGAGGAGGTCCCACGTCCGGACACAGTGGACACAGTGGCACCCATGGCTCGGCTGCTACCATGCATCACCAATCACTGCAGTCTGATTTTCAGCCCCCGTACTTTCCACCACCGTTTCATCACTCTGCTCAGAGTCCTCCCCAGCAACAGGTAAGTGTGCCAAATTGGGCTAAATACCAGTTGGACGTATCGTTGCCAAAATAGTTTAGATATCTGACTATTTGCAGAATCATGGACCGCTGGAGTACTTAGGCACGGATCCCTACGGACAGCCGTTATCCTCATTGCACCATGCCCCACTTCATCATTACAACCAGTTGGCTGGCCTTAGGTCGACACAAGATCAACTGGGTATTCATAGAACTCATAGGGACGACTTGCAAGGACATGTTGTAAGTATTAAGAGTAACAAAAAACTGCTAGTTACAGTAAACTAATCAAGAAGTCCTAAATATATGTAATATTAATATAAAATTCCATTCGCATATGCGAAGTCTGCATTAATCCTGACGTCTCTATTTTACGAAATACAGAGTAACGCATCCCATTGAAATATAAAGCAATCTTTTAATAGATTTATAAAATTTTAAATAGTTAATTGAATCATGAATTGCAAGTATTTACGTTTGCATTTTATTTATTACGTTGGCATTTTTTATTAGAGCCAAGAGCTTCTTTTATTTGTATACCCTGAACCCATTAAAAATGGGAAATCAGGGTATAATGTTTTTGTTGAAATGTATGTAACAGGCAGAAGGAGGCGTGGCAGACCCCATAAAGTATATATATTCTTGATCAGGATGACAAGCCGAGTCGATTTAGCCCTGTCCGTCTGTCTGTCTGTCTGTCCGTCTGTCCGTCCGTCCGTCTGTCCGTCTGTCCGTCTGTCCGTCTGTCCGTATGTATGAACGCGTCGATCTCAGAACTTACAATAGCTAGAGACTTCAAATTTTTTTTGTAGGTCCCTGTATGGGGCGCGCATATCGAGTTTGTTTCAGAAATTCGATAACTGTTATCGTTTTATTGTTATCGATTAAAAACGAAAATCTAAATTAAGCTATACAATTCTATCTAATTCATCTTTCTAGCTAGAGTCTTCAAATTTTGCATTTAGTGTTACTTGGGCCTTACGCAATTTCGGTTTTTGTTAAATTTTGGATGCCACGCCCCCTTCGCCTCAAATTTGTAACTCCCGTATATCAAATACTAGAGACTTGTGCTTTGGCACATACATACATATGGATAACATGATCACGCCCAACAAGTTTGATCAAAATCGTTGGTCTAGAAAAAAAGTTATTAAACATTTAATTTCCCATGTCATTGGCATGCAAACAGCAGCCAAAGTACAGCTGACGCAACGACTGGCGCTTGTGTGTGTGTGCGCCTGTGTATGTGTGTGTGTATGTTCTGTTTGTAATGAACATATATATACTTATGTATATTAAAGAAACGGAGATAGCTTGGAATTGCGGTTCTTCGCAGGGTTCAGGGTATACCCTAGTCGAGCGGTCTCGACTAGAGTTTTCTTACTTGTTATAAAGTATTTTTATTAGAACTTGATAAATATTTCAGTTTCTAACTTGTAAATATACTGTTGTAAGCTAAGCAGCTGAAATCTCCTCAATCTACCCAAATTGCCAGAGTTATGGCATTTCGAATTCCATTTAAGTGTATTATGAAATACAAAAGAAAAAATTCTGTGAAGTATTCGAAAAATGTTCTTGGGATTTCACTCAAACATCTTGAAAATAACAACAAACATTCCTGGCCCGAAAGCAAAAGGGTTTACATAAATACACATACTCATACCTACGTATTTATTTAAGTCTGTATGGGTGATTGTGTGTGTGCGATGCACAGTTCATGAACGAACTGGGCTTTTGCAACCACGGCCTGGGCATCTGCAACGTTTATGTTGACGTTGACGTTGTAACTAAAAGGCGTTTCCCCCGTACAGCTTGTGCGCATAGACGCATTTAAAGCAAGAATACATGACTGCCAAACACTGGGATTGGCGCAGAATTGAGCTGTTTCAACCCTAGGTACGATAAGGGGAACGGGCTGCACAAAATTTTGATCAACAATTTTATTAGAATTTTTGTTTTATTTTTCTCGCCAATCGAAAACTTATGTGTTGATTTATAAAAAATATTTTAGTAGTGTAATAGTAAAGATATATGTAATATGACAATATTCTCTTTTAATTAAAATGTTGTAGACTCAGTTATCTCATGGTTTTCCATACACGGAACGAAGAAGCGATTACGGCAGTGCAATATCAGCCGGAGCAGCACACGGAACCAGACTTGGACATGAGCATGAATCTTTGGCCTTACATCAAGCGTTGCAAAATGCCGTAGATGATGTCCAAGCACCTGCCCTGGATGAAAATGTTGCTTTCATGTCAGACTTACCTCTAATAAAAAGTAAGTTCACATAGGAAAGTACTCATGGTCTATAATATTAAAATGAAAATAGTTATTAATTTTTTTAAACAAACTCGATATGCGCGCCCTATGCAGACCTACGTAAACATTTCAAGTCTCTAGCTCTTGTAGTTTCTGAGATCCACGCGTTCATACATACAGACAGACGGACAGGACTAAATCGACTCAGTTCGTCTTCCTTATCGAGAATATATATACTTTATGGGGTATGCAACGCCTCTTTCTGCCTGTCACATACACTTTAACATATGTTATATAATGTCCATTATGCTGTCTGTCCGTAGAGAAATTTGGAACATATACTCATGTATACCCCCGTTAGGCAAGATTTTGCCGATATGCTTATTAAGGGCGTCAGAAACACTACTTTTAGAAGGGCTAAAGAGTTGAGATATGGAATGTATACTCGCATCGAGATCCCAAGATCAATAAGCTATGTCAAATATATCTGCGCTTATTGGGGGCGTAACAAAATGTAGAAGGCCAAAGTTTAGCACATGAGTTACTGTTACGATCCTTAATGATCGCCTAAAAATTACATGGCCACTCCAACTGGGGCGTAGCAAATCGGATCTGAATATATTTATTTTGATTTTACTACTTCTGATTCTATGAACAGGCCAAAAATGATATATCGACGCCCACTGGGTGTGGCAAATAAAAGTGGAAAAATCTGAAGCTTTTGAGCCATAAACTCGCCACATAATGACTAATGACTTTGTGACCTTTGACCTTATCTATTAATTTGCCCAATTTTATATATGTATTCAAAAAATATTTTAGTAACACAAAATAAAAGAAAACGCATCTCTCTCATTTTTGCATTACTTGGCGGTTCGTGTTTTTGCTAAGTTCCAAACTTAGATCCCCATTGAATTCTGTGGCCTTCTCCGACTAAAATTTTTAATCGGAAGTTAATATGAGCGGGGACCCTAAAGACTTAAGTTTAATTTTAATTATTATTATTATTATTATTATTTTATTATTATTATTATTATTATTATTATTATTATTATTATTATTATTATTATTATTATTATTATTTCTCAGTAATTAATATTACTTTATAAATACTGGTAAACTCATAAATTCAGTCAAAACTGAATGAAAAATTGAATGAGAAAAGAAATTAAACAAAAACCGATTTTGTTTAGTTTTTCAAATATAGCATATACATACATATATGGGGTTCTTGGATATATGTACGTATATTTCATTAAAGTTCATATAAAAGAGAACCTTCCTGTACATTCAAAAAGAGGCGGAGTGAATGGGGCGGTACCATAAACATGTGGAAACAACCCCTAAACTGAATAAATATAATGTGTGTATATTGTGAAATTGAAGCTGGCTCCTCTAATTGGCAGGATTATTGTAAAATGATCCCTACATGCTGAGTTCACACTTCAATTGCAAAACATTAACACAATAAACTATTTTCCTTTACAATGCGTAATGTATGTTCATACAGCATTCTATTCATACTTGCTTTTTTGTATTTAAAAATCAACGTGTTTCCACACAGGCATGAAAAGTGGGAAGGAGGTTGGAAACCTAGGCTCTGGATCGCCAAGTGAGGTGTTTTGTGCAGTTCCGGGTCGCCTTAGTCTTCTATCAAGTACATCAAAATATAAGGTCACAATTGCCGAAGTCCAACGCAGATTGTCACCGCCCGAATGCTTAAACGCATCTTTACTTGGTGGTGTCCTAAGAAGGTGAGTTTTTCTTCAAAAATTTGTATTAGAAAAATTTTTATCAGCGAATCCATAATTTGTAATAGAGCAAAGAGCAAAAATGGAGGCCGACTTTTAAGGGAAAAGCTTGAAAAGATCGGTCTAAACTTGCCGGCTGGCCGGCGAAAAGCTGCTAACGTAACACTGCTAACATCTTTAGTCGAGGGAGAGGCAACACACTTGGCCAAAGACTTTCACTTTGTTTGCGAAACTGAGTTTCCTGCCAGACAATTGGCTGAATATATTGTACGCCATCAAACAGAACCTCAGGATTCCTACCGGCGGAAAGAAATTATACTTCACTCACAACAAGTATGTAATAGTCATCAGATCTTGTCTTGTTTTTCATATATAAATACTCTTATCATTAAGTTGTCACGCTTGTGTTTGATATAGAAAAAATAATTTATAAATCACCCAAATTTAACTAACAAGTAAACTTAAATAAATAAATAATTGTATTGTCTCAAAAAAATATTTAAGTTACACAAATCACAGTCAGTTACACTGTTATGCTTGTATGTCTGCATGTACGCGTATATATATATTACATAGTTGAGAACTTGTAAAGTTTGTTGTCTATTAACGAAGAGGAGCGTCTAGAAATGAGGAAATATTCAGAGAAAATGTTGTGAAAATACAGGCAGCATCTTCGGAAATTTTTTGTATAAACACACTTTGTATAGAAACTGGTCATTTTGGCGACGATCAACATCCGACGTTGGATCTGCTTTGCTTACTATAAATTTTCCCCCTAAAATCCTTGAAAGTGCAAAGACTTAGAAGTAACTGAAAAATGACTGAAGAACCTGGAGTATAGCAAAAGATTTTGCAGAAATCGACGACATTGACGATGCTTAACGATAGTACAATCGATATTTAACGGTAGTTCCACCAATAGATCCCATAATAGGGAAGAAGAGCAATTAGATTAATTCGAAATAAAGCGAACTAGCTTTTTATAAACAGTAAATGCCGTTCACATATCTTAACAAAATGTTAAATTACTTTGTTTTGCAATATTATTGCAAGCTCCTGAAATATGATGTGTTACTTTGATCCCATTGAAAATGGGAAATCAGGGTATAATGGTTTTGTTGAAATGTATGTAACAGGCAGAAGGAGGCGATGTTAGATCCCATAAAGTATGTATGTATATTCTTGATCAGCCATGTCCGTCTGTCCGTATATATGAACGCGTCGATCTCAGCACCTATAAGAGCTAGAGATCCATTTTAAACAAAAATGTTTTGAAAAACGACCTTTTGGAGGAGGGGTCCAAAATAAGTCAGGAAACGACTGCAAAGTTGGTTTCATCGATGGAAAAGCGGATAAAAGATGTTACCAAAGCCAATGGAGGTCACACAAAATATTAAATGCAAAGCATAACTTTTTTCTTTTGTTTCAAGTTTCTTAAGTTTGTCGGTTTTTGTTAAATTTATGATGCCACGTCCCCTTCGCCTCATATTTGTAAAACATTTACTAGAGACTTGTGCTTTGGTACATACATACATATGTACATATGAATGACATGATCACGCTCTGCAATTCAAAAACGTTTGTGTACAAAAAAATTTATTAAGCATTTAATTTCCCATAATATTTGCCCAAGCACAGCTGACGCACCGACTTACGCTTGGGTGTGTGTGCATTTGCCTGTGCGTGTGTGTTGCTTGTAATGTACATACACATTCATGTGTATATAAAAGAAATGGAGAATGCACGGAATAGCGGTTCTTTGCAGGTTTAAGGGTATCCCCTAGTCGAGCGATCTCGACTAGAGTTTTCTTTTCTCGTTTAGCCTCTATTCTTATTAATTTAAATGTTTTTTGCTACAAACTTGGGACATGTGCACTTTAAGGTTTTTAAGCCAAGAATTTCCAAAATATGACTGTTCATTAAAATAGTAAATGGCTACCAAAAAATTTAAAATAACTGCTTAATATTAGATTAATTTTATAAATTTTGTTTTAAAACATATTTTATGATCAAACAGTTGTACTTCCATACATTTTTATAGTGGGCTGCCAAATGCGTGCTATATAGTCGATGAGGTCCTGGTAACTTCACAGGAATTTGGTACCAAGCCCCTGGAACAACTTTCCAAAGTCGATTTATTTGTAGTTTCCGTAAGTCTGTTAACTTCGCCATATAGTTCTTCGATCAGTTCTGGATCCGGGGGCTAAGTTGTCTATGGCATGATGTCAATTTTATCGCACGCAAACTAATCTTGTACAAAGGACATATTTTGGGCTAAAAGTTTCATTAAAAAAATATTTCACAACTATTATAAAGTAGCACTATATTTTAAATTAATTGTATGTACACATTTTTGTCCAAGACTCGATTTATCATATGGTTCTCGCAAAATACCAGCCTATGAAAAACAAGCCCATATAATGTACATCATTTAAATATTGTTCTATTTTTCTAGATTACAAAAGAACTGATGCAAATATTGAGTCAGGATCGAACCACTCACTTTGGGACAAGATCACAGCATTTGTTGGAGCCTTCAATGCAACGGCATTTAACACACTTTTCCCTAATAACACATGGCTTCGGTTCACCCGCAATTATTGCCGTTCTGCATGCTTTTCAGGTATTTATTTCTGGGAATGAAAACTAAGATTTTTGCTATTCGTTTGTGAGTATAAGTTTAACAATTTTACACTCTGAACCAATAGATAATGGGAAATGAGAGTATAATGGGCTTGTTAAAATATTCTAGATCAGGGAGACAAGCCGAGTTGATTAAGCCTGTCGGTCCGTCCGTCTGTGTGTCTGTCCGTATTTTTTAACTTGGAAAAATGCAATAAAATACGTAGATCATATGCTGAAAATTTCATTCAAATCTATTAAGCCACACAGAAGTTATTAAACAAAACGGCCAAGCGACAAACACATGTGACCAGCAGCACTAAGCATACAGTTTTCCTATACTTGTGAATACATATATACACATACACACACAGACATTGAACTGTGTGCATCTAGCTGATTCTAAGAGCTGCAAGTTTTAGTGTGCATTTGTCCACTAGATGGCACTATGGCCTGCAAATTATCAGCTACTCTGTCGAATCGAAAAGTGGGTGGAGCTATTAGCTAAAAATATTAAATTTAATTCAATTTAATTTTGTCTGTCTATACTAAATACAAACGCATCAGTATTTTGAAAAATGCAGATCACACGGGGTGCAGGGGATCTCCTAGTCGGGACGCCTGACTAGAGTTTGCTTACTTGTTTTTATACCCTGAACCCATTGAAAATGGCAATTCAGGGTATAATGTTTTTGTTGAAAGGCGTATGTATGTAACAGGCAGAAGGGGGCGTGGCAGACCCCATAAAGTATATATATTCTTGATCAGGATGACAAGCCGAGTTGATATAGCCATGTCCGTCTGTCCGTATGTATGAACGCGTCGTTCTCAGAACCTACAATAGCTAGAGACTTGAAATTTTTTATGTAGGTGCCTGTATATCACGAAAAGATCGAGTTTGTTTCAGAAATTCTATAACTTTTATCGTTTTATTGTTATCGATTAAAAACGAAAATCTAAATTAAGTTATAAAATTCTATTTAATTCATCTTTCTATTTAGAGTCTTCAAATTTTACATTTAGTGTTATTTGGGCCTTACGCAAATTCGGGTTTTGTTAATTTTTAGATGCCACGCCCCCTTTGTTTCAAATTTGTAACTCCCGTATATCAAACTAGAGACTTGTGCTTTGCACATACATATATATGTATGACATGACCACGCCCAACAAGTTTGATCAAAATCGTTCATCTAGAAAACAAGTAAGAAAACTCTAGTCGGCGGTCCCGACTAGCAGATACCCTAAACCCCGCGCTATCTGCGTTAAAATACTGCATAATTAGCATTTCGTATAAACGCACAGAAAATTAAATTCAATTCATTTTCAATTGTTTAGCCAATAGCGCCATCTATGGTTCGATTGAATAGCGCCATCCAAGTTTCGATCCAACTGACCAGCTGATAATTCGCAAATCATAGCGCCATCTATTGGAAATATGTACACTAAAACTTGCGGGTTTTAGAACTTGCTAGATGCATGCAGCTCAATGTGTATGTGTGCACATGTATAGGAAAACAGTTTGCTTTGCTTTGCTGGTCACGTGTTTGGCCGATTGGCAAAATGATTTGTTTAATAACTTCTGCGCGAATGAATGGATTTGAATGAAATTTTCAGCTTATGTTCAGCATATTTTATTACATTTTTTCCAATTTTTAAAAATGTAAACCCATTCATTCACTGGCTTTGAGTGCAAATAACCTCAATTTAAATATTTGGGGAAATTTGGAGCCGGTATTCAAAATTTAACAAAAATCAAAATTAGAGAAAATAAATATAAAACTTACAAATTTGGGGTCTCTAGCTATAAAGACGTGGGAGATATAATTTTATAACTAATATTCGATAATGTTTTTAATCGATAACAATAAAATTAAAATAGTTATTGACTTTTTTTAACAAACTCGATCTTTTCGTGCTATTCACGGACCTACATAAAAAATTTCAAGTCTCTAGCTCTTATAGGTTCTGAGAACGACGCGTTCATACATACGGACAGACAGACGGACAGACGGACATGGCTATATCAACTCGGCTTGCCATCCTGATCAAGAATATATATACTTTATGGGGTCTGCCACGTCTCCTTCTGCCTGTTACATACATACGCCCTCCAACAAAAACATTATACCCTGATTTTCCCATTTTCAATGGGTTCAGGGTATAAAAAGTTATTAAACATTTAATTTTCCATAACATTGCCATGCAAAGCAGCCAAAGAACAGCTGACGCAACGACTTGCGCTTGTGAGTGCTTGCGCCTGTGTATGTGTGTGTGTATGTTTTTTTTGTAATGAACATATATATACTTATGTATATTAAAGAAACGGAGATTGCTTGGAATTGCGGTTCTTCGCATGGTTCAGGGTATACCCTAGCCGAGCGGTCTCGACTAGAGTTTTCTTACTTGTTTTAATATTCAAATAATTTAAAATAAATCATTTCATTTGCAGACGTTTCTGAATGAATCACTTAATTATTTGGAAAAATTATATCCTTCTAACGGAGGCGGAATGGTATCCTCATCTCTGGATAAAAGTAAACTTGACAACGATAAAAAATGATAGATTACACTGTAACAAAAAATCAACTCGTATTTACATAACAAATTTTAATACAAAATTAGGTACAATATCTATTCCCATAAGTACTAAATTATTGTAAATGTATTTAGTTTAGTGTAAATTATTGAAAATTTATAAAACCGTAATTTGAAAGTACATATTAAATTGATATGTGCACAAACGTATTATGGTCTTAAAAACTCTTTAAAATTAGAAGAAAAAAAGAAAAATCAACGTGTTTCCGTCAAAAATCACTAAGGGTTTTACAATATTTTAATTATTATTCGGGTTTTACTTTTAAGTGATCTACTTTTTCAATATTTTACAATTACACAAAAAAATAAAATATGTTTTTAAAACAGTCTAAATATATATTTTTTATCATATTTACCTAAGCATATACGGATTGACCTACGGCAATTGGTATTTGACAAAAAAACAGAGAACATTTAGCTTACAAAAAACGTTCTTTTACTTTTACATACATTGCTGGTCATAGATAAGACGCCACGATACTTACATTAAAATTTGCACTGTAACTTTTATTTGAAAAATATACCAAAACCTTACTTATTGATTGATTATGATGCTTTATGCACATACAATATACATATACACAATTCGAAAAACTTCCCAAACGTTTTCAATTATATTAAGGTCTGGAGAATATGGTGGAAAGTCACTTTCTAACACAAAGCTTAGAAAATTGATATACGTGTAATTCAATGAATAGCCAGAAATCCACGTTCTTGCATAGAAATTTCTATAGTACTCAAATATTTGTTCGAAAATCATCCAACAATGAGCAAATATATTTTAGAACAAGGCTCGAACTTTGATAAGTAATAGTAAATAGAACTACTCATTAAATAGAAAACAAAATGGTGGGTCTAGCTTATGGCCAGCAATGTATTAATATTGATATTTGAAGGTAAAAAAAAAAACGAAGTGAGGTTAGCTAAGTTTTATAGATTGGCAAAAGTTTTTGGATAAATCGAAGTGTTATCGGAAATGAAAATAAATTTCAAATTACTAGATTTTTGTATGAGAAAATAAAATACGTGAATAATAAATACAATACATTTTTTCTATCGTAGAAACAGGAAACTCTTGCATCCCACAGATTGACATCTATATAACAAACATAAAACAGCAAGTAATAAACCTCTAGTCGGGGTCTGTGCTTATGATTCATAGCTTCTATATGCATACTTACATATGCGTAGTTACAGAAAGCGCACTAAGTCACCTTTGTAAGTATGTATGTATGTAAATATGTATGTAAATATTTATTTAAGCTGAAAAAATGTTAATTTATTAACATTACCGACTAAAATCAACGTGCTTCACTCAAATTAATACCGCCATAAGTTTAATTCAATTACAACCTATTGGCAATTATTGCAACTGAGCTTCAATTTTCAGATGTTGGTGAGATTCGGACCCGGTATCCTAGGCCAAAACAAACAAAGTCAGTACATTGCAGTCGGGCGCTATATGATTCTTTGATAATGTCCGAACCAATCAAGTTAACGCAATGGCTAAGCGTACTGAGATGTGATAATTCTTCCATTATTAGAGCTAGTCTGAGAAAATGTTTTATTTTTTCTCCAATATTCCAAAGTATATACTTTATAAGACCCAATACACCTGTAAAACTAAATAAATTTGTTCCGAACATTTGTTGCTGTTCTCATTATTATTGTTGTGGTCATATCCAAACATCTACATGTATGAGCAGCTGACCTATATAAAAAATGCTTTAATTTTAGTTGAATTATCGCTCTCACTATATATAATTTGTCATACTTACTGTTATTTTAGTTTTTCAAATAAATCCATATTATAATCAATAGAATGATGTAAATGAATACTTTAAGGATCTGATGCTGCCAATACAAACTGCAAAGCAAAAATATTTATCATTTCTTGGTAACTTATCAAAGTAAATACAAAACATATTTACCGATTCCATTTAACTAATGCTTTTGGTATGGTTTCCAAAGGATCTCTTAACAAATACTTGCGTATTCCACGAAAATATTGCTGAAGATAAAAATCCCAATCCAATTGATTCATATCAAAAAAGAATTCGTCCTTATCCACATTAGACATTCGACTCCAAAGGCTTTGAATATTAATAGTAGAGAAGTCCCAGTCACGAGTAGAAAAATGTGAAATCACATTTATGAATTTATGAATCTTTTTATAAGTATTGAGTAACCTGTATTCGGAAAATTACAACCATTTTTTTTATGCATTAAAATGATTAAATGTTTAAATGTTTATTTTGAGATGACAGCAATTAGCCCAATGTATTTTTTAAGACCATGTTGTTTCTTCACAAAGTACAATTAAAATGTGCGTAAATATAAATATATATTTTGCAATGTATGTATATAAACATATATTTTAAATTTAACTTACCGTGGTTTCTTTCCAATGCTCAAACAAATAATATCAATGAAAAGAGCAGGCAAATAATGGAGAAAGTATATTAATAGTATATGGTTGGCCTTGTTAATGGTATTCGAATAACAAAGATACCAAATTGCTTTTGATGTTGGGTACATTTGTCCAAATTTTGTAGTCTTTGTTGTGAATTCACCCCAAGTTAGCTGGTTCTCGTTGGGTGTACAAAAGTTGTAGACAGGAATATCGGGAAAAATTTTACTAGCACTGTAACGAAAATCTTTTATACATTGTATATCAAGATAGATTATTTTAGTCTTCCTAAACATTACTTGTGTCTTTCATATATATCCCAAGAAGCAGCTATCATACTGTTTACGCATAAGTCAACTGGAACCATGTTTGCTACGGCTTTTGGATTACAGCGTAATGTGCGTATCAACTATAAAAATGGATTACAAAATTATTAAAAAACCAAAAAAAGAACGTTGCAGTCGGCTACTCGTTCACACCACGTCCTCAATTGTTACATATTAAATTTGTAATTTCTCACTGCACAACTGTAGTAGGCACAGCGACTTTCCCTGATCCTTTTGAAAATGGAATAGAAAATAGAAGTCAGGGTATAATGGTATTGTTTTTTTTTTTTTTTTTTTTTTTTTTTTTTATGAGTAGACTGCTGAGCGAACTGAGAGAGAAAAACGCTATACCAGATCACCAATTTGGATTTAGGAGACAGCACGGCACGCCAGAACAAATACACCGAGTGGTCCAACACATTTTAGGCGCGTTCGAAGAAAAGGAATACTGCAGTGCAGTATTTCTAGACATCAAGCAGGCATTCGACCGAGTTTGGCATCTGGGACTGTTAAAGAAAATAAAAGACACTCTACCCAGTTCCTCCTTCAAGATATTGGCTTCCTATCTAGCAGAACGAACTTTTCAAGTGGTAAAAGGGCAAGCAACATCGTCGACTCGTTCCGTCAGAGCAGGTGTGCCTCAAGGCAGCGTACTTGGCCCTATATTGTACACTCTGTTCACCACTGACATGCCGCTACCTCCATCCAATAATGGTATGCTGATCGCCACATATGCTGATGATACCGCTATTCTCAGTCGGAATAAGTCGCCACATGTTGCCTCCATTAAGATGCAAACGTACCTACACGAGCTCCATAGATGGCACAAACGCTGGAGCATCGCTGTGAACACTCAAAAATCAGTGCACACCACGTTCACACTAAGAAAAGGTGACTGCCCAGACGTAACACTCGGACATACAATACCGAGGGCTAATGAAGTTAACTATCTGGGAGTCACTCTGGACAAGAGACTGACGTACGGTGCCCACATAAGCCAGATGGTGAAGAGGTGCCAATTTAAATTTAAAAAAACTTGATTGGATGCTAAGGAGCGAGAGTAAACTGTCTCTCTCAAGCAAAAGGATTATTTATAACGCGATTGTGGCACCAGTGTTCACATACGCTATTCCACTATGGGGATCAGCTGCCCAAACGCACATTAAAAAAGTGCAAATTTTGCAGAATAAAGCTCTAAGAAGATGGACCGGAGCAGAATGGTTCGTAAGAAACGCAACGCTTCATACTGACCTTAAGATGCCGACAATAGCAGAGCTCATAGGCAGACATAGTGCAAGGTACACGGACAGATTGGAAGTGCACCCAAACCAACTGGCATCTAATCTGGTCAACAACCAATGTAGGAGAAGACTTAAAAGACTGCATCCCCTCGATCGTCAGGGAATTTAAATTTAAAAAAAAAAAAAAAAAAAAAAAAAAACTACATATAAATTAGAATAATTATAACAGGCGTACCTGCCAAAAAACAAATGTTAAGGGAAAAAAGATAAATGCGCTATAGAGTTTCTGACAACAAGCAGCAAATATATTCACAAATACGTCATAAAAAAAAAAATAATAATAATAATGGTATTGTGGAAATGTATGTAACAGACAGACCCCATAAACTGGATCAGCTCGACGAGCTGAGTCGATATATAGCCCTAGCGCAGTTCCTACGTAAATTGCGCGTCCTTTTGCGTACGTGCGTGTATGTGTGTGTGAATGTGTTGTACATCTGTTGCATAGAATTTTCAAAATATCGGCTCTTCGCAGATTTTAGGAAATCTCCTAGTCGATCAGTCTCGACTTAAACGTTCTTACTTTTTTTTATGTGAATTTATTTGCTGCGTTGTCACAGACTCTATAGCGCATTTATCTCTTAAACCTTAACTTTTTCGCAAGTACGCCTGTAGTAATTATTCTAATTATTTGTACAGTTTTTTTTTTTTAATTTAAATTCTCCGACGATCGATATGTTTTCCAAATTTGAAGTCTCTTGCTTCACAGACGGACGGACAGGAAGACGGATATTGCAAATAATCTATTTACTCATTGTACTTAGTGAATCAGTATAATCATACCCCAGTGCCTGCTCCAGCTATTGCTCCAGTTGGTCCATAAAAGTTATCTATCCAGCCGCTTACTGGTTCTCGATAAGTGGATATTACTAAACATATCATTAGTTTCACATTATTACTGTTTGAATTAATAGTCAAGTGTTTAGCTTACCAATGCCGGGACGAAATACACCAACAGCAAGTTGTTCACTATAAACTCGAATGACGTCCTCAGCTACAGCTTTTGTAAATGTGTACGTATTCGGCCATTTTCCCAGTAGACTGGAAAGGTATGCAATTTTGTTATCTTCAATAATAATATAAGCAACACAATTTTCCAAACTTTGGTAACCAATAATCATCATAATTCATTAACATAGTTTTTTTAAATTTATATATTAAAGCCCTTCGGAAACATGGGAGTATTAGTTACTAAACCTAGTTAGCCGGCATATTTCCGTGTTATTTTGATATACAATACTTGTCAAGTACAACACTACAGTATTTTATTATGTAGTCTTACCCAATATATTTTGAAAAATAGATTTTTATTCTGTAAGCCTTTCCTTTCATTCATTAATTTTAACTTTAGGCTGATACTTAGAAATCAAAAGTCAAGTATTGTTTTATGTGTCAGATATGGTTGTGTAAGTCAGAATTAAATATTACTTAAATCAATATTAAAATAATATATTACTTAAATTTTTGAAAATAGCATCATTTTAGAGTTTTTAATATATTTACATGGGTGTCACTTGGTCCAAGAGTTTCTCTGGCATATATTCAACCATTAGCATTAGACTTTTAGCATTATTCTTTGTGGAATATAACATTTCTTCAATATTTTTTCGAGGACAATGTGTGTATGCCGTAGATACGTGGACAACACTTTTAAGATTTGTTATTTCCTTGCAGAGCTTCATTATATCATATACACCTTGAACATTTATTTTAACAGCTGTCCTTAGTTTCTCATCAAATCGAACGGTGGCAGCCATGTGAAACACAATGTCTACATTGTCTATTAATAACTTACGATCATTAACGTTTAATCCAAAGCCAGGTTTCAGACTGTAAATTGAAGGAAAAATAATCAAATCTGCAGTTTAATTTTATTTTCTTGGATACATTAAAAATCATTTCCCAATCGCCCGAAATGGCTTTTATATTAAAAGCATTTTTTGTAAGAATACCTTTCAGTGATTCAAACACCTGAAATTAGTTTGACTAAATCAGTAAATTATATATTATAATAATAATAATTATATTTACCGGATCTGCAAACAATTCATCCAATCGAGTATCTACACTTTTGTTATTTTTACTACGCACAAGCAAAAAAATTGTATTTAAACCAGGGCACGACGTAAGTAACTTGCTTATTAAGACTTAAACGAAAAAAAAGGTTAGCACGTATTATCTAATTCACTACTATTACTCACTCTTTCCCAAAAATCCTGTTCCACCCGTAATAAATATGTTCGATTTATTAAAAAACTTTTGTATAGTTGATTGAACTTCTCCGTTAAATATTTTTCCTTCATCATGTTGATCCATTTTCTTTATACAATATGGAAAAATTAATTTTAGGTAAATCGGATGTAACCCAGACGAGTTTGATTCTGAAACTTCTCACAGGGACTAAGATGATTGCTTAATATATTAATACTTATATATTGGCATCCAACTTAATAATTCGAATATGAAAAACTAAACATCTCTAAGCAAGTGTTGTAAGTCTTTTGCTGTGTTTTCAAGCCACAACAGCTTTCCAATTTTTATACCCTGAACCCATTGAAAATGTGAAAACAGGGTATAATGGTTTTGTTGAAATGTATGTAACAAGAAGAAGGAGGCGTGGCAAACACCATCAAGTATATACACTGTTGATATAGCCATGTCCGTCTGGCCGACTGTCTATCCGTATGTATGAACGCGTCGATCTCAGAACCTATAAGTGCTAGAGACTTGAATTTTTAATGTAGGTCCGCGAATAGCACGAAAAGGTCGAGTTTGTACAAAAAATCGATAACTTTTTGAGTTTTAATGTTATCGATTAAAAAGGAAGTCGAGATTCAGTTATATAATAATATATTCATCTTTCTAGCAAGAGTCTTCAATTTTGTGTTTTAGTAATATATGAGCCTCATACAATTTTGTCTTTTTTGTTAAATTTTGGATGCCACGCCTCCTTCGCCTCAAAGTTGCAAAACACGTATTTCAAGAGACAAGTGATTTGGCAAATACATACATTTGAATGGTATGACCACGCCCAACAAGTTTTATCAAAAACGTTCGTCTACGAAAAAAGATAATAAACATTAAATATCTCACTTTATCGACACCTTGCAGACTGAGCGCAGTTGTTGAGTCAAAATATACAGTTAGCAAATTTGTGTTCTTGCGCGTGCGTCTGTGTGTGTGTATGTGTTGCTTGCTACATACATTTAAAAATAACCGAGAATATTAGCGGTTCTAGGAATAACTGTTCTTCGCAGGGCTCAGGGGATATCCTAGTCGAGCTGTCTCAACTAAAGCACTTTTTGTAAAACATGCTATTGTAAAACATCTTATTAAAATCCATTAGTCACACAGAAGTTATTATTATGGTCAGCAGCTCTTAGCACACGCAATTTCATAAACTTTTTCACACACACATTGAACTACGTGCATTTAACAAATTTTAAGAGCCGCAAGTTTTAGTGTATGTCTACTAGATGGCGAAATGGTTTGCTACTTATTAGCTGTTCTATCGTATCGAAAAATAGGTGGCACTATTGGTAAAAATTTGAAAAATGAATTTGATTTTGCGTTTATTCGAAGTTTTCACAATTTCATAATTATTTTCTTATACTGTAAGACACAAATATATAAAACTAAAATATATACAATGCCTCATTTTAAAAATTGACCACAATAGGATATCTAAAAGGCAGTTAACATATATTTGGCTCTAATTGAATTCGAGCTAAAATAAAGATAAAAACAAGTAAGAAAACTCTAGTCGAGATCGCTCGACTAGAGGATACCCTGAACCCTGCTAAGAACCGCTATTCCAAGCAATCTCCGTTTCTTTTATATACACATGTATGTGTATGTATGTTCATTACAAGCTACACATACACACACACGCACAGGCGCACGCACACACAAGCGTAAGTCGCTGCGTCAGCTGTTCTTGTGCTGCTATTTGTATGGCAGTGTTATAGGAAATTAAATGTTTAAAAACTTGTTTTCTAGGCAAACGATTTTGATCAAACTTGTTAGGCATGATCATGTCATCCATATGTATGTATGTTCCAAAGCACAAGTCTGTAGTATTCGATATACGGGACTTGTATAAGACTCACATAACATAAATAACTAAAAGCAAAATTTGAAGACTCTAGCTATAAAGATTAATTAGATAGTATTATAAAATTGAATATCGATTTCGTTTTTAATCGATAATATTAAAATTAAGGCAGTTATCGATTATTTTTAACAAACTCTATCTTTTCGTGCTATTCACGAACCTACATAAATTTCAAGTCTTTAGCTATTGTAGGTTCTGAGATCCACGCGTGCATACATACGGAAAGACGGACGGACAGATGGACATGGCTATGTCAACTCGGCTGTCACCCTGATCAAGAATATATATGCTTTATGGGGTACGCCACGCCTCCTTCTGCCTGTTACATACATTTTAACAAAAACATTGTACCCTGATTTCCCATAATGGGTTCAGGGCATAAAAAGATCTATTCATTTTTATCCATATTTTAAGATTGTTCAAATTTTTAAAATTAGAAGTTCTGTTCCATAACAGGATAAATAGAAAAAAAACGTTAAAATTAAAATAAACTATATAATCACAAATTTACCTTTAAATATATGTATGTAAAGATATTTGTTAATGTTTTTACCGGCATAATAAAAGTACAGTATATATAATTCGAACTGCTGAATGTACAAAATATTAGTTTTTCCAGTCTGCCATAGTCAAGTAAACTGACTACTCGCTTTCACTGACTGCAGCAAAAACCCGTTATTAAACTGTGATGCCAGAAACTTTTGCACAGTAGCTACTGTGGACATAATATAAATAATTTGTCATAAATTTAAAAACTGTGCTTGGTTCAAACTTCAAATTTCCTATATTTATTTTGTATCATATATTTTCAGGTTGTTACTTAGTCTTTACCTACTGAGTAATGGCGAAATTGCGATGTAATCTTTTTATACCCTGAACCCATTGAAAATGGGAATTGAGGGTATAATGTTTTTGTTGGAAGGCGTATGTATGTAACAGGGAGAAGGAGGCGTAGCAGACCCCATAAAGTATGTATATTCTTGATCAGGATGACAAGCCGAGTCGATTTAGCCCTGTCCGTCTGTCTGTCTGTCTGTCCGTCTGTCCGTCTGTCCGTCTGTCCGTATGTATGAACGCGTCGATCTCAGAACTTACAATAGCTAGAGATTTCAAATTTTTTTGTAGGTCCCTGTATAGGGCGCGCATATCGAGTTTGTTTCAGAAATTCGATAACTGTTATCGTTTTATTGTTATCGATTAAAAACGAAAATCTAAATTCAGCTATAAAATTCTATCTAATTCATCTTTCTAGCTAAAGTCTTCAAATTTTGCATTTAGTGATATTTAGGCTTTACGCAATTTTGGTTTTTGTCAAATTTTTGATGCCACGACCCCTTCGCCTCAAATTTGTAACTCCCGTATATCAAATACTTGTGCTTTGGCATATACATACATATGGATAACATGATGACGCCCAACAAGTTTGATCAAAATCGTTCGTCTGAAAAAAAAGTTATAAAACATTTAATTTCCCATTGCATTGCCATGCAAAGAGAAGCCCAAGAACGCTTGGAATAGCAGTTCTTCGCAGGGTTCAGGGTATACCCTAGTCGAGCGGTCTCGACTAGAGTTTTCTTACTTGTTAAAACTTGAACTTATTGAAAATGGGAAATCAGGGTATAAAGGTTTTTAAAAAATGTATGTAACAGGGCGAAGTGGGCGTGGCAGACCCCATAAAGTATATATATTCTTGATCATTGAGACTGTCCGTCTGCGTCCGTCTGATCGCGTCGATCTCAGAACCTATATGACCTAGAGTCTAGAGAGCATTTTTTTTTTTTGAAGGTTTGTGTATAGCCCGCGTAGATCGTGTGTGTATATACATATATGTTGATTGTAATGTGCATACATACATGCATATAAAAAAAACGGAGAATACGAGCGGTTCTTCGCGGGGTTCCTAATCGAGCAGTCTTGACTGCGACTCGAAGTGTCGCAGCTCATCATTGATTTGTGACTATTCGAAGAGAAGTGCATTGCGCTGTAATTACGTAAAAACTAAAGCTCAATCATCCCAACGGAAGCTGTTAAAAATTGTAAATTAGTATCGAGAGAACACCACGAGGAGGCCTACGAAATTTCAATGGCGATCTAAGCTTAGAACCTTCGACTAGCAAAGACAAGCACCGCCAATCAATGCAAAAATGAGAGAGATGGCTTCTGGGTTCGAGTCCCTTTGCGGTCATGTCGATATTTCTCTTATTTTTATTTTATTTACTTATTTTGTGTTATTAAAATATTCTTTTGAATGCATATATAATATTTGACAAATCAATAGAGGAAGTCAAAGGTAACATTCTGAGTTTATAGCTCAAAAGCTGCAGTTTCCCATTTGCCACGTCCCCAAAGGTAGACATATAATCTTTAGTAGTTCGTAGAGTGGGTCTTCGGAAATATATAACGATATAAATTTTGATACTTACATCCATGCGAAAATTACAGGGTATTTTTGGGGAATCAATAGAGGAGGCCACCAGTAACTTAACATCCAAAGTTGAAGCTTCTACCACTACAACTCTAGCAGACATAAGCTCATACGACACGCTCCCTGTGGGCGTAGATATATTCGCTATAAATTTTCGATTTTGGGATGTTAACACGAGTATATATGCCAAGTCTCAAGTCTCCAGCATCTTTAGTGCTCTAAATATTACAGAATTTGTATAATTGCTCTTATGTTAGATTCGATTTTCCACGCCCCCAGTGGCTGTGGTCAAATAATTTTTTTGGCGATGTTTATAGGATCGTAACAGTAACCCACGTGCCAAATTTGGGCGTTCTACCTTTAAAACTGTAGAAGAGACATTTTGACTCGATTTGCCACGCCCCCAATAGGAGAGCATGAAGCACATTGCACAAAGCCAATATTAACAATTTACAGTTACATTTCTGTAGACACATTCCACGGACTGGTCAAAAATTACTTCTACGCCCACTGTTACTTTGTGACATTTGGTGTCCACCAAAAGGAGATCTCTTGAACTCCTGGGCCCCGACCTGAGTTTGCAAAAATACTGCATACCTTGCATTCAGAATATGAAACTCAATTTTCAATTTTTGACCAATAGTGTCATCTATTTGGCGATACGAGAGAGCAGCTAATAAATAGCAAACCATTGCGCCATCTAATATGCTAGATGCACATAGTGCAATGTGTTTGTGTGTGCACACGCATAGGAAACTGTGTATGCTTAGACCTGCTGACCATAATCTTTTGCAGATTGGACAAATATTTCGTTGAATACCTTCTGTGACTTAATGGATTTTAAAAAGTGTTTTACAATTTTAAACAAGTAAAATTGCTCTAGTCGAGACTGCTCGACTATGAGATCCTCTGAACCCTGCGAAGAACCGCTATTCCTAAGAACCGCTAGCATTCTCCGTTTTTTTTATATCTAAGTTAACATCCGACATAGTAGACTGGAGTCTCCTGTCAGACGGCATGAGGGAGCTTACCAACGAAGCCGAGATACGGCAGTTCATATTCCAATGTGGCAAAGAAACTTCTAATTTTCTCCAAATTATAACATTATACGAATATCAAGCGTGTTGTCATTGGAATATAACTCTCAATATATCACAACTGTAGTAGTGTGGGAGAGCTTTACTGGCGCTCGAGCAGGGACCCACATTCTTTACAGTGTCAAAGTTGAAAGGCATAATAAAGATAAAACTAATAAACAATTTTGGGGCTCTTACTCCAAAGACACGTGGGAGATATACTTTAATAACTAAAACTCGATCATGTTTTTAATCGATAACATTAAAACGGAAACATTTATCGATTTACAAACAAAAACAACAAATTTCAAGTCTCCAGCTCTTATTGGTTCTGAGATCGACGCGTTCATACATACGGACAGGGATAAATTAACTCGGCTTGTCTTCCCGATCAAGAATATATATAGTTTATGGTGTCAGCCACGCCTCCTTCTGCATGTTACATACACTTTCACAAAAAATGTATACCCTTTTCCAATTTTCAATGGGCTCGGGGTATAAAAAAACGGAGAATGCTAGCGGTTCTTGGGAATAGTGGTTCCTCGCAAAGTTCAAGGGATCTCCTAATCAAGCCTCGACAATAGTATTTGTACTTGTTTTTAATAACTTTTGTAACTTAATGGATTTCTATAAAATGTCGTTCGTATTCCCGTAAAGCAATTAAAGCATTTAGTCTAAACTAAGCTCTTGGCTTTTTTAATAAGGTAGTCTCAGTCATATTACAAAGACCACTTAGCATTCTTGAATATGCACATATCAGAAGGAACTTAAACAACTTAAAAGCTTTGGCAGTAATGCTGGAGGTTAAGTAATTTTGGACTTATTGAATGTTTTTATTTGAGACATTGGAATATTATATGGAACCATTTAATATATTGTCCACTAGTATATTTGTATCAATTTTCAATATAGTTTGTCCAGTTATTTATACAAAAACGGGCGAAACGGCTCTCAAAAACTGGTTGTTAAACTCTTTTTCTGAAAATCGTTCAACAGATGAGCTGAAATGTAAACAAATCAAATTAGACTTGGTTTTTGTTAATAAATAGAGGAGTACGCACCGAGCTGCATTTATAATTTTCATATTCGTTTCAACAGGATTAATTATAATATGTAATATGCTAGTTGCATATTCAACCGCATCGGTTGCCAGAAATCCATTTTGGGAACCATCAGAAGTCTCAATAATATCAAATAATGGACCACCTGACCTATGAGCAATCATTATTATACCAGCTGCCATGCATTCAACGATTCCAATTCCGAAATGCTCATTCCCCATAGTGTGTATGCCAATTGTTGATCGTTTATATATATTTAAGAGATCTTCATATGAAACGTTCACTTTAAATTCGACTGAATTCTCAAGAGATAAATGCTTTGCGAGGTCTTCCATATTACGAAGTCGTTCGTAATCTTCTTCATGTCGGCAAGATCCTACTATAACAAGTTTTATGCGATTCCAAAGTGCTTCATCTCTGACCAACAATGTCCTTAGCTCATACAAAACTTGCAATTGTAATGGGTGATTTTTCTCGGGTCGAAACTGTCCCACAGACACTATAAGGATTTCTTCATTGTTTTCAATGTGTTCCAGTTTCTTAAGTTGTTCAATCTCACATGGCGGATACACTCGATGAGTTTTTAATGGAACATTCAGCAGGTCTACTATGTGGTTTTCAGTCCAAGTTGAATTTACCATAATAGTTTCAGAACAGCGGCTTACCCATTTATATGTCTACAAAAAATAAAACAAATATATATATGTACTACATTCATATTGATTTTTTACATATGTATGTATATGTAACGTCATCATAACGTAGTAACAACACCGAAGTTGATATCATCGAATTTTTGTAATAATTCAGTACAACATTTATTTGTCAACATGTAGCATTAGTTACCTTAGAAAGCAAGCGATAATAGCTAAGCTTTATCCATGTAAGAAAAGGATTCCGCGCAACATACGCTTTATTGTTGAAAGACGATTGCCGATATTGTACTTTTTTGAGCATATCAGTACTTATTAAAGGGTAGTGAACATAGCATCCTATTCTACTGCCAGCTAAGTAGCGAAAGACAGGAAACGTGTAGGCATACCCCATGGTATCAATAAAGATATCTGGTGGAAATTTGCAGACAGCTTCTATGGCTAATGCTATTGACCCTAAGCTTTGTCCAAGCAAAGTAAAGTGAGGATACTTTCTCGCCTCAACCCATTGTCGTTGCTTAAGATATATAAACGTAATATTTTCAGTTTCGAGAGCGATGTTAAATACGTTTTTTGCCTTCTGCAGAATTGAACTGGGCGTCGAATCAATATCTCCAGTGTAAATGGCTATCTTTATGTTTTCATACTTGTTCTAAAGCGAAACGAAGTTTCATTAATATTAACAAATATATACATATAAATATGTCAGCACCTGCAAGGCCCTCACAGCACACCATAAGACGCGCTCGCCACCACCGCCAGCATTACAATATGGATGGAATATGCCAACGTGCAATTTATTTTTCGACTGGGACTGTAACTTTTTTTTCTTGCGTAAAATCCCATGACGTAAGCAAAACAAAAATGTGGAAGCGATACATAGCAGCAATATAAGGCACCAAAATCTGTTACAAAACTAATTTTGATTAATACGTTTTTTTTTTTTAAATATATTTATAAAATCTTACATCAGGATTATCGCCATTTTAGTTTTAATTATTAAAACCAATTTTTTAAAGTTTCTCCAAGTAGTCTTTTATTGCCAGTAAAGTACGACAATGAATCGCGTTACTCATGGCATTTTTATTCTGATTGTTTTCCGTTTTGTTGTTAATGGCTATGAAAAAACATCGATTTCTAAACATGTTCGTTGGTTTTGTGTCGAGTACTCGATACTTTGATGAAACGAAACTTAAAAATCGTTGCCACACATTAATATTAGGCACTTTCCCGTATCAATTAATTTGAAGGCTGCAATAAAAAATTGTTTTGAATGTTAAAACAAGGTACAACCAATATCTATAAAAAGTACATACACGTGTTTTTTCCATACCCTCAAGTTGTTGTATATAAAAATAAACTTGATTATAATTTAAAAGTAATTGACATTTTTAATAATGTTAATAAATTAATAAATAAATTGCAGATAAAGTAACAATCATAAAAACGATATTTTAACATATAAATTTATTTTAGTTTGTAATCAATTGTGAGCTCGTATAAACCACTATATATACAAATTACATTTGTATATACATGTGTTGTGTGAATAGCACTGATGCTATATTAACATTTCAAAAAAGCTAGAAATAACTGAAAAATTATTTTAAAAAAAAATCCAGATAAAAAGCTGTTTACGTTTTTTTTTCTGTTTATTATTGATATTACAATAATTTTTAATTATATTGGTGCACTTCGCTCTGTGAACCTGAATGTTATTTCCACCTGTGAATATATTAGCACATAATTCACACAAATGATCGATAGGCTTAATTGCCGAATGTGTAGCAACATATAAACACAATGCCGCTTGTTGCTGTGTTTTTGTACCCTGAACCCATTGAAAATGGAAAATCAGGGTATAATGTTTTTGTTGAAATGTATGTAACAGGCAGAAGGAGGCGTGGCAGACCCCATAAAGTATATTATTCTTGATCAGGATGACAAGCCGAGTTGATATAATCTGTCCGTCCGTTCGTCTGTCCGTATGTATGAACGCGTCGTTCTCAGAACCTATAAGAGCTAGAGACCTGTATAGCACGAAAAGATCGAGTTTGTTAAAAAAATCGATAACTGGTATCGTTTTATTGTTATCGATTAAAAACGAAATCGATGCTCAGTTATATAATTCTATATAATTCATCTTTATAGCTATAATCTCCAAATTTTGTATTTAGTGTTATGTGAGCTTTATACAATTTATATTTTTGTTAAGTTTTGGATGCCCCCTTCGCCCCAAATTTGTAAGTTCCGTATTTCAAATACTAGAGACTTGTGCTTTGGCACATACATACATATGGATGACACGATCAAGCCCAACAAGTTTGATCAAAATCGTTGTTCTAGAAAAAAAATTAAACATTTAATTTCCCATAACATTGCCATGCAAAGCAGACAAAGAACAGCTGACGCAACGACTTGCGCTTGTGTGTGTGTGTGCTTGCGCCTGTGCATGTGTGTGTGTATGTGTTACTTGTAATGAACATATATTAAAGAAACGGAGATTGCTTGGAATTGCGGTTCTTCGCAGGGTTCAGGGTATACCCTAGTCGAACGGTCTCGACTAGAGTTTTCTTACTTGTTGTTGATGCTTTTTAGAGGAAACAAACGTTTGATTGTTTAAAACAACTAGACGCATCTTTGTGTTTTGCAGTTTTTGCGTGTGCTTGCACTGCTTAGCAACAATGCCGGATTTGCAATATATGCAATAACATTTGCTTCCATCATTAGCATCAATTGCTAACCAATCCTTCAATCCAAGAATCCCGCAGTTTTTGCTTGTACTTCTACATTTTCTCTAATGGTGGTGAAAAATGGTGCGATTGTTATATCGATTACAATTATTAAAACCGGTATCGATTAAAAGTGATGGTAGTTGAAATATTTCACAGCGTAGCCAAAAAATTTGAAAAAATTGGTATAAAGCCATTTCAATTATTAATAAAGCCAAATTTCCTGCCACCCGCTAGTATAGAAACTTTCGCGCTTTTAGCAAACGAAAAACTCCAGAGCTGGCTAAAAAAAAGTTAAATTGCCAACACTGATGGTTAGTAATGCAAAATAATACTGTGAATTATGGTTTAAAATGGTGTGTTTTTCAACACTTGCCATTTCTTTAACAATTGAGGAATACCTTTCCATCACTAAAAATAGTTAACAATAACAAGATAAATATGGACTACGTTCGTTCAATATTGGAATGCTTAGCATCTATTTGTAGTTGTTGGCATTGTACAGACGACTTAGGCAGTCAAGTAAGGTCATGCTTATATGCATTTTTATTATAATGTACATATAAAGAATTTTAATAGGGCATTGAACCAAGCGAGAGGACGCATCTTCTGGCCGATTCTGTTAATCAAAGTCCAGCTTTACGCAGAAGTAACTCAGCTGATTTAAGCAATGATTATTCTCAATCGCTGCCAAAGAAGGATGACCAAAATGCATTATCCAGATTAGTGCAAAATACTGCAATGTACGTTTAAATAAATTATCTGTATGTTTTATTATTTAATTGCTGAAATACACTCCAGAAACATGATCAATGTAGGCGCACTGGATTCCCACACCTTGGAACATCAAGAGTATACAGATAGAATTAAATTATACTCACAGCGCCTTCAACAGCAATGGAACAACGTTCAACACCCGGGAATTCTACAAAAAGGTTCGGTATCATAATTATTTATCAATAGATTATATGAAAACAAGTAAGAAAACTAAGCGAGACCGCTCGACTAGGGGATACCCTGAACCCTGCCGAGAATCGCTATATATATAAAAGAAACTGAGAATGCTCGTAGACGAACGTTTTTGATCAAACTTGTTGGGTGTGATTATGTCATTCGAATGTATGTATTTGCCGAAACACAAGTCTCAAATACTTGAAATACGTGTTTTGTGTTTTGCAAATTTGAGGCGAAGGGGGCGGGGCATCTAAAATTTAACAAAAACCGAAATTGTATAAGGCTCACATACAAATAGAAGAAAATTTTTGTAAGACTAGCTAGAAAGATGAGTTAGATAGAATTGTATAACTAACTGTCGATTTCGTTTTTAATCGACTACATTAAAATTAAACAGCTATCGACTTTTTTTAACAAACTCGATATTTTCGTGCTCTACAGGAACCTACATAAATAAATTCAAGTCTCTAGCACTTGTAGGTTTTGAGATCGACGCGTTCATACATACGGACAGATAGTCGGCCAGGCGTATATGGCTATATAAACTCGGCTTGTATGCCTGATCAACCGTGTACTC
Organism: Drosophila paranaensis; assembly: GCA_035047545.1. Lineage (NCBI taxonomy): Eukaryota > Metazoa > Arthropoda > Insecta > Diptera > Drosophilidae > Drosophila > Drosophila paranaensis. Next base: position 233,746 of record JAWNPL010000142.1, on the reverse strand, counting down.
GTCGATCTCGAAACCTATACGAGCTAGAACTGAATTTTTCTTGGGCACGCGTTCATCGAGTTTGCACAAAAAAAAAAAAAAAAACAAGTACTCTAGTCGAAACACCTGTGCTAACACTTTGCTTTTTATACCCTGAACCCACTGAAAATGGGAAATCAGGGTATAATGTTTTTGTTGAAATGTATGTAACAGGCAGAAGGAGGCGTGGCAGACCCCATAAAATATATATATTCTTGATCAGGGAGACAAGCCGAGTTGATATAGCCATGTCCGTTTGTCCGTCCGTCTTCCCGTATGTATGAACCCGTCGTTATCAGAACCTACAATAGCTAGAGACTTCAAATTTTTTATGTAGGTTCCTGTATAGGGCGCGCATATCGAGTTTGTTTCAGAAATTCGATAACTGTTATTAAAAACGAAAATCTAAATTAAGCTATAAAATTCTATCTAATTAATCTTTCTAGCTAGAGTCTTCAAATTTTGCATTTAGTGTTACATGAGCCTTACACAATTTCGGTTTTTGTTAAATTTTGGATGCCACGCCCCCTTCGCCTCAAATTTGTAACTCCCGTATATCAAATACTAGAGACTTGTGCTTTGGCACATACATACATATAGATGACATGGTCACGCGCAACAAATTTGATCAAAATCGTTGTTCTAGAAAAAAAGTTATTAAACATTTAATTTCCCATAACATTGCCATGCAAAGCAGCCAAAGAACAGCTAACGCACCGACTTGCGCTTGTGTGTGCTTGCGCCTGTGTATGTGTGTGTGTATGTGTTGCTTGTAATGAACATATATATACTTATGTATATTAAAGAAACGGAGATTGCTTGGAATTGCGGTTCTTCGCAGGGTTCAGGGTATACCCTAGTCGAGCGGCCTCGACTAGAGTTTTCTTACTTGTTTTTATGTGTGTACATACAATCAACATATATGCACATTACTATCAACACATTACAATCAACATATATACACACACAGACGCATGCACACAGTACGTCCTTCTAACAACGCAGACAGCTTTTAATAACTTCTTTCGTAGACGAATATTTTTTATAAACGAATCTCCAAAAAATTTAAAGTCTCTAGTTTTTTTAGGCTCTGATATCGACGCGTTCCCATACTTTTTCATAAAAACACATTTTCCCCGATTTTCAATCGGTTCAGGGTTTAAAAACCCTATTCAAATTTATTGATTTAAAAAGATATTGACATAACTAGAGTCTTAAAAGATGAACTAAACAAATTTGTTTATAGCCTAAAAGGACACAAATATTCCAAAAATATCACCAACCCGATGAGAGTATTTTATTGCCAGTCCGGCTAGCTATGCCCCAATTCCCAACCTTGTATTATCAGTGATAATATTGAACTATGGAAGATAGAAGCGTTATAGGAAACTTAAAAACAAAATTATAAAAGAAACTTAACTGTAATGATTTATAAACATTGAAATGCACAAAATTTATATATAAATTATTAATAAGTGGATTTGGTAGATCCTCAAATTTATCCCAATCATGCTTGAGCACTTTGAGTGATTTCTCTAAGAAAATCTAAAAGCAAGGTAAGGGAAGAGGATGTTCAAAGGGAAAATAAATTGTAGAGATCTTTGCTTTAACAACTACACACATATAAATGTCAAAAATACGCTCTGATTGAGAAAGGCCATTCCACATTAAGAGATCATAAAAGTATTGGAATATCAGTTTTTGGCAGTCGAGCAGAATACTTATTTACCGAACAATCGAATCTCAAAAATGAATCTAATATGAATTGGGTTCATCGTAAAAATTCTTATCGCAGTACCTATTTAATTTTCCAAAGTTGAATAAATATATACTAATTTGTATTATTGATAGACTATTAGTCATTTCCCTACTTCATTATACCCTGAACCCATTGAAAATGGGAAATCAGAGTATAATGTTTTTGTTGAAATGTATGTAACAGGCAGAAGGAGGCGTGGCAGACCCCATAAAGTATATATATTCCATAAAATATATATATAAGCCGAGTCGATTTAGCCCTGTCCGTCCGTCCGTATGTGTGAACGCGTCGATCTCAGAACCTATAATAGCTAGAGACTTGAAATTCATGTAAATCCTCGTATAGCGTGCGCAGATCAAGTTTGTTTAAAAAAACGATAACATCTATCGTTTTAATGTTATCGATTAAAAACGTTATCAGCATGAAGTTTTAAATTGTATCTCCCACGTCTTTATATGTAGGGTCCCCAATTTTTTTTTTTTTAGTTTTGTATTTATTTTATTTAATTTTGATTTTTGTTAAATTTTGGATACCGGCTCCAAATTTCCCCAAATATTTAAATTGAGGTTAGTTGCATTCAAAGGCAATAAATGAATGGGTTTGCGTTTTTTTAAATTGGAAAATTGGCCTATGTAATAAAATAAATTGATCATAAGCTGAAAATTTCATTCAAATCCATTAATTCGCACAGAAGTTATTAAACAAAACGTGTGGCCAATCGGCTAACACGTGACAACCAGCGCAAAGCAAACTGTTCTCCTATATGTGTGCACGCATACATACAAAGTTGTAGTGTACACATTTCCAATAGATGGCGCTATGATTTGCGCATTATCAGCTGTTAAATTGAATCGAAACATGGATGGCGCTATTCTATCGAAACATAGATGGCGCTATTGGCCAAACAATAGAAAATGAATTGAATTTAGTTTTGTGTGCGATTATACTAAATGCTATTTATGCAGTATTTTTAAAAACGCAGATAGCACGGGGTTCAGGGTATCTCCTAGTCGGGACGCCCGACTAGAGTTTTCTTACTTGTTTTCTTATGTAAGTTATTGGATAGTTAAAAGGTATACAATCAAATGTATACAATCGATTTTTTGATTCAGCAACTAATATAAATTAGTGTATGGGTGCAGTTCAGACTCAGTTTGCTGACTTACTGAAATTAATTTATAATCCTGTTTATTATCATATTAATTTATGTAATGAATTGTTCTTTAATGATCTTAATATTTTATTTATTTCAAGGTCTTTTAAAGGATATTCCCAACCATCACTCTTATTTATCAAAAGCAATTTATTCAGATGATACGGCACAGGTTAGTAAATCATATATTCTCTCAGGTTATACAAACACAAGTGAGGCACCCTGAACTTTGCGCAGAGCAGTTATTCCAATAATTCTACGCTTTTGCATATTAAACAATCCAAAGTATACATGCACCCGCGTTCAGTGGAACTTTAACTTTACTATGGGAACATAATTGATAAAAAAACTTTTATAACAAATTAATTTTTCTAATGATCTACATGAAGTTTTTATGGGAAATCCGATATGCTGTTCTGTAATGAGACGTATACAGTCCATTTGTTATAAATATCCTTGATCCCATTGAAAATGGATAATCAGGGTATAATGGTTTTGTTAAAATGTATGTAACGGGGTGAAGGAAGCGTGGCAGACCCCAGAGAGCCCTGTCAGTCCGTATGTACTAGAACCCCGAGCGATCTGCGTTTTCAAAATACTGGCGAGTTTACATTTATCATAAACGCACACAAAAATTATATTAAATTAAATTTTAAATTTTTAGCTAAAATAATACAATGCAAACCATAGCTTCATGTATGCTGATGACGTAAAACTTTGCCTTTCTTATTCTAACACAATCAATCATCAATGATTACAAGATGATCTTAATTCCTTCCAACTTTGGTGCTTGGCCAATAGGTTGCGTTTAAATTGTTCTAAATGTATGACAATGACCTTCTGTTGTACTACTCCATACATTGCTAATTATTCAATTAATAGCGATTCCCTGCAACGCATTTTTTCTGTCAAAGATCTTGGTGTACTTTTCGATACAAATTTTCGCTTCAATACTCATATCTCAACCATTATAAATGAAGCTAAAAGTGTTCTTGGCTTTATTAAACGTTGGGCTAAAGAGTTCAATGATCCTTATGTAACCAAACTCCTTTATGTTTTGCTGGTACGACTTATTTTAGAATACTGTTCAATTATCTAATCTCCACAGCATGAAGTGTACCAGGATCGTATTGAATCGGTTCAAAAACAGTTCCTTCTCTTTGCTCTCAGAAATCTAAACTGGGACCCTAATCTCCGTCTATCGTTTTATCATAGTTGTCTCCTTCTTATTGATCTTCCTTCATTAATAAATCGTAGAACAATCCTTGGGATTGCTTTTCTACATAATTTGATTGTAGGTAATATTGATTCGTCCTTCTTGTTAATGAAACTTAATTTCTCGGTTCCTTCAAGAACAACTAGGCACTTTCGTCCGTTGCATTTACCACTGCTCACATCGGATTACTCGTTGCACAGTGCATTTCATGTATTATGTGCGAATTATAATAAATTATATCACATTTTTTCCTCTGAACTCTCTCTTCCTCTAATCAAATCCTTGCTTTCAGCTTTTCTTATCCATCATAGTACCCAATCACGACGGTGGATAAATTTGTTATATATATATTTTTACATTTTGTTATATATATATTTTATATACATATTTAAATTTTCCTTGAATGCCTCTATCATCACTTCTCTTTAGTTCAATAATATCTCTGACTATGTAGGGCTGTGAACTGGGGCATAGCCGGCCGGACTGGCAAATAAAATACCCCCATCGGGTTGGTGATATTTTGAATCATTTAATCTGTTTGCTCTTAGGCTTTAAACAAAATTGTTGTTTGTGTTTAAGTGACACTCGATTTTTGTCAAGTATTTTTTAATAAATAAATATAAATACACTACACTAAACTTGCAGTTCTTAGAATTTTCTAGATTCAGAGGAAAACTGCGAGCTTAGCGCTGCTGGTCACATGTGTTTGTCGATTGGCCAAACGTTTTGTTTAATAACTTCCTTCTGACTTAATTGATTTCACAGAAATTTTCAGCAAATTATCTACATGTTTAGTTACCCAATTTATAAAAATGTTATCTCATTCATATATTGGCTTTAATTTCAACTAACTTCAATTTAAATATTTGGGGAAACCTGGAGCCGGTATCCAAAATTTAACAAAAATCAAAATGGCATAAATTAGATTTGTAACTAACAAAAATGTGGAGACTAGCTCTAAAGACGTGGAAGATATAATTTAATAACTGAATTTCGATAACGCTTTTAATCGATAACATCAAAACGGGAACAGTTATCGATTCTTTTAATAAACTCGGTTTTTTCGTGATATGCAGGAACCTACATAAGAAATTTCTTATAATTTCTGAGGTCGGCAAACAGGTCTAAATAGACTCGGCTTGTCTCCCTAATCAAGAATACATGTATTTTATGGGCTCTGCCGCGCCTCCTTCTCCCTGTTACATTTTAACTAAATCATTATAATCTGTTTTCCCTTTTTCAATGGGTTCAGGGTATAAAAACATACCTTGATTACCCTGTGGTTAGGGTATTACAAGTAAGAGTGCTCGAGACTACTCGACTAGAATACCCAGTAACCTGCGAAGAGCACATAATCGTAACATGTTAATTTTACATATAAATTTTATTTACATATACAGTTTAATAATCATTTTTACTACTAATTTTTTTTAGATGCGAATATTTATACAAAAAATCCCTTGCTGGTGTATTAGATATACAAATTGATCATAGAGAAGCAGTTGTGGTCCCTTTTGAAATCCCATAAAAATAAGTAACAAAACACAGTGTGTTGTTAAAATGTATTGTTATGTTAAATATATAAATATTACTACTTCAACTGATAAAATGCATTTTTTTTATACTTTTTCACGAAGTGTAAAAGTATATTGGCTTTGTGCAGTGTCCGTCTGTCAGTCTGTCCGTATGAACGCAAACCATTTCCATTGAAGCTAGAGACTGAATACCCTCTGTATACCCTCGTCAGATAAAGTGTCAAGATTTTCCCGATAAGCCCACTAGGAGCATGGCAAATCAGAAAATGCATTTTCCAGTGTCTCAAAAACACTACTTCTAGAGGGGTAAAGAGTTGAGATTTTAACTGAACACTCACGTCAACATCCCAAAATCAAAAAGATATGGCAGATATATCTACGCCGATTGAGGGCGTGGCCAAAATTTGGCACGTGGATTACTGTTACAATCCTATAAAGATCGCTTAAAAAATTATATGGCCACGCCTACATGGAGCGTGGCAAATCGGATCTGAATATATAGTGATTTTACTAATTCTGTTATATTTTGATCACTATCGATGCCAGAGACTTGAGACTAGGTATACACTGCGAAATTAGATTAAAGGCAGTTGCATTTTGCAGATACAACTGGACAAAAACAAAAAAACTTTGAATAATGGGACCTTCTTATATTTTATTTAGCTTTTCTATACCTTCATCTTCTATTTTTAGTATACACAAAAAATGTACAGTTAGTTTTGCCGCTACAATAAATATATTGTTTTTGTGTTTATGTGTTTTTTGTTATTACATTTATTTAACAGACTTTTTTTGTAAGTTTAAGTTAGTTTTAGCCGGTGTTTTTATAATTTATATAGAAATGGGAAGAGAATAGACGCGGACAAGTGAAGAAGTCCTTGTATACAAGGATGTTGGGTGTAAATCTGTATGAAAATTGCAAAAAAAAAACACTAAATATTCGAATAATCACTAGATATCACCACGAGGACAGCCGCTATTATACGCGCAGGACTTCAAAAAAATACCACGCCTTCCAAATTTTTTACAGAATTAGACCCTCCGATAGCAGAACGACGTGTTCAGCAAATTTTGGCAACTAGAAGCCGGCTAAAATGGCAGAAAATTAAGCCTTAGCGGGCTCTAACTAACGGTCAAATAGTGGCTCGGCTAGATTTGACAAAGCAGCACATGTCCTGGTCGGAAAATTGGAAAATGGTAGTTTGCTTAGACGAGAAAAAGTTAAATTTAGATGGCCTTGATGATTTTAATTATTTCTGGCATGATATTCGTCAATCCGAACGATAATTAAGAAAGTGAAACTTTGGTCGTGGATCGTTAACGGTATTAGCTGCCTTTAGCTACCACTATCGAGCCCCAGGATAAAGAACCGTCGAGTGACTCAATTTTCCAATAGGATAATGCGAATATGCACATTTCACGGGCTAGTCGATCCTGGTTCCAGAAGAAGCAAATCACCACCATGTCATGGCGTGGCCAATCTTGTGGGGAACCTTGCCAATCATTTTTATGCTGGCGGAAGAATATTTAAATCAGTGGAAGAGCTTAAAATAACTGTTTCTCAGGTATGGGCTCAAATACCACAAGATGAGTATAAACAAGTAAGAAAACTCTAGTCGAGACCGCTCGACTAGGGTATACCCTGAACCCTGCGAAGAACTGCTATTCCAAGCTTTCTTCGTTTCTTTTATATACACATGCATATACAACACACTCACATACACGCACAGACACACGCACGCACAAGCGCAAGTCGTTACGTCAGCTGTTCCTGGGTTTCTCTTTTCATGGCAATGCTATGGGAAATTAAATGTTTTATAACTTTTTTTCAGACGAACGATTTTGATCAAACTTGTTGGGCGTCATTATGTTATCCATATGTATGTATGTGCCAAAGCACAAGTCTCTAGTATTTGATATACGGGAGTTACAAATTTGAGGCGAAGAGGGCGTGGCATCAAAAATTTAACAAAAACCGAAATTGCGTAAAGCCTAAATATCACTAAATGCAAAATTTGAAGACTTTAGCTAGAAAGATGAATTAGATAGAATTTTATAACTTAATTTAGACATTCGTTTTTAATCGATAACAATAAAACGATAACAGTTATCGAATTTCTGAAACAAACTCGATATGCGCGCCCTATACAGGGACCTACAAAAAAATTTGAAGTCTCTAGCTCTTATAGGTTCTGAGATCGACGCGTTCATACAGACGGACAGACGGACAGGGCTAAATCGACTCGGCTTGTCATCCTGATCAAGAATATATATACTTTATGGGGTCTGCCACGCCCCCTTCTGCCTGTTACATACATACGCCTTCCAACAAAAACATTATACCCTGAATTCCCATTTTCAATGGGTTCAGGGTATAAAAACGGATGATTCGATGTCCAATTGGAATTTTTGAGTAATCAATAATGTGTCCATCATTAATAACCAATTATAAGTTTTTATAAATTTTGTTTTCAATTTTTTTTTGATATTTTAGAAAATAGTGCCTTTAATCAAATTTCGCGCATTTTTATACTATTTCAGTGATATAGTATATTGGGTTTGTGCAATGTCCGTCATGCTGTCCGTCCGTCTGTCCGTATGAACGCAAACCATTTCGACGCTATTGAAGCTAGAGACTTGAAATTTGAAATATATACTCGTGTATACCCTCGTCTGATAAAGTGTCAAGATTTTCCCGATACGCCCACTAGGGGCGTGGCAAATCGGAAAATGGATTTTCCTGTATCTCAGAAACACTACTTCTAGAAGGGCTAGAGTGTTGAGTTTTTAACTGAACACTCATGTCGACATCCCAAAATCAAAAAGCTATGGCGAATATATCTACGCCCATTGGGGGCGTGGCAAATCGGGTCAAACTGTATCTTCTACAGTTTTAAAGCTAGAACGCCCAAATTTGGCACGTGGGTTACTGTTGCCATCCTATGAAGATCGAATTTTATGGCCATGCCTACTAGGGGCGTGGCAAATCAAATCTGAATATATAGTGATTTTACTAGTTTCGTTATATTTTGAGCACTATTGATGCTAGAGACTTGAGACTTGGTATATATACTCGGGTTAAAATCCACCAATCGAAAAGGTATGGCGGATATATCTACGCCTTCAGGGGGCGTGGCAACAAATATCAGCTTATATCTCCCACAGTTTTAGTGCTAGAAATTGGATGTTAGGTTACTGGGGGCCTCCTCTATCGATTCCCCAAAAATTATTGTTACGCCCCAAAAGGGGCGTGACATACAGAAAAATACCCTGTAATTTTAGCATTTTTCGAATGTAAGCATCAAACTTTAAAGTTATATTCTTAAACGCCCACTCTATGCACATGCCAAAAATTATTTGTCTACGGCCACTGGGGGCGTGGCAAATCAAAACTGAAACATCTGCAGCTTCTGAGCCAATAACGCGCCACATAATGACTTTGTGACCTTTGACCTTGTCTTTTGATTTGCCAAATTATATATATGTGTTTGAAAAGAATATTTTATTAATACAAAATAACTAAATAAAGAAAATATAACAAAACAAGTAAGAAAACTCTAGTCGAGACCGCTCGACTAGGGTATACCCTGAACCCTGCGAAGGAACGCTATTCCGTGCATTCTCCGTTTCTTTTATAAAACATATGTGTATGTATATTCAATACAAGAAACACATACACACACACGCACAGGCGCACACACACACAAACGCCAACCGGTGCGTCAGCTGTTCTTTGGCTGCTATTTGCATGGCAATGCTATGGGAAATTAAATGATCATGTCATCCATATGTATGTATGTGCCAAAGCACAAGTCTCTAGTATTTGATATACGGGAGTTACAAATTTGAGGCGAAGGGGGCGTGGCATCAAAAATTTAACAAAAACCGAAATTGTGTAATGCTTACATAACACTAAATGCAAAATTTGTTTAGTTACCCAATTTATAAAAATGTTATCTCATTCATATAATGGCTTTAATTTCAACTAACTTCAATTTAAATATTTGGGAAAACCTGGAGCCGGTATCCAAAATTTAACAAAAATCAAAATGGCATAAATTAGATTTGTAACTAACAAAAATTTGGAGACTAGCTCTAAAGACGTGGAAGATATAATTTAATAACTGAATTTCGATAACGCTTTTAATCGATAACATCAAAACGGGAACAGTTATCGATTCTTTTAATAAACTCGGCTTTTTCGTGATATGCAGGAACCTACATAAGAAATTTCTTATAATTTCTGAGGTCGGCAAACAGGTCTAAATAGACTCGGCTTGTCTCCTAATCAAGAATACATGTATTTTATGGGCTCTGCCGCGCCTCCTTCTCCCCTGTTACATTTTAACTAAATCATTATAATCTGTTTTCCCTTTTTCAATGGGTTCAGGGTATAAAAACATACCTTGATTACCCTGTGGTTAGGGTATTACAAGTAAGAGTGCTCGAGACTACTCGACTAGAATACCCAGTAACCTGCGAAGAGCACATAATCGTAACATGTTAATTTTACATATAAATTTTATTTACATATACAGTTTAATAATCATTTTTACTACTAATTTTTTTTAGATGCGAATATTTATACAAAAATCCCTTGCTGGTGTATTAGATATACAAATTGATCATAGAGAAGCAGTTGTGGTCCCTTTTGAAATCCCATAAAAATAAGTAACAAAACACAGTGTGTTGTTAAAATGTATTGTTATGTTAAATATATAAATATTACTACTTCAACTGATAAAATGCATTTTTTTTATACTTTTTCACGAAGTGTAAAAGTATATTGGCTTTGTGCAGTGTCCGTCTGTCAGTCTGTCCGTATGAACGCAAACCATTTCCATTGAAGCTAGAGACTGAATACCCTCTGTATACCCTCGTCAGATAAAGTGTCAAGATTTTCCCGATAAGCCCACTAGGAGCATGGCAAATCAGAAAATGCATTTTCCAGTGTCTCAAAAACACTACTTCTAGAGGGGTAGAGAGTTGAGATTTTAACTGAACACTCACGTCAACATCCCAAAATCAAAAAGATATGGCAGATATATCTACGCCGATTGAGGGCGTGGCCAAAATTTGGCACGTTGATTACTGTTACAATCCTATAAAGATCGCTTAAAAAATTATATGGCCACGCCTACATGGAGCGTGGCAAATCGGATCTGAATATATAGTGATTTTACTAATTCTGTTATATTTTGATCACTATCGATGCCAGAGACTTGAGACTAGGTATACACTGCGAAATTAGATTAAAGGCAGTTGCATTTTGCAGATACAACTGGACAAAAACAAAAAAACTTTGAATAATGGGACCTTCTTATATTTTATTTAGCTTTTCTATACCTTCATCTTCTATTTTTAGTATACACAAAAAATGTACAGTTAGTTTTGCCGCTACAATAAATATATTGTTTTTGTGTTTATGTGTTTTTATACCCTGAACCCATTGAAAATGGGAAAATCAGGGTATAATGTTTTTGTTGGAGGGCGTATGTATGTAACAGGCAGAAGGAGGCGTGGCAGACCCCATAAAGTATATATATTCCTGATCAGGATGACAAGCCGAGTTGATATAGCCATGTCCGTCTGTCCGTCTGTCCGTCTGTCCGTCTGTCTGTCCGTATGTATGAACGCGTCGTTCTCAGAACCTATAAGAGCTAGAGACTTGAAATTTTTTATGTAGGTCCGTGAATAGCACGAAAAGATCGAGTTTGTTAAAAAAAGTCGATAACTATTTTAATTTTATTGTTATCGATTAAAAACAATATCGAATGTTAGTTATAAAATTATATCTCCCACGTCTTTATAGCTAGAGTCCGCAAATTTTTTTGTAAGTTTTATATTTATTTTCTCTAATTTTGATTTTTGTTAATTTTTGGATACCGGCTCCAAATTTCCCCAAATATTTAAATTGAGGTTAGTTGCACTCAAAGCCAGTAAATGAATGGGTTTACATTTTTAAAAATTGGAAAAAATGTAATAAAATATGTTGAACATAAGCTGAAAATTTCATTCAAATCCATTAATTCGCGCAGAAGTTATTAAACAAAACATTTTGCCAATCGGCCAAACACGTGACCAGCAAAGCAAAACAAACTGTTTTCCTATACATGTGCACACATACACACATACACATTGAGCTGCGTGCATTTAGCAAGTTCTAAAACCCGCAAGTTTTAGTGTACATATTTCCAATAGATGGCGCTGTGATTTGCGAATTATCAGCTGCTCAGTTGGTTCGAAACTTGGATGGCGCTATTCAATCGAACCATAGATGACGCTATTAGCTAAACAATTGAAATGAATTGAATTTAGTTTTCTATGCGTTTATACGAAATGCTAATTATGCAGTATTTTAACGCAGATAGCGCGGGGTTTAGGGTATCTCCTAGTCGGGACCGCCGACTAGAGTTTTCTTACTTGTTTGTTATTACATTTATTTAACACACTTTTTTTGTAAGTTTAAGTTAGTTTTAGCCGGTGTTTTTATAATTTATATAGAAATGGGAAGAGAATAGACGCGGACAAGTGAAGAAGTCCTTGTATACAAGGATGTTGGGTGTAAATCTGTATGAAAATTGCAAAAAAAAACACTAAATATTCGAATAATCACTAGATATCACCACGAGGACAGCCGCTATTATACGCGCAGGACTTCAAAAAATACCACGCCTTCCAAATTTTTTACAGAATTAGACCCTCCGATAGCAGAACGACGTGTTCAGCAAATTTTGGCAACTAGAAGCCGGCTAAAATGGCAGAAAATTAAGCCTTAGCGGGCTCTAACTAACGGTCAAATAGTGGCTCGGCTAGATTTGACAAAGCAGCACATGTCCTGGTCGGAAAATTGGAAAATGGTAGTTTGCTTAGACGAGAAAAAGTTAAATTTAGATGGCCTTGATGATTTTAATTATTTCTGGCATGATATTCGTCAATCCGAACGATAATTAAGAAAGTGAAACTTTGGTCGTGGATCGTTAACGGTATTAGCTGCCTTTAGCTACCACTATCGAGCCCCAGGATGCAAAGTTTTCGGCATTTAAGTTCTCAAGGCTACATAAACTTATTGGAGAATGTTTTTGTGGACTTTTTCGATAAAGAACCGTCGAGTGACTCAATTTTCCAATAGGATAATGCGAATATGCACATTTCACGGGCTAGTCGATCCTGGTTCCAGAAGAAGCAAATCACCACCATGTCATGGCGTGGCCAATCTTGTGGGGAACCTTGCCAATCATTTTTATGCTGGCGGAAGAATATTTAAATCAGTGGAAGAGCTTAAAATAACTGTTTCTCAGGTATGGGCTCAAATACCACAAGATGAGTATAAACAAGTAAGAAAACTCTAGTCGAGACCGCTCGACTAGGGTATACCCTGAACCCTGCGAAGAACTGCTATTCCAAGCTTTCTTCGTTTCTTTTATATACACATGCATATACAACACACTCACATACACGCACAGACACACGCACGCACAAGCGCAAGTCGTTACGTCAGCTGTTCTTGGGTTTCTCTTTTCATGGCAATGCTATGGGAAATTAAATGTTTTATAACTTTTTTTCAGACGAACGATTTTGATCAAACTTGTTGGGCGTCATTATGTTATCCATATGTATGTATGTGCCAAAGCACAAGTCTCTAGTATTTGATATACGGGAGTTACAAATTTGAGGCGAAGGGGGCGTGGCATCAAAAATGTAACAAAAACCGAAATTGCGGAAAGCCTAAATATCACTAAATGCAAAATTTGAAGACTTTAGCTAGAAAGATGAATTAGATAGAATTTTATAGCTTAATTTAGACATTCGTTTTTAATCGATAACAATAAAACGATAACAGTTATCGAATTTCTGAAACAAACTCGATATGCGGGCCCTATACAGGGACCTACAAAAAAATTTGAAGTCTCTAGCTCTTATAGGTTCTGAGATCGACGCGTTCATACAGACGGACAGACGGACAGGCAGACAGACAGACGGACAGGGCTAAATCGACTCGGCTTGTCATCCTGATCAAGAATATATATACTTTATGGGGTCTGCCACGCCCCCTTCTGCCTGTTACATACATACGCCTTCCAACAAAAACATTATACCCTGAATTCCCATTTTCAATGGGTTCAGGGTATAAAAACGGATGATTCGATGTCCAATTGGATTTTTTGAGTAATCAATAATGGGTCCATCATTAATAACCAATTATAAGTTTTTATAAATTTTGTTTTCAATTTTTTTTTGATATTTTAGAAAAATATTTCAGCGATATAGTATATTGGGTTTGTGCAATGTCCGTTATGCTGTCCGTCCGTCTGTCCGTATGAACGCAAATCATTTCGACGCTATTGAAGCTAGAGACTTGAAATTTGAAATATATACTCGTGTATACCCTCGTCTGATAAAGTGTCAAGATTTTCCCGATACGCCCACTAGGGGCGTGGCAAATCGGAAAATGCATTTTCCTGTATCTCAGAAACACTACTTCTAGAAGAGCTAGAGTGTTGAGCTTTTAACTGAACACTCATGTCGACATCCCAAAATCAAAAAGCTATGGCGGATATATCTACGCCCATTGGGGCGTGGCATCGGGTCAAACTGTATCTTCTACAGTTTTAAAGCTAGAACGCCCAAATTTGGCACGTGGGTTACTGTTACGATCCTATAAAGATCGCCCAAAAAATTTTATGGCCACGCCTACTAGGGGCGTGGCAAATCGGATCTGAATATATAGTGATTTTACTAGTTTCGTTATATTTTGAGCACTATTGATGCTAGAGACTTGAGACTTGGTATATATACTCGGGTTAACATCCCACAATCGAAAAGTTATAGTGGATATATCTACGCCCACAGGGGGGCGTGGCAACGAATATCAGCTTATATCTCCCACAGTTTTGGTGTTGGGGGCCTCCTCTACCGATTCCCCAAAAATTATTGTTACGCCCCAAAAGGGGCGTGACTTATAGAAAAATACCCTGTAAATTTCGCATTTTTTGAATGTAAGCATCCAGCAACTTTACAGTTATATTCCTGAACACCCACTCTATATCTTGGGGCGTGGCAAACTAAATCTGAAAAATCTACAGCTTCTGAGCCAATAACGCGCCACATAATGACTTTGTGACCTTTGACCTCGTCTTTTGATTTGCCAAATTATATACATGTATTGAAAAGAATATTATTAACACAAATTAATTAAATAAAGAAAAAATAAAAATATCAACATGAGCGCAGCGGGGTTCGAGCCCACACCTCTACGGTCGCCAACAAACTTCTATCTTATTTTCATAGTTGCCACCTCTCTCATTTTCAGAGATACCATCTCTCTCAATTTAGGCGCGTGTTTTTGCTAAGGTTAGGGTTCTAAGCTTCGATCCAAATTGACCACCTCCATTGAAAATTTTTAATCGGCAGCTAATTTGAGCGGCGTCAGTGGTAGATGCCCCTATGGGGTGCTGGGACGTGAAAAAGTATTCCGCTGTCGGTTGCGTCCGACTGCAACGTTCTTACTTGTTATACCCTGAACCCATTGAAAATGGGAAATCAGGGTATAATGTTTTTGTTGGAAGGCGTATGTAAGTAACAGGCAGAAGGAGGCGTGGCAGACCTCATAAAGTATATATATTCTTGATCAGGGAGACAAGCCGAGTCGATTTAGCCCTGTCCGTCTGTCCTTCCGCCTGTCCGTCTGTGCGTATGTATGAACGCGTCGTTCTCAGAACCTACAATAGCTAGAGACTTGAAATTTTTTGTGTAGGTTCCTGTATATCACGAAAAGATCGAGTTTGTTTCAGAAATTCGATAACTGTTATCGTTTTTTTGTTATCGATTAAAAACGAAAATCTAAATTAAGTTATAAAATTCTATTTAATTCATCTTTCTAGCTGGAGTCTTCAAATTTTGCATTTAGTGTTATGTAAGCCTTACGCAATTTCTATTTTTGTTAAATTGGGGCGCCACGCCCCCTTCGCCTCAAATTTGTAACTCCCGTATATCAAATACTAGAGACTTGTGCTTTGGCACATACATACATATGGATGACATTATCACGCCCAAGTTTGATCAAAATCATCCGTCTAGAAAAAAAGTTATTCAACATTTAATTTCCCATAACATTGTCATGCAAGAAGCAGCCAAAGAACAGCTGACGCAACGACTTGCGCTTGTGAGTGCTTGCGCCTGTGTATGTGTGTGTGTAAGTTTTGTTTGTAATGGACATATATATACTTATGTATATTAAAGAAATGGAGATTGCTTGGAATTGCGGTTCTTCCCAGGGTTCAGGGTATACCCTAGTCGAGCGGTCTCGACTAGAGTTTTCTTACTTGTTTTATAACTAATTTTTTGCTTTCCTCTACGTTAAAACACATTTTTTTATGGAAAGTTGGAAACACTGATTATGTGGTATATCCAGCACCAGGTTTCCCTAAGAGCGACATTATATATCAGGGACCGTATTTTTTGCTTGAGCCCAGTAATATAGTGTAATTTTAATTCATTTTGTAATATTATCTTATTTTCATTCAATATGAAGTACATCGCGTAAATGGATATACTTCTCCAAACCTAGTTTTCCTCGGGTCAACCGAATGAAATTTTAGAACTCCATGTCGATTTCGACATACATGATGAAAATAAGATCGCTGAAGTGATCGAAGAAACCGTAAAAAATAGTTGACATTTTGACGAATCATCAAGCGATATGTGTAATAATTCAGCGAGCTAGCCTTCTTGTTAGCTATTCAATGGATTTTATTTCGGTAGTGAAATAAAATTCATCGTTTCTTAGTTTCGCATAACGCATTACTGGTGCAGAGCAGAAACATGCAATAATAAACTATCACATTACCGACGAATACAAATCTAACAAGTAAGAAATCTCTGGTTGAGGTGCCAGCCAAGGAGGTCCCCTGAACGAAGTGCTTCTAAGATAAGAAATCCCTTATAAACATTGAAAAATCGTTCGTCATTCCAAGTGTGGTAAACGCTATACTTTGTAATTTCCCGACCTTGGCCCAGTGACAGAACGAACGTGTTCAATCCTTCCCTACCACTAAATTCTGGCACTGTAAAGAAATGGTCAGTGACATCTTTAACAGTGAAGAGAGAAAGGAGATTATCACTATTGAGCATAATCGCGCTCACAAGGCCGAACGAAGTGATCCTCAACTGCAAGAACTCTAATCAACGAAATTGGCAACCTCATGTTGACAGTAACCCATACCAAATCAAATGTAATTAATCCCCATTTTTTTAATTATCAAGCTCTGCCGTAAGATAACCTTCCCAGTAGCACACAATGGATCCGTTCTGCAGCTCCAAGACAACATAGTAGCAGAATGCGGTAGCCAAACAGAAGCGGTCACGAGTTGTGTTCCAACGAATTCTGCAACATTATGGGAGAAGTCGATAGTTGATACCTGCGCTCTAGATCTCCATGCAGGAGGCATAGCGCATTGTAATACCCATCCCAGCCACCTGGAGCTGGTCACCATTGTCGACGATGGAATTCTTATCATCAACGACAGACCAGCGAGTGTGGTCTGCGACGACAGAAGTCAAGTTTACCCAGTTGTTGACGTTCGATTTATTTGCCCTTGATAACGGAACAAAGTACGTCAACCAGAAGAACATTCGGGAAAGGTTCCCAGTAGTCACGGCAAATCCTTTGCTAAATATTACGTCGAGAAGATCAAGCGGGATGTTTCATTTGAGTATAGGTTCGCGTTGACAAGTGGAGTATGTCTGGTGGTCTGTGGAGAGCTGGTAAGGGATCTGAACGTAACCGAGGACGGTCGATCTTCGAGGGGGGGGGGGGGGAGTAGTTAACTGTCACCTCCCAACGACCCGATCTGAGAAAGAATGTTCAGCACACTCGCTGCCCGTCAACCTCGGGTAGCTGCCGTCGAAACGCAGCGTAAGCAGCTCGTGTAGAGTGTCGCATTCCCGCGGCGGATGTTACGCCACATCATTGCAAGTTCTCCCAGCAAAGTTGCTGATCAATGAAGCTTGCCAAATTTGACATTCTTGTTTACCCGGTTCGCTGACGGTTAATAGCGTTGAGTCAGCGCGAGCGAGCAGCGCGTGTGCTGAACATTCTTTCTCAGATCGGGTCGTTGGGAGGTCACAGTTAACTTATACTTTATTTCTGTCACTGCTTGTTACATATAATTTAGTAAAGCTATTATACCCTGATTTACCCTTTTCAATAGTATAAATATCAGTCCAGTCGATATCGAGTTATGATATAAAAACCTACGAATTTATTTTATATATAACGTAGTCTGCCGCCTACTTTAAATGAATTTAAGATATAAGTATGACTAATGATATGTCAATTCAATTGCTTTCAAAACACAAATACAGTTATAAACAACAGTTATCGGAAATAAATTTTAAGTTTAGAGCTAATTTCTGAAAGGAGCGCGTTTTAAGATGTCCTTCGATTTAAATCACAAATACTGGATCTCGGCTTCGAAGGAGATCAGTCAATTGATAAAAAAACAAAATCGGTTAAAGATAATTGATCCACCAGAAGAGAAATCAGTGTCATTCAAAATATTCGCGGAGCTGTATATCTTATATGTTGAACTTGTCAATAAATTAACTTTTATTTACTTTAACACATTTCAAGTGCAAAAAAGAAATGTGGTCAGAACGCTAGTTGAAAATGCCACACAACAGCTAATGTTGCTCAAAGACGAGCTGAAAGAAATAGAATTAAGTGAATATACTTATATGGACAAAATGTTAATTGCAAGAAAATTAACTCCACTCGATTTGATGATTTGGAGATCTCCACAATTTCTATACCGGCGTCCTTTAGATATTGCAAACATTTTGACAGAAAATAAGCTCTACATGAATGATCAAGAGAAAGAGCAAAGCGATGCAAAAAGCTGGACTAAAATAAGTGATGCAGTGGCACTTATACAAGCTCATGAGCGTGCCCGAAGTGCTCGTGTTTACAAGTCGAATATCAATTATGACAAGAAGAAATTCTTAGAGGTCAAGCAGAGAAAAAAGGTTAATTATAGGTTTACGTTTAAACCGAACCAAGCTATGAGCATCCCTGTTAAAAGAACAATATTTACGGCGGACTTCATTAAGACTGATGAGTTCTGTAAAGAATTACGGGATAAAATCGATAATCTAGCTGGGTATAAGACGGGTAATTATCTCATGATCAATTAATATATGATATCGATGCGATTTTCTGCCTTCTACATGTACTAAACATTTCAGTTAACTTTTATATCTTGAAAATTATATTCTGAATGTGAACTCAGGATAAAGGAGGCATGGCCCCATAAACTATATATCTACGTCTTTGGAGCAAGAGTGTCCAAGTTTTGCATTTAGTTTCATGAAAGCTTTATTCAATTTTGATTTTGGTTTAATTTTGGATACCGCCCTAAATTTTACCTACTTCATTAAGTTAAAGTTCAGTTTCAAATATAGGCTGTAGGTGAACGACTTTGGCGCTAAGCGGTACACACACATTGTGTTTGTCACTGCTCATCGCTGATTCTCAATTGCATTGTGCACTCTTTATCACCTGCTTTGATACTGTGAGTAGCTCTCTTAACACATAAATACTCTCTTTACCCTTTGTTTACTCTTTATTTTTTTCTGTTCTTCCGTTTTGGTTTGTCTGATTTCAATAGTCAATATGACAGGCTGTAAAAAATCCTTTCTCAAGTGCAATTAGTTGATTACTGGTTGTGTGAGAATCTGATACACACTAAATGTGCGGCTCTTACTGACTGTGATAAAATCATATCCACTGCCAAAATTTGTTATTAGGGGTTTACGGTGGCTTTGCAGTCCAATTTTTAAAGCAAAGTAATATCTCAAAACAGTTGTGTAATGAACTAGATGCTGGAGTTGAACTTATTTATCAAAGATATTGAGAAAACTAGATTCAACTTAAAGATACACTGCATTCTTTCATCTCGCAATTGAATAATTGGCAATAATCTGTAGAAAGGTCTAAGGAATCATGATCATTGCAAGTATTGACCAATCAAAGGAAATATGAGGAAGTTCAACTGACGCTTTAAATTCACAAAGGAGTAACATTTCTTTGGGTCACGAGCAAACTGCTTTTTGCAACGCATAAGGTAATGCTTATGGGAACGAGAATTTAAAATATTAAGATTTGACTTTGCATGGAATATTTAGACCAAATAATTTTAAAAAATTGGACTTCAAATTTCTTAAATTGGAGAGCGTCTGAATAAACCATAGAGGTCTATTATAAACAAACCGTTTAAAGTGCTATAGAAAATAATTGGAGGTCTGTTAGAAACAAAGTATTATAAACAAGTAAGAAAACTCTAGTCGGGCGTCCCGACTAGGATATACCCGTGTTATATGCGTTTTTAAAATACTGCATAGTTAGCATTTAGTATAAACGCACACAAAATGAAATTCGATTCATTTTCAATTGATTAGCCAATAGTGCCATCTATGTTTCGATAGAAAGCGCCATCCATGTTTCGATTCAACTGAGCAGCTGATAATTCGCAAATCATAGCGCCATCTATTGGAAATATGTACACTTAAACTTGCGGTTCTTAGAATTTGCTAGATGCACGCAGTTCAATGTGTATGTGTGCACATGCGCTGCTGGTCAAGTGTTTGGCCGATTGGCCAAATGTTTTGTTTAATAACTTCTGCGCTAGTTAATGAATTTGAATGAAATTTTCAGCTTATGATCAACATATTTTATTAAATTTTTTCCAATTTATAAAAATGCAAACCCATTCATTTCTTGGCTTTAAGTGCAACTAACCTCAATTTAAATATTTGGGGCAATTTGGCGCCTGTATCCAAAATTTAACAAAAATCAAAATTACATAAAATAAATATAAAATTAACAAAAAAATTTGGGGACTCTAGTTATAACGAAGATTCCACTTATTATAACAACGACCTTGATTTAATGGTTCAGGATCCAAGGGGAGTAATTTTGGATAGTAATGCCTCCAATGTTTGATAATGTATATTGTCAGGTATACAAAAAGGGTATCATTAAAGGGGGATCATTAAAACTAGATCAAGTAACCGTTTAAGATTATATAATTTCATAAAATCTCAAACGGTTGCTTGATCTAGTTTTAATGATCCCCTTTTTGTATACCTGAAACATAGAAATCATAAATAATTCATCAAAGATAAAATGATCAAGTATAAGTATCAGGGAACTGAACTGGGACTAGAAATATTGGATATATTAAAGTCATCCTACACGAGAAGTAAATCATTATCCTTATTAAGTGCTCTTATAGACATATAGGCTCTTACATATATAAATTCCCACTTCTAAATTAAAATCTCCGACTTAATTATTCTGATGCAGGGATTTAATAACCTAACTCATGCTTAAATTATAAACTAAATATAACCTTATACCCTGAACCTGAAAATGGGAAATCGTTCTCAGAACCTATAAGAGCAAGAGAAATGTTGTATGTAGATCCCTGTACAGCACGAAATGATCCAGTTTGTTATCGATACTATCTATCTAATTCTATCTAATTCATCTTTATATCGAGTCTTCAATTTTGCTTTTAGTATGAGTGTGTGCGTTATACAATTTCAGTTTTTGTTAAATTTTGAATGCCCCTCCTCCTTCGCCTCAAATTTGCAAAACACGTATTTCAAATACTAGAGACTTGTGCTTTGGCACATACATACATATGAATGACCTGATTACGCTCTGCAAGTTTGATTAAAACTTTCGTCTACAGAAAAAGTTATTTAGCATTTAATTTCTCAAAATGAATGTAACAGGCACAAGGCGGCGTGGCAGACCCGAAGTATATATATTCTTGACCAGGGAGATTCTTGCTGGTTTGAAAAATATTTTTGTAATTCAATTATTTCGCCTTGCCAATATGGTTTTGTTCTAAATTGATCAACCTCGACTAATCTGCTAAAATTAACGTCCCTAAAAAAACAAGTAAGAACGTTGCTGTCGGACGCAACCGACAGCAAAATACTATTTCACGTCCCAGCAGCACACAGGGGCATCTATCACATTATATTTTTTTAAACTTAACCTTAAATCCCCACTGTCGCCGCTTAAATTAGCTGCAGATTAAAACTTTTCATTGGAGGTGGCCAGACAGTTTCAATTAGAATCGAAGCTTAGAACCCTTACCTTAGCAAGAACACGCACCTAAATCGAGAGATGTGGTATCTCTCAAAATAAGAGAGGGGGCAACTCTTAAAATGAGAGAGGTGGCAACTCAGAAAATGTGATTTAAGTTCGTTGGCGAGCGTAAAGGTGTGGGCTCGAACCCCGGTGCGGTCATGTTGATATTTTTGTTATATTTTCTTTATTTAGTTATTCTGTATTAATAAAATATTCTTTTCAAACACATATATATAATTTGACAAATCAAAAGACAAGGTCAAAGGTCACAAAGTCATTATGTGGCGCGTTATTGGCTCAGAAGCTGCAGATGTTTCAGTTTTGATTTGCCACGCCCCCAGTGGCCGTAGACAAATAATTTTTGGCATGTGCATAGAGTGGGCGTTTAGGAATATAACTGTAAAGTTTGGATGCTTACATTCGAAAAATGCGAAAATTACAGGGTATTTTTCTGTAAGTCACGCCCATTTTGGGTCGTAACAATAATTTTTGGGGAATCGATAGAGGAGGCCCCTAGTAACCTAACATCCAATTTTGAAGCTTCTAGCACTAAAACTGTGGGAGATATAAGCTGATATTTGTTGCCACGCCCCCTGAAGGCGTAGATATATCCGCCATACCTTTTCGATTGTGGGATTTTAACCCGAGTATATATACCAAGTCTCAAGTCTCTAGCATCAATAGTGCTCAAAATATAACGAAACTAGCGAAATCACTATATATTCAGATCCGATTTACCACGCCCCTAGTAGGCGTGGCCATAAAATTTTTTGGGCGATCTTTATAGGATCGTAACAGTAACCCACGTGCCAAATTTGGGCGTTTTAAAACTGTAGAAGATACAGTTTGACCCGATTTGCCACGCCCCCAATGGGCGTAGATATATCCGCCATAGCTTTTTGATTTTGGGATGTCGACATGAGTGTTCAGTTAAAAACTCAACACACTAGCCCTTCTAGAAGTAGTGTTTCTGAGATACAGGAAAATGCATTTTCCGATTTGCCACGCCCCTAGTGGGCGTATCGTGAAAATCTTGACACTTTATCAGACGAGGGTATACACGAGTATATATTTCAAGTTTCAAGTCTCTAGCTTCAATAGCGTGGAAATGGTTTGCGTTCATACGGACAGACGGACAGACGGACGGACGGACAGACGGACGGACAGCATGACGGACATTGCACAAACCCAATATACTATATCACTACGGGAAATAGTATAAAAACAATATTATATATACAGATTTCAGTAGAGCATTTGATTCAGTTCACCATGAAGTATTACTTCATAAGCTTGATCTCATTGGTTTTTCTCCTAAACTCTTATCTTAGATTTCATCCTATTTAAAGGGTAGAACCCAAAGAGTTGTGTTGAGAACATCTGTTTCGAAACACATCTTCGATCTTTCAGGTGTGCCTCAGGGTCATCATTTCGGACCTTTACTTTTTACTCTATTTATCAACGACCTGCACAGTTGTATTTCTTATTCTAAGATCTTCATGTATGCTGATGACGTAAAACTTGCCTTTCTTATTCTAATACAATCAATCATCAATGCTTACAAGATGATCTTAATTCATTTCGACTTTCTTCTTTGCAACGCATTTTTTCTGTCAAAGATCTTGGAGTACTTTTCGATTCAAAACTTCATTTCTATATTCATATCTCAACCATTATAAATGAAGCTAATAGTGTTCTTGACTTCATTAAACGTTGGGCAAAAGAGTTCAATGATCCTTTTGCAACCAAACGCCTTTATATTTCGTTGGTACGACCTATTTTAGAATATTGTTCATTTATGTGGTCTCCACAGCATAAATTGCATCAGGATCGTATTGAATGGGCCCAAAACAGTTTCCTCTCTTTGGTCTAAGAAATCTATACTGGGACCTTAACTTCGTCTACCGTCTTATCCCACTCGTCTTCTTTTTATTGATCTTCCTCCATTAATAAATCGTAGAACAATCTTTGGGATTGCTTTTCTACATAATTTGATTGTAGAAAACATTGATTCGTCCTTCTTGTTAATGCAACTAAACTTCTCTGTTTCTTCAAAAACAAATAGACACTCTCGGGCTGTGAATTGGGGCATAGCCAGCCGGTCTGTCAAATAAAATACCATCAACGGGTTGGTGATATTTTGAAATATTGACCTATCTTTTAGGCTATATACAAATTTGGTTATATAGAAATATATAGAAATTTAGAAAGTATGCTAAGTTACATTATACTTAACAATATGAATACGTAGCCTCTTCTGATCGTAGCTCTTTAAATAATACCCCGATCTATTAACACTTTAGACGATAGTATGGACGATTTGAATGCCATTCGCAATCGCGCAGCGAGTCTTATTCAATCTTGGTGGAGGGCATATAAAACAAAAAAGATTTATAAAATAAAAAAGCAATTTAAAAGAGAATTGTTGGGCATTCGAAAAATACGACAACTAAAACGGCCAAACCAGTTTAACAATTCGGTTCTTGAGATGTATAGAAATGAGCAGAAAAGAAAAAAGCTTGATGAAGAATTTGAACAACTTATTATGGATGAACGAACGCGCTTGCTTCAATTGCGAAGTCCCTGGATGATGGAAGATATTTCCGATCATATTCGCGGTTGGTTTGCAGAATTGTAAGTAGTTTAAGTTTAATATAATACCAAACTTTTCAATTAAATTTTAATTTAATAATTTAAGTAAAAATGTAATAGTGAAAACTTTCTAAAAAATTATTTACAGCTATACAGCAACTGGGAATTTCCACCCATACCCTGATCCAATAAAGAATGGAACTGTGTTGGTTGTTATTGACGAAACAATGGACATAGGAGAATTTCAGGAGAGCCTAACAAAGAAACCTTTATCAAAGGAGGAGAAGAAAAAAATAAAAGATAAGAAAAGAGCGGAAAAACGGAAAATGAAAGCTAAAATAAAGAATCAAAAAATGAAAGATGCTAAACGAAGAAAGAAGTTAAAAGATGCCGGAATAATTGATGTTGCCTATGCAATATCATCAAGCAAGCCTATAGGTAAGTCAAACGAACTTAACAAATGAAAAAAAAAATTATAAATATCCATACATATCTATATATATCGAATAATTTTGTTATAATTGTTGGGCGCATCAATAGATGGTTTCAACAGAGTTAAGAGTCGCAATTCGCCAATTTATATTAGTTAAGAGACCGTAATTAACATTAAGGGATTTCGGTAACTTGGGCCGTCTTCGATGCTCTTCGTCCTCTCATCAAGCATCAAGCAGATGGTCGTGCACAGCAGCTCTGAAAATATACATACATACAATCATGCATACAAATATAGACACATACATTCTATCGTACACTTTACCCTGCATACCCACAAACATAATATATACTAATTAGCCCAACAATAATACTATTCCCTTTTCAATGTAAACTCTAAAAACCGAAATTCAAGTATTGAATTCTATCTCGTACATACATATTTGGAGCTAGCGTTCCCAAACTTTCTATTTACTTTCATGTATATTTTATACAATTTTAAATGTTGTAAATTTTGGATTCCACGCTCCCATCGTATTTTCAAAACATGTATTTTAAATACAAGAGACTTGTCTGACTTGAGAAATTCTGTACTGTAACAATGGTAATAAAACTTTAGCGCTATTCTACACTTTCAAATGAAATCAATTGTTTCGTTTGTCCAACTTATGTATGCCGGAGGATGGCGAGCGGTATTTTCTAGTCAAAATCTTCCTTTTATGGCCAACCTGTGAGTGAATTAAATCAATTTGACCACATCAAAGCTAAATCTTTTGGCAAAGCTAATTCAATTTTAGATGAGTGCTCACCAAAATTTAACAGCTAAATTATTAGATATGCAAAAAGAAACAAAGCATATATCACGGAAAAAACCCGTTGGAAAAGCAATGCGTAAAATAGTTTATTGCCTTGTTTATACTAAACAAGCAAAAGTGTTCTTTAGAAGCACACGCTCTACTAATAACGCAAACTGCGCTTCTGCAGCAAGATGCATACATATGTTTTGAAAATTAAGTGCTTAATAACTTCTTTCGTAGACGAGCGTTTTGATTGTGTCATACATACGCTTTTAGTTTCATGTGAGCCTTATACAATTTGCTTGTAATGTAAATACATATATGTATATATGTATGTAAAGAAAACGGAGAATAATTGGAATAGTGGTTCATCCCAGAGTTCAGGGTAATTCCTAGTCAAGAGGTCTCCACAAGAGTTATCTCACTTGTTGCTACCTTTTTTTGATAACTTTAAACTGATCAGCTTAAAATTAAGAAATTTTCAGCAATTATAACAAAACGCTTTTGCTTAATAAAAGTAAAAGAAACGAATTGCGGGGATCTCCTAGTCGATCATTGTCGACTAGAGGATTCTTGGTTGTTTTTTATACCCTGAACACATTGAAAATAGGAATTCAGTGTATAATGTTTTTGTTGAAATGTGTGTAAAAGGCAGAAGGAGGCGTGGCAGATCCCATAAAGTATATATATTCTTGATCAGGGAGACAAGCCGAGTTGATATAGCCATGTTCATCTGTCCGTCCGTCTGTCCGTATGTATGAACGCGTCGTTCTCAGAACCTACAATAATCGATAACTATCATCGTTTTAATGTTATCGATTAAAACAGATATCTTCATTATATAATTCTGTATACTTCATCTTTATAGCTAGAGTCTTCAAATTTTGCATTTAGTGTTACTTGGGTCATACGCAATTTCGGATTTTGTTTAATTTTGGATGTCACTTCCCCTTCGGCTTAAATTTGTAAGTCCCGTATATCAAATACTAGAGACTTGTTCCTTAACACATATATACATATAAATGACATGATCACGCCCAACAAGTTTAATCAAAATCGTTAGTCTAGAAAAAAAAGTTATTAAACATTTAATATCTCATATTACCGGCGTCTTGCAGCAGCAGCGAAGCTGATGAGTCATAACGCACAGTTAGCAGATTGTGTGATTGTGCGTGCGTCTGTGTGTGTGTATGTATTGCTTGCTACATATGTACATATAAAAGTAACGGAGAATGTTAGCGGCTCTTAGGAATCGCAGTTCTTCGCAGGGTTCAGGAGATCTCTTAGTCGAGCAGTCTCGACTAGAGCACTCTTATTTGTTATTTATTGAGGCACCTATAAATCTACCATATTTTTAATTTTCATCATTTTTTACAGTGAACATTGAGAAGACAATGAAGCAATTTTCAATTGATTGGCGAAACGTTGATGAATATCTAAATAAGAATCATGAACCAATTAAAGAATGGGTAACTGAGAAAGAATTAGATATAATTCATCACGAATTGCGGGAATTGGTTGACGAGTATATGAGGTAAATATTTATTCTTCATAATTGGATAATTATACCCTGAACCCATTGAAAATGGGAATTCAGGGTATAATGTTTTTGTTGAAGTGTGTATGTATGTAACAGGTAGAAGGAGGCGTGGCAGACCCCATAAAGTATATATATTCTTGATCAGGATGACAAGCCGAGTTGATATAGCCATGTGCGTCTGTCCGTCCGTCTGTCCGTATGTATGAACGCGTCGTTCTCAGAACCTATTAGAGCACCCAAAGACTCTAGGTCTTCAAATTTTGCATTTAGTGTTATGTAAGCCTTACGCAATTTCGGGTTTAGTTAAATTTTGGGTGCCACGCCCCCTTCGCCTCAAATTTGCAACTCCCGTATATCAAATACTAGAGACTTGTTCTTTGGCACACACATACATATGGATGACATGATCACGCCCAACAAGTTTGATCAAAATCTAGAAAAAAGTTATTAAACATTTAATTTTCCATAACATTTCCATGCAAATAGCAGTCAAAGAACAGCTGACGCAGCGACTGACGTTTGTGTGTGTGTGCGCCTGTGCGTGAGTGTGTATGTTTTGCTGGTAATGAACGTACATATCCATGTATATATAAAAGAAACAAAGAATGCTCGGAATAGCGGTTCTTCGCAGGGTTCAGGGTATACCCTAGTCGAGCGGTCTCGACTAGAATTTTCTTACTTGTTTTATAGATTGAAATTTGTGACATATGTAAGTCACTAACCCACCGAATCAGTGCGTAAGAAGTATTGTAAGTGTGTGTGCATGATCGTCGCAGAAGGACGCACGACAGATCCCATAAAGTATTTATATTTCGGGAAAATAACACAAATTTTGAAATAAAATTGGGTTTATTGTTTTTCAAAACATTTTCCCTGGTTTTGTGAAAATGTCTGCACCAGGGAGGAGGCATGGCGAACCCCATAAAGTATATATATTCAGGGAGACATGTCGAGTCGATTTAGCCATGTTCGTCTGTCTCAGAACCCATAAGAGCTAGAGATCTGAAATTTACAACTAATACTCTTGTTGACCTTACGCATTACGAGTTTATCTTTTTATATTTGAGAAAACTTCTGCTTTGCATCTTCGAGAGGTTAAAATGATCCAATTCGATAGTATATCTGTCCTATTTTGATTGCCGCTCATAATCAGTTTCTTCTCAACTAAACAAATTTAGTGATTCTGGCGTTTCTTCAGAAATCAATAAATGTTGTGACTCACGAATACAAATAATAAATAAATTAGAAAACTAAAATTTTAATTTTTTCTTGACATTAAAATAAATCCATTTAACTTCGAGCATGTATTTAAGCCATGATTATAAAATCGACTGGACTCAATTGCAAAGTTCGACAACTTTTTTTTTTTTTATTACTATAGAGTTGAATACGAATTGCTAAAAGGTGCTTTAGCTGTGGATCAAGATGTACCTTATAAACCTGCAAAGGTAAAAAACAAGAAAAAAAAGAAGGGCAGAAAGAAGAAAAAAGTTGTGGATCCCACAGGAGATAGAACTCTCAGCTCATTGTATCACGAACTTAAAGATGCATCTGTAATTGAAGAAATTTCTCATAGAGACTTCAATGAATTCATAGCTGACTTTAATTTTACTGCTGATGATACAAGGGATGAAGATAATTTGACGTAAGATATTATAATTATATATAATGATTTCTTTCCAACTTTTTAATACATACTTATTCACGAAGTGAAATAAGTATATTGGTTTTGGGGAATGTCCGTCATGCTGTCCGTCCGTCCGGCCGTTTTTTTCTTATGAACGCAAACCATTTCTACCCTATTGTAGCTAGAGACTTGAAATTTGGAATATATACTTGTGAATACCCTCGTCAGATAAAGTGTCAACATACGCCCACTAGGGGCGTGGCAAACCGGAAAATGTATTTTCATGTATCTCAGAAACACTACTTCTAGAGGGGCTAGAGTTGAGATTTCGAATGTACACTCACGTCGATAAATATATATATATATATATATAAAGGTATTTACGACCATAGGGGCCTAGAACCCCCAAATTTGGCACGTAAGTTACTGTTACGATCCTATAAATATCGTTCAATTAAAATAAAATTATGTGGACACGCCCACTGGGGGCGCGGCAAATCGGAGCTGACTATATAGTGATTTGAATAATTCTTAGCGCTATTGATGCTAGAGACTTGAGACATAGTATATATACTCGGGTTAGCATCTTAAGATCTAAATGTTATGGCGAATTTATAAACGAACACAGGGAGCGTGGAAAATCATTTGAGTCAATACAGTTTTACTGCTAGAAGCTTCAAAATTGGATGTTAAGTTACTGGTGGCCTCTTCTATAGATTCCCCAAAAATTATTTTTTTGGGGGTGGATTTACAAAAAAAAAAATACCCTTAATTATCGCTTTTTAGAATGTAAGAATCTAAATTTTACAATTATATTTCTCTACGAACATGCTAAAAATTTAAAAAGCGGAAAAATCTTCAGCTTTTGAGCTATAAACTCGCCACATAATGACTTTGTGACTTTGTAATATAAAATAAATAAATGCAAGAAAATTAAAAGAAATGTAGACATAAACTCACCGGGACTCGAACCCACACCTCTATATAAGTATTTCGCTGTCGGTATCGTCCGACTGCAAAGTTCTTATTATACACTGAATCCATTGAAAATGGGAAGTATATATATTTTCTTGATCAAGAAGACAAGCCAAATCAAGTTAGCTTTTTTACGTCCGTCGGTCCGTCTGTTCGTACTCAGGAACGCGTCGATGTCATAACCTATGAAAAGATAGAGGCTTGACATTTTTTTTTATTCAACACTACTTGTAGGTTGTGTTTTCTATACCACGTAAATTTCGCATAAATTTGTGATCACTGATTGGCTTTTAACAGTATAATTTTCAATTTGAAATAAATTTTTTAAGTTAGTGGTCCTTTCTATGTACTATTCTGAATGATTCCTTGGCAAAAAGAATCTCTTTTTTAACTTATCATAAATCTTCTCAATTCTAGAACTGTTGACGCTGCAAAAGGAGACATTAAAATGGTTGTTCAGGAAAGTATGCTTGGAATGAGCGAGTTCGATATAGCAAAACCCAAATCAATTTTACTCGTTGGCCCAGTCAACAGTGGTAAAAAATTGCTGTGCAACATAATTGCATCCGAGTTAGGTACGTCCCTTAATGTACAGCATTTAAACATGTTATTTAGTAGATATACTTATTACTACTACAGACGCTGTTTTTATAAATCTCAGTCCAGAAAAAGTTTGCAATTACTCTCAAGACATGAACATGTTTTTACATATTGTCATGAAAGTAGCCCGAGAATTTCAACCAACAATATTATTTATTGAAGAAGCTCATCGCGTATTTCATAAAAAAATTCCACCAGAGGAAAAACATTTATTACCAACACTACTAGCTCCGTATATCCAAAAGAAAATCTTAAAGCCAATTAAGAAGACTGATAAAATAGTACTTCTCGGTACAACAAGTTTACCTTGGCTGGCCAAGCCGCTACTTAAGAGAAGTTTCCAAAAAATTTTACTTATTCCAAAATGCGACTATGGTACGTGTTTTTTGCTGTGGTTAGACTTAATGACGGAAAATGCGCCAGAGGCGTTAGAAAACTACGCATACTCTGCGCTAGCTAAAATTATGAAAGCATATAATTCTGGTGATGTATCTGAAAATATAGCTAATACTTTGAGTGTGTCACGAAAAATGCGACTCAAAGCTGAAGCATTGAATCCAATGGAGTTCCTAGAATACTTCTTAACGGAAATGAAGCCGCCACTCTTCCCGCTGGAGGATAAGGTATGCAAAAACGCCAATAATATACCAAGAAGCATTATTTTTGTACCCTGAACCCATTGAAAATCAGGGTATAATGGTTTTGTTGAAATGTATGTAACAGGCAGAAGGCAGACCCCATAAAGAATATATAATTTTGATTAGGGAGACAAACTTAGTTGATGTAACAATGCCCGTATGTCTGTCCGTATGTGTGAACGCGTTGATCTGAGAACCTATAAGAGCTAGAGACATGAAATTTGTATGTAGGTTCGCGTATATCACAAAAAGATCGAGCTTTTTAAAAAAAAAAAAAACGATAATTGTTCCCGTTTTTATGTTATATCGATTAAAATGTTATCGAAATTCAGTTATTTAATTATATCTTCCACGTCTTTGGAGCTTGTTTCCCAATTTTTGTTAGAGATAAATATATTTTATGCAATTTGAATTTTTCTTAAATTTGGGATACCGGCTTCAAATTCGCCCAAATATTTAAATTAAAGGTATCTAAACGAGTTTTTAAATTGGGAAAAATTCTATAAAATATGTAGATCATTTGCCGAAAATTTCATTCAAATCTATTAAATCGCAAAGAAGTTATTAAGCAATACGTATGTATCAAGCATGTCAGTCCCCATAAAGTATATATATATATATATATTGATGATTAGGGAGACGAACCTAGTTGATATAGGCCTGTCCGTCTGTCCGTATGTATGAACGCGTCGATCTCAAAACCACCTATAAGGGCTAGAGACTTGAAAAAGTCGATAACTATTTTAATTTAATTGTTATCGAAATCGATACTCAGTTATATAATTCGACAATAGTTTTCTTACTTAATTTACTTACTTTAAATGTAATTTAATTTACTTTAAATATATTCCCTTTTTAGATAATGAATAAATTCAAAAAATGGTTTGGTGCCTCGAATAAATTTGAAAAAATGAGAAAAGCCGCAATGGCTGCAAAAATGGCAAAGCAAAAAAAGAAATAAGCTTGTCATTATAATAAAATGGTATGTGGAAAAAATCATTCAATTATATAGAGAATGAAAAAATGTTATATACAAACCTATTCTAATGACTTACATCAGCAGATGAGAACCGTTCAATTTTCAATTCCCTGATTTTAGAGTCCTAAGTATAGTTATGAAAAAGAAAATGAACATTCAATTCATATTAATGTAATCTCAGTATATCGAAAATTTTGGTATAAACAAAATAGAGTATGATTACTAAAATTACTTTTTAAAATGATATGATTTTTATTTATCAAACATTTACATCGATATTATTCTAGCAGTTGTATTAAATGTGTGTTTCTTTGATTATACCCTGAACCCATTGAAAATGGGAAATCAGGGCGTCTTGTTATTTTAAATATGTGTTTGACTATTAAGTATCTAGTGTGGATTATTTTATGTGCCTTAATTATTTAATATAAATTAACACTAAAACTTAATTATCTTTATAAACTAATAAGACATTACTTAAAGTATTTTTTTATGGATATATATAGTTTTTGTTATTCACTTACAGCTATTCGGTGAATTCCAATCCAATCATTTGAAAGCGGACGGACCGTTATCAGCTAGCAAGAGAATCGTATTCTTCTATAATGTATTGTATTAGAATATATATTTTTTTTATAATTTCATTTAGTGCATAATTTACATTAAGATCAGGCTGTAGTTGAACCGTTACAAATAACTACGACACTATGAATATAAAGTCTGTGCTTAGGTCAATTGATAACATCTGTCTCTTTGTCATAGACCAATGATCTGTGCTTATATTAATTATCTACATACTCTCTTTATTTCTCCACCTAAGTAAGATTAATAAAATTGGTTTTATAAGTAACCTTGCTAATATACGTGTTGCCCATACACAGATAAGCTTAAAATTGTTTATTGTTCACTAAACTATATTTTAAAATGTATAATCCTCTTAACATAGTTTGAGTTTCATTAATTTTACTTTTAGTTTGTTCATTTTTTTATTGCGACTATGTTAGTGAAACTTATTGTTGACATCCATTAAATATGTTCAAATAAAAATGCAATTTTAATTATTTTACCGCTTTTAAGCCAACTAAATTATTCAGTTCAAAATAAAATCTGTTTTATTTATGTTTGTTATTTCCAACAAAAAAAATGTGAAAAGTATATATATTACATTTTCTTAAAAACTTCAATATATGTAGGATTTATATTCCACGCCCAACTTTACTCTGATTAAAATTTGTGTAGATTTACTATTCATACTACACACATGAGCTAGTAATAAGAGAAACCTAATAATAAGAAAACATCATAATACTAAAGCAAATTTCTATATGTATATAAATTTATATACAATCATTTTACGCATCTTTTATACATATTTATATAAACACGCGGTGGACTGCAGAATGTGGTTTACTGTGGGAAATTAAATATCTATTTAAAAACTTTACTTGCTGATGGACTTTCTTAATTAAACTTTTAAATGTGTGTGCCACAGCCCAAACTTTTGCAAATGTTTGTGGAGGGGGCGTGTTATCCGAGATAAATCTCTGTATTCATTTTGCGGACCTACATAGTCAATCTGAAATCTAGCTTTTACAGTATACAATCCATACATAAAAAACTAAGTGAAATATTCGATTTTTATCTGTAACTTGTACTGCGGTAGGTATTTACAACTATACCTTCAAAATTCCAGATCACCACCTTTTCTGCTTTACAATATCATTGCATGATTATACAAAACTCTTTAAGCTATGATAATAACACATGAGAAGTAACCCAGAATCTTATGTATCTTATTATCTTATTCAAAGAAAAATAAAGGCATTTCGGGCAGTTTGACAACAAAATACCGGATAAAAAATGTAAATCAGGTTATAAAAAATAAATTATAAATTATAATTATGAAAATGGTATACTGGCACATGTTTTGAAAATTTAAAGTCACCAATTTTTGTGGATTATGAGATCGCTGCGTTCACACAAATGGAAAACATATACAGACGTACATTGCTCGACGTTGCTGCCTTAACATTAACATTGTATATCCAATATAGCAAAAGTTACAGTTCAAGGATTAAAAATTTAGTTTGATTCTCGGTTACTGCTCTGACCTATATATTATAAATATATTTTTTAATATCGGTATTTTGTCGAAATGAATATAATTATATTGTTAGTCAATTACTTAACTAAGCTGTTGGTAGCTCACATCAAGGACGATATTATGTATTGATATTATTACACAGTAAAAACAGTGTACTAGCAATTAAAATGTGAGATATTTAAGTTATTAAGTTATTATATATATTATATATATATATATATATATATATATTAGAAGATCTATAATATTATACAAAAATGATTATTAGTTCCTATATCGTATTATATATATATATATATATATATATATATATATATATATATATATATATATATATATATATATATATATTTATATATATATATATTAAATATACATAAAATAATGTTCTCACAATACAAGAAAACTTAACATTCAAATAATATTATATATACATTTACAAGTGCATTACAAGTTCCATTATAAACGCAAACAATATATATATATATATATATATATATATATATATATATATATATATATATATATATATATATACGTATGAAGATGGTAATTAATCTTCAAAATATAACTCGATATTCGAGATATGGATATAATAAGAATAGCATGTCCAATTTTAAGCTACCTTTACAGAAAACGCAATGATTTTATGAAAAGATGAGTAGTTTCAGTGTGTCTTTTTTTATACCCTGAACCCATTGAAAATGGGAAAAAAGGGTATAATGGTTTTGTGAAAATGTATGTAACAGGCAGAAGGAGGCGTGGCAGACCCCACAAAGTATATATATTCTTGATCAGGGAGAGAAGCCGAGTCGATTTAGCCCTGTCCGTCTGTCCGTATGTTTGAACGCGTCGATCTCAGAAGATATAAGAGCTAGAGACTTCAAATTTTTTTGGAAGTTCGTGTATAGTACGATTCGATCGAGTTTGTTTCAAATATTCGATAACTATAATCGTTTTAATGTTATCGATTAAAAACCGATATCTTCATTTAGTTATAAAATTCTATTTAATTCATCTTTCTAGCTAGAGTCTTCAAATTTTGCATTTAGTGTTATTTGAGCCTTCTGCAATTTCGGTTTTTGTTAAATTTTGGATGCCACGCCCTCCAATTGCCCCTTCGCCTCAAATTGCTAAATCACGTATTTCATACTAGAGACTTGTGCTTTGGCACATACACACATATGAATGTCATGATTACGCCCCACAAATTTGATCAAAATATTAAACATTTAATATCTCATATTATCGGCGTCTTGCAGCAGCAGCGAAGCTGATGAGTCATAATGCACAGTTAGCAGATTGTGTGTTGGTGCGTGCGTCTGTGTGTGTTCTTGTGCGTGCGTCTGTGTGTGTGTATGTATTGCTTGCTACATATGTACATACATATAAAAGTAACGGAGAATGTTAGCGGCTCTTAGGAATCGCAGTTCTTCGCAGGGTTCAGGGGATCTCTTTGTCGAGCAGTCTCGACTAGAGCACTCTTACTTGTTATTTGTTAAGTACACGCATAACTATGAGTTCAATTTTTTAACATTAGACATACTTAAAAGAAATATGATTATTTTCAAACGTTTGTATGCCCGTCTACGTTATATAATAAGCCTATATGCATCCTATGGGATGAATATATTTGGTCACAAAGTGAATTCTGTGGAATATCAGTCTGAAGGAACGGACAATTTTTGAAAATTGATTTTTCGATCAATTTTGCTAGTTTTTTGACTGTGAACGAATATGACAAAATCGGTAGAGACCGAGTCCAGCATTCCTACTTAAATTTACGTATTTGCTTAAAACATTCCTTCAATAGTTGAATACATATTTTAATAATTAATTTAATAACATTTTAATACTTATGATTTCTTATACATAATACATATTTATATCAACAAAAAGGTATAATTTAGTAATAAACAATATAATATAAATTACATACATATAAAATTTCCATACGTATTTACATCAGCTTATACCCTATTTTCTTTATGATATTTTCGAGTTAATATAAGAAACTGAATTGGAATCATTAATACGTTGACAATTTTAATGTGTTGTTATATCCCACTCTTACATCAACGAAACTTTTAATATTTACTAAATATTATAAATATGTACAGACTCTAAATATATAGTAAGGCACCGTTGAAATTATATTTGCAAATGAGTAAATATTTTTAAATAATAATCTTAAAAGATAAACTTAAAATAATGTAAGATAAAATGATTAGGTCCATGCTGATTGCTAATTGATTGCAACTTGAAATGCCCATTTTATATTCCATGTCGATGTCGAGAAGAAGATCATGATTTCGTGTATAAAACTGATGAATATCGCTGATCTAAAATGTAGTAAATGAAATATAGATAATCAACCATATTTTTATTATTTTATTAAAAAATACTCTGGCTATTCCAGTCCGCCCATAAAATATATATTTTTAATTATCACCCAGAATACAGAAATGTAAAGCATGTATATTAACCTCATTCCATCCATATTTATTCTTAGCTTGCACTATTGCCTCATAGACAGCATTATGTTCCAAGTTTTGTACAACGTATGACATTAAGTAGTGTGTGCCGTCTGTCCGAATCGGAATTGGTTTTATATGATATTCATGCCATTTACCAGGATGCTGGTATGTTTCGTTCATCTAAAAATATCAAAAATATTATGAACATATATTTGTTTCGAATAATTTTTGTTTTTAGTACTTACCAACAACCTTCGATACAATAACTTAATTTCATCTAGGGGTGGTATCGACTCTATTGTCCAAGTCAAGTTATAATGATCTAGAAAGCCACTCAAAGCTGGTGAGATAAAATCAGCTGGACCCGGTCGTCCAGAAACCTCAATATATTTCTTAGTACGTCCTAGCGCATTGTCAGCAACACAGCTATAGTTCCCAAAATCAGTTTGTTGAAAATTTCGGATAATAAGACTATATCTATCATCATGAGGATACATCGAACGTCGATCTGTTGGATCTAATAGGAAAGAGTTCTGGTACCACAGCATCTATTTAAGAGAAACAAATGAAATATGATCGAATTTTTCTTTTTATATTATGCAAACTAAACTTACTTCAGAATTTACATCCCCATGAACCACACATATTAGTTCTATATCATATCCTTCTGCGGCGTGTACCCATGCTTTCTCAACAGTAATTTCCGGAGGAGCTTTAATGAAAAAGGGTAAGCAAATAACACATTAGTTGTAAATATAGAGTCTGTTTCGATTTTTGCATAACTTAGAAGCACCCTCAGCCAGTCGGTTAACAAGATTTTTAATATTAACTTGTGCTTCCTTATAAAGGCACATAAATACTTTATTAAAATATATTACTTTAATCTAGAGTTTCCAATTGTAAAATTCATTCGAACTTTTTATTTTCTATATGGTTCTTTATATTGAATAAATATAAAGTTTTAGCTTTAATGACTCTCTTTGCACAAACTTAATTAGATTGACTTACATAAAATTGTTAGCTGGATATCCATTGATACCCGTTCCTTAACACCATTATCGGCGGAACATTGATATGTCCCTGCATGATGTCTATCGACATTTTCTAGAATCAATGTTGAGCTGTCTGACAAATGGGTTGGTCCAGAGTAAACGTCTTTCTTAAACCAATATATTGTTGGGACTGGATTGCCCGATGCCTTACACTCCAGTGTAACTGTGCTTCCCTTTCGCGCAGTTACTTGACCATTATGTGGAAGGGCCCTCAAAGTCGGTGGAACTGCCAAACAATTATATTAATAATTTTTAAAGAAGATAATTTTTATAAAATACCTAATATTTCAACTGTGTGGACCTGATCGCGATTTTCCTGGTCCCCGAGCTGGCAAATGTAGTCGCCGGCATCTTGAGTCTTAACGCCGTTTATCTGTAGGTTATAGTCTTCTCCAATCTTAAATCTCTGATCTCTAGAAATTTTTAAGTGACCAGCAGTGAGTACGGAAGAGCCTTTTCTCCATAACAATACAAATGAGCCAAGATTTTGCACTTTACATGGCAATTCAATTGTTTCACCAACTATTACTTTATAAAGGTGGCCCCTTGACAAAAATTTTGGTGCTGTGGTAGGAGTTTCATTTTCTGGTAGTATAAATGATCCCTCTGAAATCGACGCTTCACAAATTTTTTTTTATTACAAATTTAAATTTAAAAAAATATAATTCTTATTTTTCATTTAATTAACATATAATTAGTTTTATCTAAAATAACTTATTTATTAAGTAGGTGTTTTATATCTGTAGAACTATGAGGCCTTAAAAATATTACTGCGTGAAAACTCTCTACTAGCATTTTTTTTTCAGAAAATCAACCACTCATCCAGTTTTTATACCCTGAACCCATTGAAAATGGGAATTCAGGGTATAATGTTTTTGTTGAAATGTATGTAACAGGCAGAAGGAGGCATGGCAGACCCCATAAAGTATATTATATATTCTTGATCAGGGCGAGACGCCGAGTCGATTTAGCCCTGTCCGTCTGTCTGTCTGTTCGTCCATCCGTCCGTCTGTCCGTATGTATGAACGCGTCGTTCTCAGAACCTACAATAGCTAGAGACTTCAATAGCTAGAACTTCAATTTTTTATGTAGGTTCCTGTATATCACGAAAAGATTGAGTTTGTTTCAGAAATTCGATAACTGTTATCGTTTTATTGTTATCGATTAAAAATGAAAATCTAAATTAAGCTATAAAATTCATCTTTCTAGCTAGAGTCTTCAAATTTTGCATTTAGTGTTATTTGGGTCTTACTCAATTTGGTTTTTGTTAAATTAATATGTGTGTATGTGCCAAAACACAAGTCTCTAGTACTTGAAATACGTGATTTAGCAATTTTTAACAAAAACCGAAATTGTGTAATGCTTAAATAACACTAAATGAAAAATTTGAAGATGAATTAAATAGAGTTTTATAAGTAAATGAAGATATCGGATTTTAATCGATAACATTAAAACGATGATAGTTATCGATTATTTGAAATAAACTCGATCGAATCGTGGTATACACGAACGCGTTTAAACATACGGACAGACGGAGAGACAGACGGACGGACGAACAGACAGACAGACGGACAGGGCTAAATCGACTCGGCGTCTCGCCCTGATCAAGAATATATAATATACTTTATGGGGTCTGCCATGCCTCCTTCTGCCTGTTACATACATTTTTCCAAAAACATTATACCCTGATTTCCCATTTTCAATGGGTTCAGGGTATAAAAATAAATTATGAAAAAGCACATGACACTTAATTCAAAATTTGGGAACAATTAGGGACATCGCAAAGCGAAAAATTCATATCTTGCATTGTAAAAGAGTATTCCGCAGTCGGTAGCGCATTCTTATGTGAGTAAAACGGAATAATTGCGAATGTTTTCTGTATATGTGGATAGATACATAATATGCAAGTATTTATAAAAAAACAAGTAA
The DNA here is from genome assembly GCA_035047545.1 of Drosophila paranaensis. Taxonomy (NCBI): domain Eukaryota; kingdom Metazoa; phylum Arthropoda; class Insecta; order Diptera; family Drosophilidae; genus Drosophila; species Drosophila paranaensis. The sequence continues at coordinate 194,161 of JAWNPL010000142.1, read as the reverse complement.
GAAAACTCTAGTCGAGACCGCTCGACTAAGAGATCCCCTGAACCCTGCGAAGAACCAATATTCCAAGCATTCTTTGTTTCTTTTATATACACATGCATATGTACGTTCATTACAAGCAAAACATACACACACACACAGGCACACGCACACACCAGCGCAAGTCGTTGCGTCATCTGTTCTTTGGCTGCTACATATTTGCATGGCAATGCTATGGGAAATTAAATGTTTAATAACTTTTTTTCTAGAGCAACGATTTTAATCAAACTTGTTGGGAGTGATCATGTCATCCATATGTATGTATGTACCATAGCACAAGTCTCTAGTATTTGATATACGGGAGTTACAAATTTGAGGCGAAGGGGACGTGGCATCAAAAATTTAACAAAAACCGAAATTGCGCAAGACCCAATTAACACTAAATGCAAAATTTGAAGACTCTAGCTAGAAAGATGAATCAGATAGAATTCTATAGCTGAATTTAGATTTTCGTTTTTAATCGATAACAGTTATCGGATTTCTGAAACAAACTCGATCTTTTCGTGCTATACAGGAAACTACTTAAAAAATTTCAGGTCTCTAGCTCTTATAGGTTCTGAGAATGACGCGTTCATAAATACGGACAGACGGACATGGTTATATCAACTCGGCTTGCCATCCTGATCAAGAATATATATACTTTATGGGGTCGGCCACGCCTCCTTCTGCCTGTTACATACATTTCAACAAAAACATTATACGCTGAATTCCCATTTTCAATGGGTTCAGGGTATAAAAACCTTTAAGTGGCCAATTTCACACTTTATATAATAATTCAAGTCAGTGTCAACAACAACAAAAATAACAAAACATTTTTAAATTACACTTGTGCTTTGGCACATACATATATATGGGTGACATGATCACGCCCAACATATTTGATCAAAATCGTTGCTCTAGAAAAAAGTTATTAAACATTTAATTTGCAATATCATTGGCATGAAAATATGTAGCAGCCAAAGAACAGCTGACGCAACGACTTTCCCTGGTGTGTGCGTGTGCCTGTGTGTGTGTGTATGTGTTGCTTGTAATGAACATACATATTACATATGTTTTATAAAAGAAACGGAGAATGCACGGAATAGCGGTTCTTCGCAGGGTTCAGGGTATACCCTAGTCGGGCGGTCTCGACTAGAGTTTTCTTACTAGTTAACTATAAAATGGTAAAAGAAAACTGTCTGTTGATCCAAGCCAAAGACTATTAAATTGTAAACATTTTCTCGTTACGCCTACTATGGGAGTGAAAAAATGTTTTTCTCTTAAGATTTAAATTTTGTAAAATCATTAATATTCTCATTAGATCTTTTCGAGGTGGTAGACGTTGGTACATTGCCTTATAAATAGTTTATTTTCAAACATTAGAATTTATTATTTTTTACTTACCTCTAAATGGTATCGTAAAGGCCAAAATATAAATGAATAATTGCATAGCTGACCACTGATTACAAAGGAATGTTATCTTTAAAAAAATACAAAATATTATGTATATTAGCAGTATATTAGTTTCTAACAAGTTGTGTAATGAGTATGATAAATAAAATGTGTTTTAAATGTATTATGGCTACCACTGCTGAGCTTTCTTCTTTTTCCGACTAATCACGCTGTATTCTAGCAGAATATCGAATTTTTAGTTGGACAGCAAAGCTGACACAACAAATACACTATGCGAAATTAAAAGCACCCATATTTTTTTGCTTTTTTTTAATCTTATGCATGTTGGTATAGTTTTATATATTAAATAACATATTTCTAGATGTTTTATGTTAAAAACAACTATTTTTTTAATTTTTGCGAAATATTAAACTTTTTATGTAAGAACAAGTAAGAAAACTCTAGTCGAGACCGCTCGACTAGGGTATACCCTGAACCCTGCAAAGAACCGCTATTCCGTGCATTCTCCGTTTCTTTTATAATACATATGTATATGTATGTTCATTACAAGCAACACACTCACACACACACATAGGCGCACTCACACCCAAACGCAAGTCGCTGCGTCAGCTGTGCTTAGGCTGCGATTTGTATGCCAATGTTATGGGAAATTAATGTTTAATAATTTTTTTCTAGTCGAACGATTTTGATCAAACTTGTTGGACGTGATCATGTCATCCACATGTATGTATATGCCAAAGCACAAGTCTCTAGTATTTGATATACGGGACTTACAAATTTGAGGCGAAGGGGGCGAAAAACGAAATTGTGCAAGGCTTAAATAACACTAAATGCAGACTCTAGCTAAAAAGATGAATTATATCGAATTTTATAGCTGAATTTAGATATTCGGTTTTAATCGATAACATTAAAACGATAACAGCTATCGAATTTCTGAAACAAACTCGATATGTGCGCCCTACACAGAGACCTACAAAAAAATTAAAGTCTCTAGCTATTGTAGGTTCTGAGATCGACGCGTTCATACATACGGACAGACGGACATTGATATATCAACTCGGCTTGTCTCCCTGATCAAGAATATATACTTTATGTGGTCGGCAACGCCTCCGTCTCCCTGTTACATACATTTCAACAAAAACATTATACCCTGAACTTCCATTTTCAATGGGTTCAGGGTATATAAAAAGTGCACAAAATAGACATAAAACTAATAAACAAATTTGGGCAAATTTAATAACTAAATCTCGATCAAGTTTTAATCGGTAACATTTAAACGGGAATTGTTATCGATTTTTTAAATCTAACTCGATCTTTTCGTGCATAAGATCAATTCTCTAGCTCTAATATGTTCTGTGATCGACGCGTTCATAATTACGGGAAAGCGGACGAATAGACGGAAGGACAGAAGGACATGGCTATATCAACTTGGCTTGTCTCCCTGATCAAGAATATATGTATATACTTAGTGGGTCTGCCACGCCTCCTTCTGTTTGATTGATACAATGATTTCACGTTTTTAATGGGCTCAAAATTAATTTAGACTCGTGGGTATGCCATATGCAATTGACCATGAAGAAAACATGCACTTCCTAGATTTAGACCATAAACTTTTAAGCAGAGCTCGCAAATTACAGTTGAGCATTTTGTTACATGTTCAAATAATACTGAGTATTTGACGGGCGATGGAAATAAACGGGTCTTCGTTCAGCTCGCTCTCGCTCGGGATACAACCTTTTTGTTCGTGTGTCATTCGTTTCGGTCAGACTGCGAGCGTTCGCTTGAGTAAAATGAAGCAAAACATCTATGAGCGATTGATGCATGTTCATGTACGACGCAAACATACTTTGTGTACTCAAAGTACGCAAAATAGTCTTGCGTGGCACGTGTGCATCTAACTTTTACGAAATAATTCAATTTTTTATGATATCAAACTTAAACTGTCACATTTAAATGCGCTCGTACAGATAGTTCTGGCTACACCGGCAACTCAGGCGTCTGTGAACGACGAAGTTCGATAAGCGCAAACAATTTAAATGCATTATTAGTTTTTAAATGTAACAATAAGTACTATAATTTTAGTACTAATTAAATACAGTAAATAAATATTCTTATTACAAAAAAAATGCTTTTCCAACAAGGCAAATTAATGGAAAAGAGTTTTAAACACTCCTTTCGCCTTAATTTTTCAGTCATTTGCTCACTTACTGAGGCTTGTGAGCAAAAATTGTTTGCTCGCGAGCAGACGCTCGGCAAAAGAGATCTACGCAAAAAACCTAAAAACAACCCTCATCGAAAACGGATTTAAACAAGATAAAATCGCACTTGCTCAGAGCGAGAGCCGAATATGTTTTATTTGTCGATCCTGCTCTGACCTTGAGCGTAAAGAAAAAACGCTCAACTGTTATTTGGGTGCTCTGCTTTTAAGTGTTGGCTTGACTTGATGTTTCGCCACAAAGGAATATATGCAGTGGCTCAGGTGGCGGAGTTAAAATTAGCAGTTTACTTTTGCTACCATGACAGCAGAATCTTGACGTTTCTCCTAATTACTACAATGAGATAACGTCCATTGGACCAGTGCGAGCATGCGAGCGTATGTATGTAACAGGCAGAAGGAGGCGTGGCAGACCCCATAAAGTATATATATTCTTGATCAGGATGACAAGCCGAGTCGATTTAGCCCTGTCCGTCTGCCTGTCCGTCTGCCTGTCCATCTGTCCGTCCGTCCGTCCGTCCGTCTGTCCGTCTGTCCGTCTGTCCGTATGTATGAACGCGTCGATCTCAGAACTTACAATAGCTAGAGACTTCAAATTTTTTTTGTAGGTCCCTGTATAGGGCGCGCATATCGAGTTTGTTTCAGAAATTCGATAACTGTTATCGTTTTATTGTTATCTATTAAAAACGAATGTCTAAATTAAGCTATAAAATTCTATCTATATCATCTTTCTAGCTAAAATCTTCAAATTTTGCTTTTAGTGATATTTAGGCTTTACGCAATTTCGGTTTTTGTTAAATTTTTGGTGCCACGCCCTCTTCGCCTCAAATTTGTAACTCCCGTATATCAAACACTAGAGACTTGTGCTTTGGCACATACATACATATGGACAACATGATGACGCCCAACAAGTTTGATCAAAATGGTTGCTCAAGAAAAAAAGTTATTGAACATTTAATTTCCCATAGCATTGCCATGCAAAGAGAAGCCCAAGAACAGCTGACGTAACGACTTGCGCTTGTGTGTGCGTGTTTTTGTGCGTGTATGTGAGTGTGTTGTATATGCATGTGTATATAAAAGAAACGAAGAATGCTTGGAATAGCAGTTCTTCGCAGGGTTCAGGGTATACCCTAGTCGAGCGGTCTCGACTAGAGTTTTCTTACTTGTTTCTTCAATATTTTCATTTGCGATGTTTCGATTTCTTAAAGCTATACAACTTTTTCAGTAAAGATTAGGTCTTCTCAGTCTCGGCATTGTTAATAAGTAAAATCACAAACCATACAACAAATACATTGATGCGACGTTAGCTTTCATTCCATTTTATATTTGCTTAATTTGAAGCGGCGACAAAATGCGACGACATGATGCAGTGTTGCAGCACCTAATGAGAAAATATAATATTCTAACACTATTCCCGAAAGCACGTAAATCATAAAAATCGGTTCAGTCTGTCTTAAAAAATGGCGAGCCTAATTAACACGACTTTCTTTCAGATTTAGATATGATAAGCAAGAAAACCTTAGTCGAGACAGCTAGACTAAGGTATACCCTGAACCCTGCGTGAACCGCTATTCCAAATTCTCCGATTCAAGTCTCTACTACTTGAAATACGTATTTTGCAAATTTAAGGCATCCAAAATTTAACAAACCCCGAAACTGTAAAAGACTCACATAACACTAAAAGCTAAATTTGAAGACTCACACATACAGACGGACGAACGCACAGATGGACAGGGCTAAATCGACTCGACTTGTCTGCCTGATGAAAAATAAATATACTTTATGGGGTCTGCCACGCCTTCTTCTCCAATATACCTTGATTTCCCATTTTCAATGGGTTCAGGGTAAACAAGTAAGAAAACTCTAGTCGAGACCGCTCGACTAGGGTACACCCTGAACCCTGCGAAGAACTTGAAGACTCTAGCTAGAAAGATGAATTAGAAAGAATTTTTTAGCTTAATTTAGATTTTCGTTTTTAATCGATAACAATAAAACGATAACAGTTATCGAATTTCTGAAACAAACCCGATCTTTTCGTGATATACAGGAACCTACATAAAAAATTTAAAGTCTATAGCTATTGTAGGTTCTGAGAACGACAGACGGACATGGCTATATCAACTCGGCTTGTCATCCTGATCAAGAATATATATACTTTATGGGGTCTGCCACGCCTCCTTCTGCCTGTTACATACATTTCAACAAAAACATTATACCCTGAATTCCCATTTTCAATGGGCTCAGGGTATAAAAAACACAGAAATACGCTCAAAAATTTTGTGAACTTAAAAATGAAGACTTTAGTCCTGAAAGACCCGATCTTTACTTTCAGAACATACATACATTTAAATGGTATCCAAATTAAGACTAACAAATACCTACGTATAGAAAATAAATGTAATGTAAGTAAAGTAAAGTAATTAGTAAAGTATATTTACCTAACACAACACTTTACATAATACATAAGATAACCTTCATAGATCCCATTGAACGTTACGTCTTTTATACCCAGAACCCAGACAATAGGAAATCAGACTATAATGGTTTAGCAAAGATAAATTAACTGGACTTTTAATTTGGCAAATACACACATATGAATGACATTGTCACGCTCTGAAAGTTTTATTAAGATCTGTCAACAAAAAATTATTGAATTATTATATCACATAGGCATTTTACAGCCTAAGTGTTGCTTGCAATATACATATACATATGTAAAATATGCGTTGCATGTTTGCAATATTGACCTTGCGCAGCGTTGAGGGTATCTGCTAGTCGAGCAGTCTCGATTTGTTTTTTACATATTTGTTTGATTTGTTTTTATATTATATTCCCTGAACCCATTTAAAAATGGAAGACCGGAATCAATTGTTACAAGCAGAATAATGCTTATCAGAGCCCATTAAGAGTACATATATGTATATACATACATATGTATGTATGTATGTATATAGGTAGAGCAGTTGCAACGGTGGTGGTCAGCATAACTGTGCGACTGAGGAATGGTGTTCAAAATTTAATTTGATCAGTTTTAAGAAAACTTGAACTTTGTAATCGAATTTTGTTTCAATGACATGATGGGTATTTAAAATATGTATATATGTATATGTATAAAGTATGAATTAAATGCGCACACAATGCAATCCAAATATTATAACTTTAATAAATTTCAAATTGTAAATATATATACGTATGTATGTATGTATGTACATACATATGATAGAGTGCATGCAACCATCACAAGGATTTAAATTTATTTACATACATGTATGTATATAGGGGGAACATACATACATATACGAAAGATACGCATACTTATATAACTTTAAATTCCGTAACACAGCAGATTCCTCATTTTTTAAATTTACATACATACATACATATATATGCATGTACATATTTATTTATACAAATATATATACATACATGTCCTCAAATACATATATACATACATACATATATCGGTTCGCTCTGTGATGTACACCACTATTGCCCAAAAAACATTGCTTATACATATATAATTATTAAAGCGTATTATAAAGAAAAAGTAGTTTACGAAATAAATATGTTCATATGTATAAAGAGGCTGTGAAGTTCTCTTACTGCTATATTCGTATGTATATGTGTACATAAGCACGTACATACATTCATACATATAGCTATATGTATGTATATTCTAACTGATGTATTGGATTACATTAGAGCTTGGGAAAATAAATACATATGTACATACATACATATATATATTAAAATCATACATATGTACATATGTATGTATGAACTCACATAAATTTATTCCTATACAAAATATATATATGTAATCATACAAATACATATATGTACATACATATATACATAATTTATTCATACGGTTCATTAGTATACATAAAAAAATCAACGGTAAAATTATTAGTAAATGAATATGAATACATACATATATATTTTATGTCATATGTATATATAAGAACTTCCTAAATATGTAACAGTTTATGACTTACCATATTGTTATTTTTTAGACAAACAGATTTTTATTCCATTCAAGAATCTTTTTCTTTGATTTTAAACAAATTTTTAAAGACTCTTAATATGAAGTAAACAACAATCTTTATCAGTTACAAAATAGACCAATGTTTCTGGCTGACAAGTATAATTGTATTTATCCTTAACATTTTCATTTCGCTCTGCGCACGCCCAACTTTTAAAAGCTTTTACTTCTAAAGCTCCGAGAGAACTTTTGGTGAATGACTAGTTGTTGTTGACTCCATGGCTTAACTGTAAATTTTATATGAGACTAGTCGACTATAAAAATGTCCTGTGTTAATTCTTTGTATTAACATATCTAATCTTAGTTTGAAAGGTGAAATATTAATTATAAGCTCTTCTTACTAAGTGGATATTATGCTCTAGCCTCAAATAAAATAAAACTGAAACTCACATTTAAATTTAAAAAAATGTTCTTTATGTTTTCAAAAGTTTGATACATATTAGAATTGGAACAAACTTTAAAATCAAATTGATATTTTATAAATCGGGAGCATTCGGTTAATTAGGTAAATTATCTTCTTAACTTAAACATCACGGTAACAGATTTTGTTAATAAGCTAAAAGATATCGACATACTCAAAAACCCACATTTATTTTTTGAGTAAGCAAAGTGGTGATTTTTGAACAACTTGACTCGAAAGCTTCTTCTTTGTTAAACTCCTTTTTAAAGAGCTTGTAATTTTTGGAAAAGTTAAGTCATTACGTGGTGCCAGACTGTATGTGTAGGAACATATAGTATCGGTCATTTATCATAAAAAAAAGAATACAAAAACTTTGTAAAATAGAATACACAACTTCTTTTAGTGAGTATCAATAGCTCTACAAAAATAATTTTTTTAGCCCAGATTTACGAAGTACAAAGCTTATTTAAAAAAATACTGAGGAAATTGAATTAAAATCTAAATCATTCAAATGAAACGTGTTCCATTACAATGATCCGCACACACGAAAATGTATTTTAGACGCTATCTAGACGATCATGTGTGGAATACTGAGCACAAAAAATATTGCTTATTATTGTTTATAGTATTTCTCATAAATGAGTGCATTAACATATGTATTTATTGTAAATGCGGTTTTTGCCTCTTTTATAGCTGAATGCACAGTAAAAGAACAAAAATTTCTTACGTCTAAAGGAAAACACTTACAGGAAAATCACGTTGCTAACGAATTTATTGTGACCTATCATTCAAAATACCATACCAAAGTAAGGAAATCATTTATTTCAAAAAGGCTAATGAAGGAGGATGTATGTATTATATAATTATATCGAAGACTACATATAAAAATCACACAAGATATATTTTTAGGTATTAAAATGGTCAATCATATCCCGTTCTAATTTAGCTAGTCAGTTTCCAAGTGATTTCGACATCTTGCATATATCGGATACAAACTGCACTTTAATTGAACGAACACTGAACTTTGTGAAAGCTCATCCTGCTGTTAAAGGAGTTTCTCGTCATCTTTACGTCCAAAGACATCTGTCATTTAACACAACATGCGTTCTTGGATATAATGTTCGCAATCCACAAGGAGTTGCTCGGGAAAAACATGGGAAGTCTGGGCATACGCAGCATGTGGCTGCATCCTTGTATGCAGACGTTCTTTGGAAACTTGGAATTACAGGAAAGGGTGTTAAGGTTGCCATTTTTGACACTGGCTTAACTCAAAATCATCCCCATTTTCGGAACGTCAAGGAGAGAACAAATTGGACTAATGAAAAATCTTTGGATGACGGCGTAAGTCACGGAACTTTCGTTGCAGGTGTTATTGCTTCCTCAAAGGAGTGCCTTGGATTGGCTCCAGATGCAGAGTTGCATATATATAAAGTGTTCACAAACTCCCAGGTAAGCATGTTAAATTTAGCCGCCAAAAATGTACAGAAATTTTAACTGAAAAAAAAAAATAGAGAACTCTTTCTCTTGGATTATAATCTAATCTAATTTTCAGTTATTTTATTCAGTTTCCCTGCCTAATTAAATTCTGTCTTACTAATAAACAAATTCTTTCAAATTAAAGGTATCTTATACTTCGTGGTTCTTAGACGCTTTCAATTATGCAATTTACAAAAAAATGAACATTATCAATTTAAGCATTGGAGGACCGGATTTTATGGATTCACCATTCGTCGATAAAGTTCTTGAACTATCAGCAAATAATATAATTATGATATCGGCAGCCGGTAATGATGGTCCCATATACGGCACTTTAAATAATCCGGGCGATCAAAGCGATGTGATCGGCGTAGGTAGTATCAATTTTGACAATCAAATCGCCAGATTTAGTTCGAGAGGAATGACAACCTGGGAACTTCCAATTGGTTATGGTAGAATAGGTCTAGATATTGTCACATATGGGAGTCAAGTTGAGGGAAGTGACGTAAGCAAGGGATGCAGAAGGTTATCGGGAACTTCAGTCTCATCGCCAGTTGTTGCGGGAGTTGCAGCTTTACTCAGAAGCGGCGTTTCGCATAAAATAGATTTAGTTAATCCGTCATCCTTGAAACAAGTTCTCGTTGAAGGGGCTGAAAGGCTGTCAAACTATAACATATTTGAGCAAGGTCAAGGAAAACTAAACTTGTTGAAAAGTATGCAATTACTACTATCGTACGAGCCGAAAATTAGTCTTATCCCATCTTCGCTTGATTTTACATCGAATTATATGTGGCCATACAGTAGTCAACCCCTGTTTTACGGAAGCACTGCTGCGATTGTAAACGTCACAATTCTTAATGGGATATCTGTAACCGGAAAACTTATAGGTCAACCGAAATGGGTTCCAGATCTTCAAAATTTCGGACAATTCCTAAATATTTCCACGTCATTTTCAATTACGCTTTGGCCGTGGACCGGATGGATGTCAGTTTATATTGGTAAGATACTAGCTAAATACCAAACCAATTTTTTATACCCTGAACCCATTGAAAATGGGAAAATCAGTGTATAATGTTTTTGTTGAAATGTATGTAACAGGGAGAAGGAGGCGTGGCAGACCCCATAAAATTAAATTTTGGATGCCACGCCCCCTTCGCCTAAAATTTGTAACTCCCGTATATCAAATACTAGAGACTTGTGCTATGGTACATACATACATATGGATGACATGATCACTCCCAACAAGTTTGATTAAAATCGTTGCTCTAGAAAAAAAGTTATTAAACATTTAATTTCCCATAGCATTGCCATGCAAATATGTAGCAGCCAAAGAACAGCTGACTCAGCGACTGGCGTTTGTGTGTGTGTGCGTGTGTATGTTTGGCTTGTAATGAACATACATATACATATGAATATAAAAGAAACGAAGAATGCTTGGAATAGCGGTTCTTCGCAGGGTTCAGGATATAACCTAGTCCTGCGGTCTCGACTAGAGTTTGTTTGTTTATATTATTTTTTCTATAATTGAAAAAAAAAAAAATAAATGTCCGGTTTGGTTTTACATTTTAAATATGACATTAAATTTATTCGACACCAAATAACTGAACATTAATTCCCAAGAATTTCCGTTCATTTCAATGAGGAAGCCGACGGAATATTTCTGTCAGAATTAGCTCATATCGTTATACCCTGCAGTCATTAAAAACAGGAAGTCAGGGTATAATGGATTTGTTAATGTATGTAATAGTCAGATGAAGATGACAAATTGACTCAATATAGTTCTGTCTGTCTGTCTGTCTATGTATCTGTCCGTATATTTTAACGCTACGATCTGAAAACCTATAAAATCTAAAACTTTAAATTTTTTGTTGTTTCCTATATATGTCAGAGTAAAAATCGATTGCAAACGTTGGAATTCTATAATATTTATGAGCAATAGCAGGTGGTAACCAGCGAGAAGCGTTCGCGTTTTCTTATATATTCAATAAAATGCAGGGATTTTTCGATAAAAGCTATATATCATATTGTTTATAATTAAGGAATGTTTACCTTTATATTTACTGTTTTACATTTTTTAATTCCAGTGGTTAATAGTGAAGCACACAATTATGAAGGTATAGCTAAAGGACATATAATATTATTGATAGATAGTTTCCCAATTGGCACAAATACGACTCAACGAAGTGAAGTAGCTTTACCCCTAACAATTAAAATCACACCAAAGCCACCCCGGCACAAAAGAATTCTGTGGGATCAATTTCATAGTCTGAGATATCCACCAGGCTATATACCAAGAGACAATTTAAAGATTAAATCTGATCCGCTAGATTGGAGAGCAGATCATATTCATACTAATTTCCGAGATACTTATATTCATTTAAGAAACTCTGGATATTACATCGATGTGTTACGAGAACCATATACTTGCTTTAATCCACTTGAATATGGGGTATTATTGATTGTAGATCCGGAAGAAGAATTTTATGACGAAGAGATTTCGTGCTTGGAAAATTTTGTTTACGAAAATGGTCTAAGTATTATTATTTTTGCGGATTGGTATAATACCACTGTAATGAGACACATAAAATTCTTTGATGAGAATAGTAGACAATGGTGGATACCTGATACTGGTGGAGCTAATATTCCAGCCTTAAATGATCTTTTAACACCTTTTAATATATCATTCGGAGATTTCGTTGGTGAAGGGCACTTCAAATTGGGAGACCATCTAATGTATTACGCAAGTGGTACCACGCTTAGAACATTTCCAAATAATCGAGATGACGTGGTAATTGGCACCAATTTAAATGATCAAGGGGAATCGGTAATAAAATTAATTTTAAGGAACATTTGGTTAATTTTAATATTTTCACATCTATTTAAGATTATTACAAATGGAAAATCACAAAATATAGATTCGAGGCAATTTTTACCCATAATGGGCTTATTTCAAATGAACTCGAAATATCGACAATTTGATAAAACGAAGAAGAACGGAAGGAACTCTCCAGTTGGCGATAGCACTAAATATTCGGATACGCCGTTTGGTCGTGCAATTTTTAAAAATCGAACGTTACCTCATATGAAAAAAGAAAAGTTCACAGGAGGTCGTATTGCTGTCTATGGTGATTCTAATTGCTTAGATTCCTCACACATGGAAAAAGCGTGCTTCTGGCTTTTAACAACCATTTTAGATTATGCTATGAATTCTCACAAGTCAATGTTATTAGAAAATTTAAATCGAATTTCCGAATTTAAGGAAATGAAGAGAACTGCTTTACCTATCAGAATGCCCAGTAGTAATTTAAAAAAGTTTTCAAAGGTCGTAATACACATTAAAAAGTCAATTTTGCAATGCGAGAAACTGGAATGGATAGTGGCAACGCTAGCCATTAGCAAAAGTATAGAACTGGCTGTGGATGCAATCGAAGGTAACAAGTAACTTGAATTATTTCGCTAGCTCAAATAATCAGTATCTGTATTTCAGGAAGTCGAAATAATAATATTATTGCTAACTTAAATTCTGAGCTGACCAAAATCACGCTTAATGATCAATATTTTTCCGAACAAATTGACTATGACATTAATTTATCCGTTTTATTTATGATAACACTCAGCTTAACTGTTCTTATTGTTTTTGTACTATTTTTAAAAGGAAAAATTGGATTTAATTCATTCAAATAAAATGTATTTAAAAAAATCACTTCATGATATATACAAATATACGTTTAATCTTTAAAGTAAGTATTATTTATATGTATTATATTTCAAGAATAAAAAATGCAGTATTATTTTGAAAAATATAATTAGATTTGTAGAGTTTTATTTCATATAAAATCAGTAGAAAAAGAAACGGAGTCATGGCCAAAGTTAAAATCTATATTTTTATACAATTAATATGTCAATCACTACTATATTTTCCTTGAAGCGGTAGGAAGTCTTCTAATTCTGAGTCTTCAATGTCGCAAAGCCGAACCGAGATATTGCTGTCTGACCCAGATTTCCCAGCTGCATTTGGAAACAAATATATTTCTTCAGAATTACCTGCAATAAAGTACTTTATTAATAACCCTTTTTATTTAAGCTGAAAATTTAATGAATTTGTTAAGATCCGTACAGATAGCGATATAGTAATACGTATTTAATAACTATTATTATACATAATAATAATAATATAAATTTCTTAACAATTTTTATAATTTTATTGAATTTGCTTACTATTCGCACTAAATGTAGAATTATTAAATACACACGAATTATAGATACATATGTATATGTATATCATAATATATTACCGCTAATCGCTCTTCGACTTGACAAATTACTTTTCATCATTGCTGCCTCATTATTTGAGCTTTCCGCCTCCGTGTCACTTGGTGTATGTAACACCGGTAAATATGAATCCGGATGTCGTAAATATACTTTTCCTGCAATAATAAAAAAATGGATGGCAAAAATTTAGTTTATTAATAATATTTATTATGCTGTGTTATGTTTATATTTATGTCTATTTACAAGTCCTTCTGCCTGTTAAATACATTTGAACAAAACCATTATACCCTGATTATCCATTTTGAATGGAATAAGGCCCTAAACCTGAACTTCAGGCTATAACAAGTAAGAAATCTCTAGTCGAGACCGCTCGACTAGGGTATACCCTGAACACAACGAAGAATCGCTATTCCATGTAGTCTCCGTTTCTTTCGTATACTATATGTACAATACAAGCAACACACACACAAGCGCAAGTCGGTGCGTCAGCTGGGCTAGGGCTGCATATATATGCAAATATTATGGGAAATTAAATGTTTAATAACTTTTTTGTAGATGAACGTTTTTGATTAAACTTGCAGGGCGTGATCATATGTATGTAAGTGCCAAGCACAAGTCTCTAGTATTTGAAATACGTGTTTTGCAAATTTGAGGCGAAGGGGGCATCGCATCCAAAATTTAACAAAAAGCGAAATTGTATATATTTATTTATACAATTTATAATTATAATTATAAAGAATTATATAACTGAGTATGAATTTTGAATTTAATCGATCTGAAACAAATTCGATCTTTTCGTGCTTTACAGGAACCTACATAAAAATTTTCAAGTATCTAGCTCTTATTGGTTTATATCGACGCGTTCATACATACGAAATTTTTATACCCTGAACCCATTGAAAATGGGAATTCAGGGTATAATGTTTTTGTTGGAAGGCGTATGTATGTAACAGGCAGAAGGAGGTGTGGCAGACCCCATAAAGTATATATATTCTTGATCAGAATGACAAGCCGAGTTGATATAGCCATGTCCGTCTGTCCGTCCGTCTGTCCGTATGTATGAACCCGTCGTTCTCAGAACCTACAATAGCTAGAGACTTGAAATTTTTATGTAGATTCCTGTATATCACGAAAAGATCGAGTTTGTTTCAGAACTTCGATAACTGTTATCGTTTTATTGTTATCGATTAAAAACGAAAATCTAAATTAAGCTATAAAATTCTATCTAATTCATCTTTCTAGCTAGAGTCTTCAAATTTTGCATTTAGTGTTATTTGGACCTTACGCAATTTCGGTTTTTGTTAAATTTTGGATGCCACGCCCCCTTCGCCTCAAATTTGTAACTCCCGTATATAAAATACTAGAGACTTGTGCTTTGGCATATACATACATATGTATGACGTGATCACGTCCAACAAGTTTGATCAAAATCGTTACTCTAGAAAAAAGTTATTAAACATTTAATTTCCCATAACATTGCCTCGCAAACAGCAGCCAAAGAACAGCTGACGCAACGACTTGCGCTTGTGAGTGCTTGCGCCTGTGTATGTGTCTGCGTATGTTTTGTTTGTAATGAACATATATATACTTATGTATATTAAAGAAAAGGAGATTGCTTGGAATTGCGGTTCTTCGCAGGGTTCAGGGTATACCCTAGTCGAGCGGTCTCGACTAGAGTTTTCTTACTTGTTTTATATCAAGCTTAAAAAAACAAACCGAATATTTTGTTTTTCGCTCCTGCTCTGAGCTTGAGCGTTTAAAAAAGGTTTAACTGTTATTTGCGAGCTCTGGTTATTACAAAAATAAATTTCCGTCATGTAGTGCCTCTACTTGCAAAAAAAAAAAGGTTTAAACAACTTAATATGTCACTCTTTATGCTATATTTTAGTTCATTAATTTTTTCTTATTAAATTAATAAACTATGTAAAGCTCATAAAACATAAAACTTATTAGACAGAGAATAATATTTCGTAAAATTGTACGCAGTTGAACTTACGCAAATGATTTGCTTTAGATTGGAAAGGCACTGATTGCATGGAAATAGGATTGTTCCGTAATTATTATAAATCGATTTAATTTGGATAATTTGAATCATACCTGTATTTAGTTTGTAGTCTTCATTCTCGCTTTTATTAAATGAACTTAGCCTTGAACGGGATTCATTGCCAAAATTCGGCAACATAAATGGTACAACACAGCTTTCTATCTCTGAATCCCCATAGTCAAATACCACATCTTCATTTAGAGCATCTATATCTCTAGTTGAATCGACGCCTTCTACTGTAAAAGCCAAATATTTATGTAAAATAAATTTTTATTAATATTGTTGTTAGTTCATTTGGTTTTTAACTTACCATGAACTAAATATTTGCGTTTTGATTTAGACTCGTTACTGTCATTGCTATGGAAGCTTGAAGAATCAGCGACTTCTGCACCAGGAACTTCAGTTATGTCCGGTAGAGGATTATGGCTTTTGCGAACCCAATCTGAACAATCCCAGTGATATTGTCCGTTACCTGACGAATCAACAAAGTTTCCATTTGATGTAGAATGACACACTTTTGGCATTGCAACCTGAATTAATTTTCCATTTGAAAACCGGTTTACTGGAAAACCATAGTCAAATCTGCGTTCTATAAATGTAGGTTTTGATTTAGTTCCTATATTATAATTTGCATAATGTTGTAATCGATGCTTGTGCACTTACCGTTATTCAACTTATTCTCGTTAAAAGTTTTTAAATGAATTTGTTCACACCATTCTTGCTTATGTCCGTTGTCTCCGTCGACAAGATTGCTCGGATTGATATTAACATGTTGATTAGTTCGATTAACTTTTTGATATTCGAAAGGTATATTTTCGAGTTCATCACCAGCGGAGCCATAACTTCGTAAAATATCTAAGTTATTTACAAATGTTGTATTACTTACAAATAGGCTATCATTTATAGGAGGTGAATAGCTTATTGGTCGTTGACTGATTTCTAAATTGCTTATTTTAGCGTTCGACTTGCAAAGATTATCTTTGTCGAGAAGAGAGTTCAGATTCGCTTGCTTCACAGAGTGTTTATTTTTTATTTTTCCATTTCGATTTCTGGTTTTGGCAGAAGTGTTTTTCTTAAAAGCCAGACAGACCAGCAATACGATGATGATGATGAATACTATAGTTATGCCCGATATTATTCCACTTATATGCTCCATTGAAAAGTTCTTTAATTTCGTAGAAATAGAATTAGAATAAAGAGGATCTCCGCAGCTTGCACCAGTTAGAAATGACGGGCATATGCAGCGAAAGCTGCCAGCTTCATTAATACAAGTAGCTCCATTTCCGCAAGGTTGATTTTCACACTCATTTACATCTATTTCACAATTTGGTCCTGTAAATCCACGGCACATACAATGTGAGACTCCGTCCCCTTCTTCACATATTCCGCCATTTTTGCAAGGATTCGGAGTACAGAACTTTCCATATTCGCATCTTCTTCCAGATAAGTGTATTGGACAAATACATGTAAAATTATTGACTGCTTGATTTTCACAGCGTCCTCCAAATAAACATGGTGCAGAAGAACACGGATCCAAATCAATTTCACATAGTTCTCCTGAAAATCGCGCATGGCAAATACATTTGAACTTGTCATTTCCAACATCCCTGCAAATTCCACTATTTAGACATGGTTGGGTGCCACAAACTCCTAAGCTGATCAGAACATTTGCAGGATCACACTTAAACTCAACATTTGTGAATCTCTTTAAGGCAGCAATTGTGCTACCTCCTGAAATGTATAAAGGTAATGACTCCATGGCAATCTTAATGTTTGCCATACATCCGATAAAACCGCGCTGAATATCTTCATAGCCAATAATTGATGGATGCGGGCGTACTTCAGCTCCGACAAATATATCATTTGACTGAATATTTAATATGCCATTTACTCCAGGAGCACTACCCTGCGAAACATGTTTATTATCAACTATTAGTTTAGCACTGTTGAGAGTGCGTTCCAATGTGATTGTGTGCCATGCGCCATCAGAAATATAAATGCTTGAAACGCTAACAACACCTTCTCCCGATCCTAAGTCGAATTTGTATTTTACAGCTCCATTTACAAGTTCCAATACATTGTAATCAACTTTTCCGCTGGCATACAATAGTGTACCACTTTGTTGCACTGTTCTGATTTGCAGGGAGTAGGCAAATTGATTTTCCAATATATTTTTCGCCTTGGCTTTATTTATTTTATAATGAGCATAACTTTTACCGCCAAATGAAACTGCTGTTGATGAAAAATCATCGCAGGTACCATTGTCGCACCTGAATGATTTGATTTCGCAGAATGTACCTGAGTATCCCTTTGGACATACACACTGATATTTGATTGAAGATTCTGATGGCAAGCAGTTCCTCTGTGGAGGGCATGGCTCTGAAGAGCATGCATTTACTGTTTCATTGCAGTACTTTCCATCAAAACCAGGTTTGCATACACATTTATTTATTAAACTATACGAGGGCGCTGCAAAGCTAATAACATCAGTGTAAATAGTTGTTATATTATTTGTTTCGATATTAATCAATTGTTTACAAACTCCATTAATACAAATGTTTTCGTTTCTCTTGCAATAGCTTGGTAATATTTCCTCAATGATTAAGTTTGTTTCGTTCTCAATTTCAATTTCTTTGCTGATAACAGATAAGCGAATCTCATCACTACTGAAGAAAGCATCTGAGTTAGGATTTATTTGTTGCTTGTGCACTGCAAATACAACGTTTAAGTCAGTGGAATATTGTTCTATGTGACCTAGTGGATTTCGAGCTTGTTCATGGAATGATATTAAAATCACGTCTTTTGGACGACATCTCATCACGTTCCGTATGGATCGAATGAAGCCTTTCCTATGTCTTAGTAAGAAATTTGATGCAGAAATTTTACTAAATTTAATCACTGTTGCTTCTTTTACCATTTCCATCGTTATCAGCTCAACATTAATTTTTACAGTAGTGTATACTGTAAATTTTCCATCAGTGACAGATACATTTAGTTTATAAAGTCCGATATCCAAGTTGGATGACGAAAATATTTCTCCAGTTTTTTCAGTAATTCTGAAAAGTTTTGAAGATTGGTAAGTTTCGTCAATGGTGTCGGCCTTAGAAAATCTTAATTCATCGTATTGATCTTGGTCAGTCGCATGAACTTTGCCCAAAAACGCAGTAGTAAATTCATCTTCAAATGAGTTTATATAAATCTCTAAAGGAGTTAAGATTGGAGGATATTGGCTTTCCTCAATTATTTTGATCTTTACCCAAGTGTCCGCGTAAAGTGGAGGCGTACCGTTATCAAAAACACGAATTTGTATCGTAAATGCGTCTCGCAATTTGTGATTAAACCGTGACGCTGTGCTTAATGACCCATCTTGCGCCAGTCGAAAGAGTCCACCTTCATTTCCAGAACGTATATCATATGTGTAAGGTATAGAATTGGGGGCCTCGTCAGCATCAGATACGTCAAAGGTAAGAAAAACATATCCTAATGGTCTACTTTCTTGTAAAACTATGCTATAATTCGCATTCGAAAAAACTGGAGCATTATCATTTGCGTCTAAAACAACTACATTTACTTGTACAGTATTGCATTGCGCCGGAATCCCCAAATCACAAGCTTGCACATCCAGTACATAGTCTGCAATAGTTTCTCGATCGAGTGACCTTGCCAGGCTTATTGATCCATTGCTCTTGTTTATGTGAAATTGTCGTAAGCTATCACCTTTCACAATATCATATTTTATGACACCATTTAAGTTGGAGTCCTCATCAGTGGCTTTAATATTTATGATTGGAGCTTTCAGTGAAATATCCTCTCTGACACTACTTCGGAATATGTTTTGGGTAAATATTGGCATGTTATCATTAACATCATCAATAGATATATTAACATACGCGATGTTGCTCAGCGGTGGGCTGCCTCCATCAATAGCTTGAACAGTTAGAAAATAAAATTTGGTTTTTTCAAAGTCCAAAGATCCGTTAACCCATAACACTCCTGTACTGGAATTAATATCGAATTTACGCTGTTCATTGCCACTTGTTATAAAATAGGATATTTCAGCATTAACACCAATATCTTTTGATGTGGCACAAACTGTACAAACTTCAAATCCATATGTGACATTTTCATAAATATGACTCGAATACTGCCGTAATGTAAATTCTGGAGGGTTGTCGTTAATATCCAGAATATTTATAACAATATTTGCACTTGAAGACAGCACTGGTTTCCCAAAATCTTCAGCGATGAGTGTTAAATTATACAATGATATAGTTTCACGGTCCAAACTTTTTTCTAGTTTTATTATTCCTGTTGATTTCGAAATTGCAAAGTAATCACTATATGTTCCTATTAATGAGTAGTTTATTTTTCGGTTTATACCAAAATCCTTATCAGTAGCATGAACTTTTGTAACCAACGTTTGTAGTGGAGCATCCTCTTGTATGCTAACTCTATAATTAGGCATCGTGAAAATGGGTACATTATCGTTTATGTCATTTACAGTGATTATTATTTCACTCACACATTCTCTTAAAAATTCTTTGCCATCTTGAACGTGCGCAAAAATGTTATATTTTGATATTCTTTCTCGGTCAATTGGCTTTGCTACTCTTAATATTCCCTTTTCTTTACAAATAATAAAGTCATCGGAACTACTCCCAGATAAGTAAAACCGTAATTTAAAATCGTTATTCGAGTCGAAATCCAATGCCTTTACTTCAACTATGGTTGATCCGAGCGCTATTGATTCATTTATTTTAATGTAGTAACGGGGCTTTAAACAGTATGGCATATTATCGTTTACATCCTTTATGTGCACTTTAATATTTGAATTGGCGGTGAATTTCCCGTCTGTGGCTAAGATGTTTAAATTGTAGAATGAGATTTGTTCTCTATCCAGGGGTCTTGATATAAACAACTCTCCTGTTTTCCCAATTTGAAATTGTGACTGATTATCTCCTGAAATAATATAATATTCCATAGCTTGCTTTTCACTATCTGGATCTATAAGCAATAAATTTTTAAGTACAGTTCCTGGAAGCGCACTTTCTAGAACATATATATGATCCTGAGTCAGCTTGAATTGGGGTCCGTTATCATTGTAGTCAATAATCTTAATGGATATTGGTATCTTTGAATCGTGTTTTGGATGGCCGTTATCGGTAGCAATAACTTTCAGGTTGAACTCTGATTGTACTTCTTTATCCAAGGAAGACAAAAGAGTAATCATTCCTGTATAAATGTCGATGTCAAAAATGTTTCGTAGACCATTAGATTCATCATCAATATAATATCGAACATCGCCATTTGACCCACTATCTGCATCAGTTGCCGTTACTTTTAGTATTGACGCTACTTTATCAGTATTCTCTGCGACATCAGCATTATAAATTATATTATCAAATTTTGGGTAATTGTCATTTTCATCGGTAACAAGTATATTAACATCAGCATATGCAAATAGCGCTGGTGTTGTCGCTGTTTCCGCCATGATTACTAGATAATGTGATTCATTTTGCTCTCTATCCAATGTTTGCATTAGAATTAATTCGCCATTTTCAGATATTGCAAAAATTGAATTTTCCTCTGAAGTCGAAAATTTTAATGAATAATTTCCATAAACATTAAATTTAGTCAACACCGTTCCTGGTGATGTAGATTCTATTATTTTAAGGTTGACGTGAGTTTTTTCAAAAGCTGGAATTATCACATCCTCGTCGACTATTTCAAGAGAAACAGGAATGTCATTATGCAATGATGGCTCTCCACAGTCAAAAGATCGAATGAAAAATTGAAAGACGCCCTTTTCAAGTTTTTCCGACTCCCTAATAATAACAATATTCCCATTACTTTCATTCAAATGAATTTTGTTTTCCAACATTTTTTTCATCGAGTTGGGAACAATAGTATATTTTACAGTGCCATTAACGCCTATATCTTTATCTATAGCTTTTACCTGAAAAGGAGAAATAACTTTAAAATATTTTCAGCTCTAAGATCTAGAGAAATGCATTTTTTGATTGCATTATTCGAGATATTATTTAAACTCATACGTGGGATTACATATTAATAGAATTCAATTTTATTGTATTTTACTTATACTTACTGCCAATATGCTATCAGTAAGCTTGATTGAAGAGCTTATAACAAGTTTATATTCTTTCAAAAAGAATTGCGGACTATTGTCATTAACGTCTTCAATAAACACTCTTAATGTTGCGAACCCAAATTTATAGCCACCATCAATCGCCTTTAACTGTACGATGTACTCATCCTTAATTTCTCGGTCAAAGGTAACTTTTGACGTAATAAGACCAGTATTACGATTTATATTGAAATACTTTTTCATTTCCTCAGACGCAATTTCATAATAAACATTGGCGTATTGACCAAAATCATTATCAATTGCCTTTACCTGGAATTAAAATGAAGCGAGTGAAGTGGAAGATTGTAAAGTGGAAAAACAAATTGTAATAACATGTACGAACCGTAATTATTTTATGTCCATACGGAAGATTTTCCGAAATTGTTGCTTCATATACCAGTTCGTCAAACATTGGACTATGAATGTTTTCTGGAACTAAAGTAATTTTTAATCGAGCAAAACTTGTGTGAACTCCATCGGAAATTGAAATATTTAAAATTGTGTTTGGCTTATCGGTAAAATTTAACATGTTTTGAAGATAAATAATTCCGCTTTGTTTATCAATGCTGTAGGTCTGTAATTCATTCCCATCGACAATTTTATATTGCAGAAAATTAGTGTCTGATATATCTTCATCAAACGCTTTTGGCAATGCAACAAATTGACCACGTGTCGCTGCTACTGACAACTTTGTATTGAAAGAGGGCTCGATAAATTTCGGAGAGTTATCATTGAGATCTTTAACTGCAAAAATAAGAGAAAAAAATATGTATATATATATATGAGGATTAAAACACCCTAATATGATTTATATATATATATATATATATATATATATATATATATATATATATATATATTATTTATATGTTTCCGATTTGCCACGCCCCTACATACGCCCATCTTGCCACTTTATCTGACAAGGGTATACACGAGTATATGTTTCAAATTTCAAGTATCTAGCTTCAATAGCGTGGAAATGGTTTGCGTTCATATGGACAGACTGACAGACGGACGGACAGCATGACGGACATTGCGCAAAACCAATATATTTTTTTAATTTTTCGTGAAAAAGTATAATCACCGTGGATTACACCTTGCACGAATGCACAAGATAAATGGCACAATAACCAAAATCAGCAGTTAACGAAATTAAATAGTTAATAAAAACACTAAATCAAAAACAAGTAAGAAAACTCTAGTCGAGACCGCTCGACTAGGGTATACCCTGAACCCTGCGAAGAACCGCAATTCCAAGCAATCTCCGTTTCTTTAATATACATAAGTATATATATGTTCATTACAAGCAACACATACACACACACATACACAGGCGCAAGCACACACAAACGCCAGTCGCTGAGTCAGCTGTTCTTTGGCTGCTATTTGCATGGCAATGCTATGGGAAATTAAATGTGTAATAATTTTTTTTCTAGAGCAACGATTGTGATCAAACTTGTTGGGCGTGATCATGTCATCCATATGTATGTATGTGCCAAAGCCCAAGGGTCTAGTATTTCATATACGGGAGTTACAAATTTGAGGCGAAGGGGGCGTGGCATCCAAAATTTAACAAAACCCGAAATTGTGTAAGGCTCAAATAACACTAAATGCAAAATTAAAAACTCTAGCTAGAAAGATGAATTAGATAGTATTTTATAGCTTCATTTAGATTTTCGTTTTTAATCGATAACAATAAAACGATAATAGTTATCGAATTTCTGAAATAAACTCGATCTTTTCGTGATATACAGGAAACTACATAAAAAATTTGAAGTCTCTAGCTATTGTAGGTTCTGAGAACGACGCGTTCATACATACGGACAGACGGATGGACATGGCTATATCAACTCGGCTTGTCTTCCTGATCAAGAATATATATACTTTATTGGGTCTGCAACGCCTCCTTCTGCCTCTTACATACATACACATTTCAACAAAAACATA
Organism: Drosophila paranaensis; assembly: GCA_035047545.1. Lineage (NCBI taxonomy): Eukaryota > Metazoa > Arthropoda > Insecta > Diptera > Drosophilidae > Drosophila > Drosophila paranaensis. The sequence goes on along the minus strand of JAWNPL010000142.1, from coordinate 170,189 downwards.
CCATGAATTTCCATTTTCAATGGGTTCAGGGTATAATAAAAGCCACGGAGAACAAAAAGCACATCTGGAACCTTCTCTTGCTCAATTTGGTCACCTCAGTTACCAAATTTTTTTATTGATTTTCTTTAAGAAAAATAGTACTTAAATAAATTATATAGTTTAATCTTTGGAGAAAAATTCAAAGATTGAAGTTAACTTTGATTCCCGACTATCTGGACCAAAAATCGCTATAAAAGCTGAAAAATGTGGGAAACCTATTATTAATATTCTTGGAAAAACATCATTTACAGTCATTTGTACGGCAATTAGGCGATTCCACGCAGAGAGAAGATTCCGCTGCTTACTATTTTCTTACAAATATCCAAGAAATAACTGGTGTCAAACCAACTTTTTAAAAGGTTTTTGGATTATCTTGAAAAGCTGGATATCAATTTCAAATTAAAATATAATTATTGAATGCGTTGATAAACAGTTTTCAAAAAACTTCAATAATTATCAGCATTTAAACCTGGATTCAAAAACTACACATTTTAGGTCCTATATTCAAATAAAGTTCACCACCCCACTTTACCACTCAACTAGCTGAGCACTATGACTAAATTATGGTCCTCTTTACGTAGATCGGGAAAATAATAATAATAGTCCCAAATTATAATTATTTACAAGAATATTTATATATATATATATATATTTATGGTGTATGCTACACCTCCGTGTGTCAATTACATACATTTAACAAAACCATTATACCCTGAATTTCCATTTTCAATGGGTTCAGATACAATTTTATAACAATTTCAACTTCGTCTTCTTATTCCAGAGTACGACATTGATCCCTCTAAAGTACTAGTTTTGTGAATCAGTGAATTAGCGATTGTCTAGGATAGTTTATGGAGGTGGAAGACAAGTAGACCACTTTTTTGATCGTTGAAGCCAAAAAGAATGTAACTTGGCGAAATTTAAAACAAGTAAGAATGGTGCAATCGGGCGCTACTGATTCCAGAATACTCATTCACGGGGCAGCTGCCAGTTCCAAAACATTAAAAGATATAGATTTTCCGATTTGCCACGAATAATATATATATATATCTATAGACGAGAATAACAGTAACTTAGTCATTAGGTTTTGAGTTCATAGCTACAAAACTGTAGAAAATACAGTTTTTCCCGATTTGACAAGGCCCCAATGAGTGAAGACATATAATTTTTGGCCAGTCCGCAGTAGAGGTCTAAAGAATTTAACTGTAAAATTTGAATGCTTACATATTTTGTAGTATGCTAAGCCCCCAAAGTTTATATTTCGTACAGTTTTTGTGCTATGATCCAAGAATAATCTCTTGGATTATAGCACTAAAACTGTATGAAATATAAACTTTTGTGGCGTAGATATATACGCCATATCTTTCTGGTATTGGGATGTCCACCCTAGTATATACCAAATTTCACGTCTCTTGATAATTGTCTAATACACATAAAACTAAATATAAAATTTGGGGATTTGCAACCGAGTGCAGTGACATGAATGAGTATTTAAAAATTTTTAAGCAGCATTATCGAATTGACTCACCTGCAATAAAAACATTGCATTTTGAAGATAATTGTGGAGAGCCATGATCCTTAACGTGCACAACAACGTGATGGTGGTTTTTAATCTCATAATCCAACGACGTTTTCAAATACAAGTATCCTTCACTTACATCAATGTAAAATGTATCGGAATTATTTCGACCATCAATTGATTCGATAAAATATGATAGTTTTCCATTTACTCCGGAATCTTTATCAGTCGCGTTTATTTTTAATATTTGTGATCCAAATTGAATATTTTCCGGTAATGTAATATTATAGTAGTCGTTTTCAATATCCGGATAACAATCATTTACATCAATTACTGTTATTGATACTAACACATCCGCATAAATTCCCGAAATACTATCAGTAGCTCGAATGGATATTTCATGTATATTTTTATCCTCATAATCAAGCTCGTTCACTACATACAAAGATCCTAAAAAAATTAAGTGAAATTATTTTATATTCACCTTTTTTTATTGGTTTAACATAAATTATACTATAATATTGTAAATATAAACTGATTAATTTACCTGTTCTATAATCAATTTCAAAGAATTCATCTGAATTGTTATAAGATATCGTGTAAATTAGTTTTCGTTTTAGCGGACTCTCGGCTTGGATCGATACATAAAGACCGGTATACATTTCGACATCTTCTTTGATGCTCAAAGAATAAAATTGTTTTTCAAATATCGGCATAGAACGGTCAATAACCTATTTAAAAACGGAACAATTATTAAATTTTGTTATTAGCTTATAGTAGTTCACTAAGTGCACCTTTATTTGAACAGGACCTTCTGTGCAGCATGAAATTACAGCGCCATCGCATGCCGCAACTATTAGGTCGTATTTTCGGTTATGACCTTCAATAATTTGTTTAAGCGACAACTCTCCAGTTTTTCTATCAATTTTAAAAAGTTCACCATTTCCCTTTTTCAGCTCATATCGAACTTCTCCATTTTCAGCACTGTCTAGATCAATAGCTTTAACCTTCATTATTATTGCACCCTTTGTAAAGCCCACAGATACTGAAGCATAATATGGCATGTTGACGAATATGGGACAGTTATCATTTATATCCAGTACAGAGATAAAAACTGAAGTGATTGCTCTGCGAACACTCGTATTGTCGTTATCAGATATCGATGATTTTGCTTCAACAAAGATCTTATACATATCTTGTACTTCTCTGTCAAACATTACGCCAGTCGTTTTAATAGCTCCAGACGTAACTCCGATTTCAAACATTTCTGTTGGATTAAGTATAGTGTACTCAACATTTTCAGTTAATGTGTTTCCAATGACGTTAATCAATCCTATAGTCGCAATTTTGGTTGTATTTTCAAATGTCGAAAACTCGTATATTTTTTTTTTAAATACAAAGTTTGAATTAACTATTGTATCAATTTTTATATTTACGAGAAGAATTGTAGAGTACAGTCCATCAGAGGCACGGACGTGCAAAAAGAATTCCTCATTATTAAATTCGTCCTTTCTAAAAGGAAAAATTAATGATTTCAACTTATCGAAAATAATTGTAGAATTAATTATAAAATCAGCTTGTCATTCTGATATGAAGCCTATATAAATATATATTTATATAGACGTTATGGGATTGGAATTACTAGTGAATACTTCATAGATCTCAACAAAAGCATTAGAAAAAAATAATTATTGTTAATTTTATTTAGTTTAGACAATAATATAATAATAATAATAATAATATAAAGTATTAGATTACCTTGTTGTTATTAATCCTGTAAGTGAATGTATTTGAAAACTTTCTTGGCTGTTTCCATCAACAATGTCGTAACGAATGACATCATTATCAGCGTCAAATGCAGCAATTAGGCCCACAAATACATTTTCAAAAGTTGGTAGAAACAAAGTTATATTCAGATCTCGATCTTTGAAAACAGGGGGGCAGTCATTCACATTAATCACAAGAATTGTCACATGAGCTTTTGTAACGGAATATAATTTTGGTTTACCACTGTCACTAACCTATAAAAAAAAAGATTAAGAATTGACAAAAATTACCAAAAACAAGTAAGAAAAATCGCTCGACTAGGGGACACCCTGAATATATATATATATATAAGATTTTGTTTTTTTTTTTAACTTACCGTAACAAAAAATGAATAATTCGTCTTTCTTTCATAATCAAGACTACGTAAAATTTCAATTGCTCCTGTTGTAGAATCGATTTTAAACATTTGTCTCGCAAAATCATCGAGAATATTATATTGCAAAATAGCGTTTGGTCCAACGTCAGCATCAGATACATTTAGTTTTAACAGGCTAAAAGAAAAAATTGCCATTTTAAATATCTTTCAGTGTAAAATGTTTGATCAAAAATTGATCAAAATATTTTTTGATGGATCTTTAAAGAGAAGTATATGTTCTTACAATTCAAAAAAAAAAAAATTAAAGAAAAAACGACATTAAATCAAAGTCTCAAATATTTTTATATTTCACAAACATTCATTTAGGATTCTGCATTCTTAAGTAGCGGACGATGGATCAAACTTAAACATAAATTAACCTTGAAAAATTTCTCACCGTTTTTTCTTATCGTCCATCATATGTACATATGTTCCCAAAGCATCCGATTCTGAAACGCTTCCTATATATTCACTTTGCAGGAATTTTGGAATATTATCGTTCATATCTAAAACGTGGATTATTATGTTTTGGTACGAAGACTGGGAAGCCATGTTCGTTCCTCTTACAGTTAGATTAAAAGTCCTGAAAAAAAAAATAAAAAAAAACGCGATAAAATATCTGTTGTAGAAAATATTATAGGTGTATTTTGAATATTTACTTGTTTATTTCATAATCGACATTAGCGTTGATAACAATAACACCTGTGGACGGGTTAATTCGAAAGCTATCATTGATGTTTCCAGATATTATATTGAAGAAAACTGATGAAGATGATCGAGCTTCAACTTGTGTTACAAATGATCCAATATTTAAATTTTCAAACATTTCCAGAGAAATGAGATCGGTAAAAAACTTAGGAGGATCGTTATCAGACATCGTAACAATTATATGCACAGGGACTTGGGATGATAAAGAAGGCTGCCCAAGGTCTACAGCTTTAACCTGCAGCATATATTCTTGCATTTTATTAATGTCTAAGGTTGCGGCCAAATATATAATACCAAATGTTGAATCAATTTCAAATATGCTTCCCACGTTGCCGGTAATTATTGAGTACCGAATTTCAGCATTTTTGCCACTATCTCGATCAATAGCCATAACTTGAACAATTTTTGAGCCTAATGCTGCACTCTCTGGAACTTTACTTTGAATAATTTTAGCTGTAAACTCAGGAGAATGATCATTATGATCATGTACATTTACTATTAATTTTGCATAATTTCTCTTCCCTGGTGTTCCTTGATCCTTTACAAATGCAATTAGTATGTGCTGAGATGTCTTTTCAAAGTCAAGTTTCTGTGTGACTATTACATTGCCGCTTATGGAATCTATTCGAAACAAAGTTAGAGATGTTGGATCTTGTGCAGCATGTAGTTGGTAGAACAACTTTTTATCCTCATCTTTGTCAGTTGCATGGAGTTGCATAATAACAGATTCTTCTTCAATATTTTCAGATATATTAACATGGTATATCTCTTTAGTAAATTGTGGTGCATTATCATTCGTGTCAACAACTTGAATATATAGCCAAGTGTGTGCCATATTTAAGCCATCAGTTACACTAATTGATAGATTGTAAGAGGTTTGTGTTTCATAATCCAAATACTTTGCCAGCAGTACATTTCCAGTATCTCTTCCAATGTAAAAGTGATTTTCCTCATTTCCTTCTAATAAAAATAAAATAAAAATGATCAATTTATAAATGACATTTAGGTACAGAAACTAACAGTCATAAATTTTAACACATTTAAATCTATTTCATTTAAATATCACTTATGTACGCGCATCATAATTTATGATATATAAAATATTAATCAACCAACTATTTTGTATTTTTATATTTAGAGAACTTACCACTGATATTATACCATAGCTGGATGTTGTTTTCATCAACTGCCTGAATTTGTGTCACTAAGAAACCAGGCTTATCGTTTTCTGTCAGATCTACAATATTATTTTTTGACTTTTTCGCGATTGAAAGAGAATTCGGTAAATTTGGTGATATAGGAATGATCACTATATTCACTAATGCGGTTTGACTCTTTTTAGGGACGCCATTATCCTCAGCTTTAACATTAATTTCAAATTCAGAGTCAGTGTCGAAGGCCTTTGTAAAAAATATATGTCCGCTAAAGCTATCAATACGGAACTTGTTTTTTTTCTTCCCAGATTTGATTGAATATGTTATTCGACTGTTTTCCCCGTCATCGTTGTCAATTGCGTGAACCTAAGATATATTAAGGAAATCCAAGATTTTGGTCAAGTAACATTAAGCCACTTATACGTACCTGAAATATAGATTTGTTTATTTGTGTCGTTGAAGGAACTTGTACTTTATAAACACGTTGATCAAAGACTGGGCTGTTATCGTTAATATCTAAAACCGATACCACCACTCGTGTAGTAGATGTCAATATAGGTGATCCGTTGTCGGATATAGATATCTGAAATACATCAAAACAAATAAGGTGTGAAGAAGTCTTTTCTTAGAAATATTAAATATTTATAATTGAAGTAAACAAATTCAAGTATTTATAGACGGGAGTGGCCGATTACGAAAGAGCCTAAGAAATCAGCTTAGACAGTACACACACAGAAAACCCGAACGGCTGGTAGATAAAACTGTTAAATTGTGGGTGGTCGACTAGGATACGCCTGAACCCTGTTCAATCTGCATTTTTAACATACGACAGTACGTAAACATATAAAACAAGTAAAAACCTTGCAATCGGGCGCTACTTACCAGCACATATATTTTATATTAAATTAATCTTAAATTCTCACGGTCTCCGCTCAAATTAGCTTTCGATTAAAAATTTTAATCGGAGAAGGTCATCGAAATTTGAATGGGGACCTAAGTTTAGAACCTTAGCAAAGACACGCACCGCCAAGCAAAAACAAGTAAGAGTTCTCTAGTCGAGACTGCTCGACTAGGAGATCCCCTGAACCCTGCGAAGAACCGCGATTCCTAAGAACCGCTGAAAGGTGCCGATCATATGAGATATTAAATGTTTAATAACTTTTTTTCTAAACAAACTGTTGTGATCAAATTTGCTTGATCATGACATTCATATGTATGTATGTGCCAAAGCACAAGTCTCTAGTACTTGAAATACGTGTTTTACAAATTTGAAGCGAAGGAGGTGTGGCATCCAAAATTTAACAAAAACCGAAATTGCAGAAAAGATCGACGCGTTCAAACATACGGACAGGGCTAAATCGGCTCGGCTTATCTTCCTGATCAAAACAATAAGGTATATATACTTAATGGGGTCTACCACGCCTCCTTCTGCCTGTTACATACATTTTCACAAAAACATTATACCCTTTTTTCCCTTTTGCAATGGGTTCAAGGTATAAATACATTCCCACTATTATAGAACCACACGTTAACTTACCTCTAAAATATGTTCTGCCTGATTCTCTCTGTCAAGTTTCCGTTCAGTTGTTTTAAGAACTCCTAAATACATATAAATTGTGATTTTTATTTTATTTCATTGATTTTAAATTTATTGTTGATTATTGTGTTTACCTGTATACGGTTCTATATCGAAATAGCCAATAAGATTTCCAGAAGTAATACTGTAGGTAATTGTTTGGAAAGGATCAATATCAGGATCAGTTGCCTTGAGCTGAATGATTTCATTTTTCCCAGAGCTACCTTCTGTGACATTTACATAATAGACCGGTTTGATTGTCAATGGAATGTTATCATTTTCATTTTCAATAACGATATAAACCTGAAAGGTCAGAAATAATTTGTGTATTATTACCCACTTGTATTATGTAATTCTTACCTTAACACAGTTACTCAGAGGCACTATAGCATTATCTTGAGCGCAAAGAGTCAACCAGTAAAAACTCTTCGTTTCCGCATCCAGTTGAGTTAAAGAATGAATAGATCCTAAAGAAAAGCTATAATTAATGAATAAAACAATTTACAAGGACTTTTTGCTTATTACCTTCATTATTAACAGAAAAACTACCAAGCCCATCGCCACCAGTGATTGAATATGATATTTTAGAATTAAGATCCATTGAGTCCATATCCCGAGCGGTAACATTCATGACTAAAGTGCCTTTTGGCATATTCTCTTTTATTTTTCCCTCATAAATAAAGTCATCAAACTCTGGAGCGTATCGATTTTCGTTTACATCAATTATTTCGAATATGACGGGCATGTCAACTGTTAATGATGGGACTCCGCAGTCTATTGCACTTACAACAAGGTTGTGTACTTGACGATTTTCATAATTTAAAAACCCTTCCGTGCGTATAGCACCAGTGTGTTTATCAATTTTAAATAGATTAGGCTCCTGTACATCCTCCTTGAGTGAGAAAAGTATTTCTGCATTTTGTCCCAAATCTTTGTCAAATGCTTCAATAACAGAAACCACAGTTCCTCTGGGCACATCTTCGCGAACTTTGAAAATATACTCTTGCACTCCGAATATTGGTGCATTGTCATTAACATCATCAACTAAGACATACACCACGGCTTCTGCTGATAATACAGGATAACCAAAATCTTTCGCAATGATATGTAATTCGTATTTATCAGTCTGCTCTCTATCTAATAATTCATTTACGATAATGCATCCAGTTGTTTTGTTAATAATGAATTCCTTAAACTCGACAGATAGGTCATACATAATTTCTGCATTAATCCCCAAGTCTGCATCTGTTGCATGTACACAATATACTATGGTACCTTTTGGTGCATTTTCTGGCAGTCGAAGTGTTGCTAACGATTTTTGTAAGACCGGGGGATTATCGTTTGCATCAATTATTGTTATAGGAAGTATTTTAGAATCAGATTTTGTCGGTTGACCAAGATCATACACTGTTAGGTTTAAAATATATTCACTTAACCGTTCTCTATCTAAGTAGCCAATAATTTGTAGTTCCCCACCGTCCGGGTCTATGCGAAACACTGAATCGTAATCACCATCTGCAATTGCAAATACGAGTTTTCCATTATACCCCAGATCTCGGTCTCTAGCTTCGATCACAGCTACCGTAGTGCCCAATTGAATACTTTCATTTAAAGTAAGTTCTTGAGGAAAATTAACAAATTCAGGTCTATGAATATTTTGGCCATATCGACTAGGCGTTAGTACCAAATCATTAACTTCAAAATACGTCACATTCCTCATATTATTTTTCTCTGCCAAAGCTAATGTTTCTGCTAGTCTTCGTGCAACACCAGTTTCTCGACACTCAAACGTTCCGTAGCCGTGTAAAATATTTCTGAGATCTCTTGCATAATCCACATCAAGATGTATATTGATACTCAACTCATCTGAAAAATGAGTGCCATCTGTCGCAGATACTTTCAGCACTCGGTCATTTACAGCAACATCCATTAAATTGCAACCAATTGATATAGTTCCTGTGTTTGAATCTAAGTTAAAGCAACCATCTTCGTTTCCAAATATTAGCCGATATGAAATAACATCACCCACATCAAAATCAACCGCAGAAATGGTAAAGACTTCAGAGCCAATCGGTGCCGATTTAATTATTTTGCCGTAACAATTAACACGCTGAAATTGTGGCCTATTATCATTAATATTTCTTACAATTATATCTAGGGCAATTTCAGTTTGCCTTCTATATGGTAAGCCCCAATCTGACGCGCGCACAAGCAGAGTATAGTTCCTTTGCATTGTTTCGTAATCAATTAGGTTAGTTGTCTTAATAACTCCAGAAAAGTGATCAATTTCAAATGGAACTTCGTTAAGGTTTGCTATACTGTAAGATATGTATGCATTTTCACCAGAATCCTTGTCTTTCGCTGTGAGCTTTACAACAAATGAGCCAGCTAATTCATTTTCATTTATTTTTTTGATGGTATTAACGTTTTCAAATATTGGATCATTATCATTCATATCTTCGATAGTAATTTTTACTTTGGCAGATGATTGTTTCCGGGAACCAACATCTGCTTGATCAATGGCAGAAACGGTTAAGGTGTAACTCGATTTCGTTTCGGCATCCAGTCGCTTTTGTGTATATAACATTCCAGAGTCCGGATTTATTCGGAACTCCCCACCTTCGTTGCCACCTACCACTTCCAAATACACCAAAGCAAATTTTCCAAAATTAGGGTCGCTAACCTTAAGCCTAATAACAGGCATGTTAATCGGAGCCGTTTCCGGAATGGAAACTTCGTATATTTCTTGTGTGAATATCGGAACATTTTTTATTTCCGGAAGTATTTGTAACGTAATTGTTTTAAATGTGGATTTGGAGGGCCTCCCAGAATCTTCAGCTCGTAGTGTTAAATTATATGTGTAAATTTGTTCATATAATTTTGCGAATTTATTGAGTTCAATATAATATTCATCAGTGGTCTCTGCGGGAATTAAATTAAATGTACTATCTGGATTTCCATCTATTATTTCCAACTTCTGTATCTCTCCATTTTTCCCAATATCTTTATCATGCACCTTTACTATTCCGTAAATAAGAGAGTCCGAATTCGGTATCACACTCGAAAATGTTTTTGCATAAATTTCGGGAGCATTGAGATTGACCTTTAAAAATCGAATTTTTATATTTTAGTTAAATAAACCAGTTTTGTTTATATTTATTATACATTTTTATACTTATTTATGACGGATTTAAGCGGCGTGGCACATCGGAATCCTAGACCGCTCGCTTCGACTGCGAAAAACCGCTATTCCGAACATTCTCCGTTTATTTCATATATGTATGTACATATGTATATGTACGTGCATTACAAGCAGCACATACACACACACAGGCGACGCAGTCACACACCGCTGCGCTTGGGCTGCTCAATGTATGCCAATTCACAGGGATCCACATGAAAAATATCTTATAGGTTCTGAGATCGACGCGTTCATACATACGGACAGACAAACGAACAGGGCTAATTCGACTCGGATTGTGTCTCTGATCAGGAATATATATACTTTATGTGGTCTGCCACGCCTCCTTCTGCCTGTTACACACATTTCAACTAAACCTGATATATATATCCTGATTTCCCATTTTCTATGGGTTCAGGGTATAAAAACTATGGCGGATATATCTTTGTCCAGTTGGGGTGTGGTAAATTGGGTAACGTCAAAATATGAAACGTGACTACAAAGATCAAAGACCAAAAATTATATACAGTGCTGTCTGGGTATAGTGAACACCCATAATTTTTATATGGAGTTCTCTAAATAGTGAAAAATTGAAAATCTCTAAATAACGAATTTTTACAAAAATTTTCTTACGAAAATGCAAAAATTAGTCCACTATACCCAGACAACACTATATTTATTATTGTTCTTATTATATTTTATATTTACATCTTTTTTGAAGCACATGAATGAGCGTTGCAAATCGGTAGAGCCCGAATGCAACGTTCTTACTTGATTCTAATACTTTTTGTAGTTTTCTTTTAAATTACATAAAAAGAAATGCTCGGACTTTATTTTAATTAACATTATTAGTCTATACTAAAATGGATTTTAGTGCAATCACTGCATTATTATGATTTTATTTAAATCATTTAAGATAGGACATTCTGTGTTTGCATTTAAAATGTAAAAATATGGTTAATCATGTTACTAATGTTAATTACCTGTTTTACAGTTATTATAACTTTAGCTTTGCTGGCTTGATGAGATTGTTGATTTATAGCAGCACCCCTGTCATTGGCTAAAACAATAAGCTCGTAGTGTGAAGTCTCAGCGTAGTTGAGCTGTTTCAAAATGGTTATATCTCCAGTTGTTGGATGAATCGCAAAGCTTTCGCTCTCTATTAAAAAACTGTAATAGATTTCACCATTGACTCCTAGGTCAGCATCATCAGCAATAACTTTTAAAATACTTTCATGTTTCGAAGTATCCTCTGAAACGGTTACCGCGTACTCAGTAGGATAAAATAGTGGACTCAAGTCATTTCGATCCAATACTTTAACATGGATCGTCGTTTCAGTTTCATATATTGTGTTGTTTTTACCATTGGAATAAGTAATATGCGCCCGAACTTTTAGATTATATTCCTCAGTTTTTTCTCTATTCAAAACGACATTGCTCGTTCGTGTTCGAATACTTAAGAAGGCAAAGTTCCCAACAAGTCTTTCTTCAGCTTTAAAAAGCTTATCTTTATCGCCACCTATTATTCTATATTTAATATCGTGTTTTGAATCTATTGTAATTCCTGCCAAGTCCTCGTGCAATACTCCTTTAGTGTATGTTTTTCCAAGACTGTTTTCCGGTATTGTTACATTATATGTTTTATGGGTAAAGTCTGCCTTCTTATCCAAAAGTGACTTTCGATGAGAAAGAGTAGCTCCGGCTGCATCGTCCGTTGAAAAAGCAGGTTGAAGCAAGCAAACAAAACTGGTTAATAATATCCACTGAAGTAAGAAACATTTTTTTCTCTTAACAGTGTGGGCATAATTTTTTAAATGCATATTAGACATTAGCTATTTTTCTCCACATGGTATTCAGTCCTACAAATAAATATGCAAAAAAAAATTACAAAATTAGCGGAATATTTAAAATATATATGTATATATTAAAAAATGTTCTTGTTTTCTTTATGATTTTTTATTTTTATTAATTTTTATACCGTATGCCCATTGAAAAGGGAAAGTGAATTTGGATACAAATCAGAGCTTACAAAAAACAGATGAGCGTTTTTTCTTTACGCTCAAAGTCAGAGCAGGAGCGAAAAAAGAACAAATATTTCGCTCTCGCTCTGAGCAAGAGTGATTTCTTCTTGTTTGAATCGGTCTTGCATGAGGGTTGTTTTTTGGCTTTTTTGTGTCGATCTCTTTTGCCGATCATCTGCTCGAGAGTGAAAAATTGTTTGCGCGCGATTTGAGCCTCAGAAGTGAGCAAATGACTGAAAGTCTTTTGATCACTCTTTTATGTTAATTTGCCTTGTTGAAAAAAAAACGTTTTTTTTTTTGTATTAAGAATATTTCTTTAATTAGTTCTTAACTTATACTACTTATTGTTTAGTTTAATACAAAGTAATAAATTTAAACAGTCTGTGCTTATCGAACTGTAGGACTAAAAATGCGCGTTCTACAGGCACCTGAGTTACCGGTGTAGCTAGAACTACCTGTGCGAGCGCATTTAAATGTGGCAGTTTATGCTTGATATCATTAACAAATTAAAATATTTCGTAAATTTAAGATACTTTGAGTAATACCATAACAAAGTACGTTTGCATCGTTGCATAAATAAAGATAAATACAACTGTGAAGGTCGTTTATAAATAGAGAAAAAATGAACGGTGACTACCCTGATTTACACCTGACAAGATGAAGACTTGTTTCGAAAAAGCTGTTCTCAATAAAGTTCTTTGGGTTCTATCCTTTAAACACAATGAAATCCAGAAAAAAAAAGTTTAGAAGAAAAACCCATAGGATCAACTTTTTAAAGTAATACTATATGATGAACTGAATCAAATGCTTTCCTGAAATCTGTCAATTCTAATAGAACGAAAGCGAAATAATCCATTTAAAAAAATGTTATAAAGTTGATGTTATTTTTTTAAATAACTTCGGAATAGCAGATAGTTTTGGAATACCCCTGTAATTATAAACGTAAGACCTCCCTTTTTTATGTAGAAGGAAATACAGAGGTATCAAGGGACAAGCTAAGCAGCTTTAGTAATGGAAACTGAATGGAATCACTGTATTCTTTAATAATGCAACTGGGAATAATAATATTTGTTGAAGAAATGAAATAAGGGTATGAAGTTGGAGTTACAGATGAATAAGTTGATTGAAAACAATTAAGAAAACTCTAGTCGGGCGCCCGACTAGGAGATACCCTGAACCCAGTGCTATCTGCGTTTTTAAAAATACTGCATAGTTTGCATTTAGTATAAAAGCACACAAAATTAAATTCAATTCATTTTCAATTGTTTAGCCAATAGCACCATCTATGTTTCGATAGAATAGCGCCATCCATGTTTCGATTCAATTGAGCAGCTGATAATTCGCAAATCATAGCGCCATCTATTGGAAATATGTACACTAAAACTTGCGGTTCTTAGAATTTTCTAGATGCACGCAGTTCAATGTGTATGTATGTGTGCACACGTATAGGAAAACAGTTTGCTTTGCGCTGCTGGTCACGTGTTTGGCCGATTGGCCAAACGTTTTTTTAATAACTTCTGCGCGAATTAATGAATTTGAATGAAATTTTCAGCTTATGATCAACATATTTTATTTAATTTTTTCCAATTTTAAAAAATGCAAACCCATTCATTTATTGACTTTGAGTGCAACTAACCTCAATTTAAATATTTTGGGAAATTTGGAGCCTGTATCAAAAATTTAACAAAAATCAAAACTAAATAAAATAAATATAAAACAAACAAAAAAATTTGGGGACTCTAACGTGATAACGTTTTTAATCAATTAAAACGATAGTTGTTTTTTTTTTTTTAAACAAACTTGATCTGCGCACTCTATATAGGGATCTACATAACAATTTCAAGTCTCTAGCTCTTATAGATTCTGAGATCGACGTGTTCACACATACGGGCGGACAGGGCTAAATCGACTCGGCTTGTCTCCCTGATGAAGAATATATATTCTTTATAGGGTATGCCACGACTCCTTCTGCCTGTTACATACATTTCAACAAAAACATTATACCCTGATTTCCCATTTTCAATGAGGAATCATGATAATTGGAAGTATTGATCAATCCATGGAAAATGTGGAAGGTAAACTTGAATACTTACGCTTCAAATTCACAAAGGAATCAAATTTCTCTGTGTCACGAGAAAACTGACTTTTGCAACGAATAAGGTAATTCTCATAGCAACGAGTATTTTAAATGTTAAAATTTGACTTGACTATCGAATATTGAGACTAGTCAATAATGGAGCCAGACTTTTTAGTTTTTAAAACATTCGGACTTCATGTTTCTTAATAACTTGTCAACTTAAACACAAACTAAACAAGTAAGAACGTTGCTGTCGGACGCAACCCACAGCGAAATACTATTTCACGACCCAAGAGCACACAGGGGAATCTATCACATTACATTTTTTTAAATTTAACCTTAAATCCCCACTGTCGCCGCTCAAATTAGCTGCAGATTAAAACTTTTCATTGGAGGTAGCCAGACAGTTTCAATTAGAATCGAAGCTTAGAGATGCCACCTCTCTCGATTTATCTCGATTGCCTTACCTTAGCAAGAACACGCACCTAAATCGAGAGATGTGGCATCTCTCCAAGTAAGAGAGGTGGCAGCTCCCAAAAGTGAGAGAGGTGGCAACTCAGAAAATATGATATACATAAGTTCGTTGGCGAGGTGTGGCATCGAACCCCGGTGCGGTCATGTTGATATTTTTGTTACATTTTCTTTATTTAGTTATTTTGTATTAATAAAATATTCTTTTCTAACACATATATATAATTTGGCAAATCAAAAGACAAGGTCAAAGGTCACAAAGTCATTATGTGGCGCGTTATTGGCTCAGAAGCTGCAGATGTTTCAGTTTTGATTTGCCACGCCCCCAGTGGCCGTAGACAAGTAATTTTTGGCATGTGCATAAAGTGGGCGTTTAAGAATATAACTGTAAAGTTTGGATGCTTACATTCGAAAAATGCGAAAATTACAGGGTATTTTTCTGTATGTCACGCCCCTTTTGGGGCGTAACAATAATTTTTGGGGAATCGATAGAGGAGGCCCCCAGTAACCTAGCATCCAAGTTTGAAGCTTCTAGCACTAAAACTGTGGGAGATATAAGCTGATATTTGTTGCCACGCCCCCTGAGGGCGTAGATATATCCGCCATAGCTTATCGGTCGTGGGATGTTAACCCGAGTATATATACCAAGTCTCAAGTCTCTAGCATCAATAGTGCTCAAAATATAACGAAACTAGTAAAATCACTATAAATTCAGATCCGATTTGCCACGCCCCTAGCAGGCGTGGCCATAAAATTTTTTGGCGATCTTTATAGGATCGTAACAGTAACCCACGTGCCAAATTTGGGCGTTCTAGCTTTAAAACTGTAGAAGATACAGTTTGACCCGATTTGCCACGCCCCCCAATGGGCGTAGATATATCCGCCATAGCTTTTTGATTTTGGGATGTCGACATGAGTGTTCAGTTAAAATCCCAACTCTCTAGCCCTTCTAGAAGTAGTGTTTCTGAGATACAGGAAAATGCATTTTCCGATTTGCCACGCCCCTAGTGGGCGTATCGGGAAAATCTTGACACTTTATCAGACGAGGGTATACACGAGTATATATTTCAAATTTCAAGTCTCTAGCTTCAATAGCGTCGAAATGGTTTGCGTTCATACGGACAGACGGACAGACGGACGGACAGCATGACGGACATTGCACAAAACCAATATACTATATCACTACGTGAAATAGTATAACAATTTTGTATAAAGCCTAAGAACAAACAGATCAAATGTTTCAAATTATCACTAACCCGATGGGGGTATTTTATTTTCCGTGATATAATGTATTATAATTCGCGGATAATACATGAAATGCACTGTGCAACGAGTAATCCGATGTGAGCAGTGGTAAATGCAACGGACGAAAGTGCCTAGTTGTTCTTGAAGGAACAACCTTTTGGTTACAAAAGGATCATTGAACTCTTTTGCCCAACGTTTAATAAAGCCAAACACTTTTAGCTTCATTTTATAATGGTTGAGATATGAGTATTGAAGCGAAGTTTTGTATCGAAAAGTACACCAAGATCTTTGACAGAAAAAATGCGTTGCAGGGAATCGCTATTAATTGAATAATTAGCAATGTATGGAGTAGTACGACAGAAGGTCATTGTCATACATTTAGAACAATTTAAACGCAGCCTATTGGCCAAGCACCAAAGTTGGAAGGAATTAAGATCATCTTGTAATCATTAATGATTGATTGTATTACAATAAGAAAGGCATAGTTTTACGTCATCATCATACATGAAGATCTTTGAATAATAAATACAACTGGAAATAGAGTAAAAAGTAAAGGTCCGAGATGACTACCCTGAGGTATACCTGAAAGAAAACTTTCGTTTACTAGGGAAGTAAATTCTAGCAGATTAGTCGAGGTTGATCGATTAACAACAAATCCATGTTGGAATGGCGAAATAATTAATTTAAAAAATTGTAAGGTTGAAGTTATTTTTTCAAATAACTTCGGAATAGTCGATAGTTTGGCAATGCCCCTGTGTAATTAGAAATGTCAGACCTCCCATCTTTTTTATTTAAATAGAGGAATAATGAAAGACTCTTTCTAAATAGACGGGAATACAGAGGTCTCCAGAGATAAGTTAAAAACCTTAAGTAAAGGTAACTGAAGGGATTCACAGCATTCCTTTATAACACAACTAGGAATATTATCAGCTCCAGGTGAGTAGGATGATTTCATTGACCGAATAGTTGAAATCAGAGAATCAAGGGAAATATTGGAACATTTGAAAAAGAGATATAATAAGGGTAAGACGTTTTATAGGGGTCTACAGATGAGTAAGTTGATTGGAAGAAATCAGCAAAAAGATCAGAGGAATCATGATCATTGCAAGAATTGATAGACTCAAGAAAAAAGATAAACTGGAAGACTTGCGTTTATAATTCACAAAGGAATACAAATTTTTAGGGTCACGGGAACACACTCATCAATAAGAGAGATTAAAGTAGCAAAGCAAAATTGAACTTATTGTAACAACGAACTTTTGATGGAGTACTTTCACAAATTGGAGGGACAGTGATACCTCCAATGTAGGACGATGATCAAGAACATTAATGCTTGAGTCATAATTAATAAAAACCAGACCAAGCAATTGATTCAGATAATTTGTGATTAAATTCATCTGAGACAGAAATAGAAAGTAATTCATTAAAGAAAAAATTATCAATTGTAGGAATAAGGGCACTTGAACTAGGATTAGAGATCCAAGAAGTGTTCGGTATATTAAAGTCACCCAACACCAGAAAGAAATCATTATCCTTTACGTGTTAATAAATTTCTTTTATCAGTCATATGTTGCGCATAAACTTGAACATCAGAAGAGGGGGGCATATATAAACAAGTAATAACAAGTAAGAAAACTCTAGTCGAGACTGCTCGACTAGGGTATACCCTGAACCCTGCGAAGAACCGCTATTCCGTGCATTCTCAATTTCTTTTATATACTTATGTATATATATGTTCATTACACACACAGGCGCACGCACACACATGTGGAAGTCGGTGCGTCAGCTGTTCTTAGGCTGCTTTGCATGGCAATATTATGAGAAATTAAATGCTTAATAACTTTTTTTCTAGAGTAACGATTTTGATGTTAGGCGTGATCATGTCATCCATATTTATGTATGTGCCAAAGCACAAGTCTCTAGTATTTGATATACGGGAGTTACAAATTTGAGGCGAAGGGAGCGTGGCACCCAAAATTTAACAAAAACCGAAATTGCGTAAGGCTCACATAACACTAAATGCAAAATTAAAAGACTCTAGCTAGAAAGATGAATTATATAGAATTATATAACTGAGCATCGATTTCGTTTTTAATCGATAACATTAAAATTAAGACAGCTATCGATTTTTTTAACAAACTCGATCTTTTCGTGCTATACAGGAACCTACATAAAAAATTTCAAGTCTCTAGCTCTTATAGGTTCTGAGAACGACGCGTTCATACATACGGACAGACGGACAGACGAACATGGCTATATCAACTCGGCTTGTCATCCTGATCAAGAATATATATACTTTATGGGGTCTGCCACGACTCCTTCTGCCTGTTACATACATACGCCTTCCAACAAAAACATTATACCCTGAATTCCCATTTTCAATGGGTTCAGGGTATAAAAAGGAAGCAAGATTTAAGAGCTAGTTTAACAGCAACTATCTCGACATCAGAGATGCTGAAAAAATGAATGGTTCGGAGAGAATATTAGATTTAACACCTAATACGAGACAGTCGATCACGTTTCAGTTAGGGCGATAATATCAAAACGAACACTGAAATTACTCAAAAAAATGCTTAGAATTCAGACCACGAACGTTTTAATATACTAAGAAGATCTGTGAAGAATGTTGAACTGTTATTAGTTTTTTGGAACAATATTGGATGAATATTGTACCGAGGAATAGTTTAGCAAACCCGGAGACAGCCTTTTTTGCAGCCATTTTTTCATAAGTTCTTATTCTATAATTATAATAACTATGGTTGTAAAGTAGTTTATTTATTTATTTCGCGCTCACAGAAAATTTTTTGTATGCATACGCTTAAATTAAAATTGATTTTTTTTCCGAAACTAGAGCGAATTCAGTTGTAATTTTTTTGCAAGTATGTGATACAGACGTTTTCTAAACGAGCTGCATTAAAATTAAAATTTCGTAAAATATCAACATACGATCATTTCGCGGGAATGTGTCGATATGATCTACATATTTTATTAGTTTTTTCTAATTTAAAAAAAGCCAACTAATTCATATATTGACTTTAATTGCAATTTCCTTCAATTTAAATATCTAGCTCTAAAGACGTGGGAGATATAATTTAATAACTAACTTTCGATAACGATTTTAATTGATAACATAAACAAGTAAGAGTGCTCTATTCGAGACTGCTCGACAAAGAGATCCCCTGAACCCTGCGAAGAACTGCGATTCCTAAGAGCCGCTAACATTCTCCGTTACTTTTATATGTATGTACATATGTAGCAAGCAATACATACACACACACAGAAGCACGCAAAAGCACACAATCTGCTAACTGTGCATTATGACTCGAACGATTTTGATCAAATTTGTTAGGCCTGATCATGACGTTCATATGTGTGTATGTGCCAAAGCACAAGTCTCTAATACCTGAAATACGTGATTTAGCAATTTGAGGCGAAATAGCAATTTGAGGGCGTGGCATCCAAAATGTAACAAAAACCGAAATTGCAGAAGGCTCAAATAACACTAAATGCTAAATTTGAAGACTCTAACTATAAAGATGAATTAAATAGAATTTTATAACTAAATGAAGATATCGGTTTTTAATCGATAACATTAAAACGATGATAGTTATCGAATATTTGAAACAAACTCGATCGAATCGTACTATACACAAACTTCCAAAAAAAATTTGAAGTCTCTAGCTCTTATATCTTCTGAGATCGACGCGTTCAAACATACGGACAGACGGACGGACGGACAGACAGACAGATGGACAGGGCTAAATCGACTCGGCTTCTCTCCTGATCAAGAATATATATACTTTATGGGGTCTGCCACGCCTCCTTCTGCCTGTTACATACATTTTCACAAAACCATTATACCCTTTTTTCCCATTTTCAATGGGTTCAGGGTATAACAAGTAAGAACGTTGCTGTCGGACGCAACCCACAGCGAAATACTATTTCACGCCCCAACAGCACACAGGGGCATCTATCACATTACATTTTTTAAAATTTAACCTTAAATCCCCACTGTCGCCGCTTAAATTAGCTGCAGATTAAAACTTTTCATTGGAGGTAGCCAGACAGTTTCAATTAGAATCGAAGCTTAGAGATGCCACCTCTCTCGATTTATCTCGATTGCCTTACCTTAGCAAGAACACGCACCTAAATCGAGAGATGTGGCATCTCTCCATATAAGAGAGGTGGCAACTCCCAAAATGAGAGAGGTGGCAACTCAGAAAATGTGATATACATAAGTTCGTTGGCGAGGTGTGGCATCGAACCCCGGTGCGGTCATGTTGATGTTTTTGTTACATTTTCTTTATTTAGTTATTTTGTATTAATAAAATATTCTTTTCAAACCCATATATATAATTTGGCAAATCAAAAGACAACGTCAAAGGTCACAAAGTCATTATGTGGCGCGTTATTGGCTCAGAAGCTGCAGATGTTTCAGTTTTGATTTGCCACGCCCCCAGTGGCCGTAGACAAATAATTTTCGGCATGTGCATAGAGTGGGCGTTTAAGAATATAACTGTAAAGTTTGGATGCTTACATTCGAAGAATGCGAAAATTACAGGGTATTTTTCTGTATGTCACGCCCCTTTTGGGGCGTAACAATAATTTTTGGGGAATCGATAGAGGAGGCCCTCAGTAACCTAGCATCCAATTTTGAAGCTTCTAGCACTAAAACTGTGGGAGATATAAGCTGATATTTGTTGCCACGCCCCCTGAAGGCGTAGATATATCCGCCATAGCTTATCGGTCGTGAGATTTTAACCCGAGTATATATACCAAGTCTCAAGTCTCTAGCATCAATAGTGCTCAAAATATAACGAAACTAGTAAAATCACTATATATTCAGATCCGATTTGCCACGCCCCTAGTAGGCGTGGCCATAAAATTTCTTGGGCGATCTTTATAGGATCGTAACAGTAACCCACGTGCCAAATTTGGGCGTTCTAGCTTTAAAACTGTAGAAGATACAGTTTGACCCGATTTGCCACGCCCCCAATGGGCGTAGATATATCCGCCATAGCTTTTTGATTTTAGGATGTCGACATGAGTGTTCAGTTAAAATCTCAACTCTCTAGCCCTTCTAGAAGTAGTTTTTCTGAGATACAGGAAAATGCATTTTCCGATTTGCCACGCCCCTAGTGGGCGTATCGGGAAAATCTTGACACTTTATCAGACGAGGGTATACACGAGTATATATTTCAAATTTCAAGTCTCTAGCTTCAATAGCGTCGAAATGGTTTGCGTTCATACGGACAGACGGACAGACGGACGGACGGACAGACGGACAGACGGACGGACAGCATGACGGACATTGCACAAAACCAATATACTATATCACTACGTGAAATAGTATAATAAGTAAGTACCTATCGATTTTTGAAACAAACTCGATCTGCGCGTGCTATACGTGAACCTAAAAAATTTCAAGTCTCTAGCTCTTATAGGTTCTGAGATCGACGGGTTCACACATACGGACAGAAGGACACGGCTAAATCAACTCAGATCAAAAATATAAGAATATAAGTCTCTTAACATCGCCATATAGTTTTTTGATCGGATATGGATCTGGGGGCTAAGTCGGCCAAGCCAAGACTTCAATTTTTATGGACGCAAAACAATCTTGAGCAAAGGACTCGCATATTTTGGACCCAATCGGTCTAAAACGTCCATTAAAAAAATATTTCCCAACTATTATATAGTAGCACTATAGTTTAAATTAATTGGATGTACACATTTTTGTCAAATATTTGATTTAAAATATGGTTTTCACATGATACCAGCCTATGACAAGCAGTCCCATGTCATAGTGCTCGGACCCCCGGATGTGGCCGTCCACAAAAAGTCTCAAAGTTAACTTGGAATGATGTTCCATGGTTTTTTAGACTCAATGTCGTACTCTTTAGTATCTTTCTCTTTGGTGGCAACCAAATAGAACAATTTTGTTTTCATTCGCATACTGTACGGTGTCCCATCTATTGATATGCCGGATTCTGTGAACTTTGCGCATTGAAATTTTTGGCGGTATAGCACTTTTTTTTAAATGGGTCCTTTTCAAGGACTTCTGACGGATGAATTATATTGCTTAGGGCGATAACGAACTATGAGATCCCAAATTGTTTTAATTTTATTCGTTTTTAGTTTCTTTTTCTGTAGCTAACGGACTAATGCTATCGTAACACACAATTGGTGGATCCACTACCAAGTTAGTTTCGGAAACAAACTCGATCTTCGCGTCATGGGGCATGTCACGCCTCCTTCTCCCTGTTATATACTTCTTAACAAAGCCATTATACACTGATTTCCTATTCTCAACGGGTACCGGGTATTAAAAACTAAAATATTAATATTTTCAGCTGATTGGAACGTCAAAAAGTAGACTTTATCGACTCTCAGGTAATAGCAAACAGAAACATTGTAGTTGCAAAGCTATTCACAGATATCTAAAAGATTCATTCAAAATTGTTCAATTTGCTTCCAATTCGACTAAGTCAGCAGCTACGATTAAGGCATTAGCCGGTGTAAATGGAAGCCATTCAAAAAGTAAAAAATATCCACCTCTGGATGCTATACACAAAGAAAAACGGCTTTAATATGCGAAAGAATACACAGACGTAAAGTTTGACCAAAAGAAGGCCAAGAAGTTATCCAATGATTATTTGCAGGGATGAACCGAAATATAATATATTTTTTGTATCCTATAACAAGTAAAAAGGATGGAGAAAAACAAATACTGGGATACTGACAATTTATTTCCAGCTGTGAAGCATGGTATAAAGTCGGTGATGGTATGTGGATGTATGTCAGCTAGTTTCGTCAGTAATTTGGTATTTATAAAAACATGATAAAGGATAACTTAATACCAAGTGACGAAATATTGTGCATTCAGAGCAGTTTTAAGCTATATGAATAT
Organism: Drosophila paranaensis; assembly: GCA_035047545.1. NCBI lineage: Eukaryota > Metazoa > Arthropoda > Insecta > Diptera > Drosophilidae > Drosophila > Drosophila paranaensis. The sequence goes on along the minus strand of JAWNPL010000142.1, from coordinate 147,106 downwards.
AACGACCTAAACATTACATCGTTGAATTCCAAGACATTTGCACTATCAAACTTTCCAAAAGTGATGTAAACTCCGGCTCAGTGTCTAGATAAAACAAGTAAGAGTGCTCTAGTCGAGACTGCTCGACTAAGAGATCCCTAGTAGAGGTGGGCATGGGCTGGGCTTTTGTAGGGTACCCCTGGGTTTAATAGCTTATATAACCAAAACTATAAGAGATATCTATAAATGTTAAACGCAGGTTGTAAGTGTGATGTTTTAACTAATACAATAATAATTCATTTATTTTTCAAACATATTTTTAATATATAAAAATATTAAATAACTAAAAAATGACAGAAGTTGCACTCCACAGCTTATTTCAACCACTTATGGAAATACATTACTAAAGCTAAGTGTTTTTCTAAATAACTAAAAATTAATATTTGGTGTGACCACCCTTTTGTTTTACTACCATTTAAGCCGGTAACTTCTGGCGTAATTTTATCCCATTCCTCAACTAAAGCCGTTTTCAGGTCTGATTTGTTAGATATTTTGCGTTTTCGAATGTTTGTCTCCAAAATCGCCCACAAATTTTCGATAACATTTAAGTCTGGTGATTGGGCTGGTGGTTTCATGACATGGGGACAGTTCCACATCAACCAAGTTTGCACAATTCCCGCTGTGTGTTTCGGGTCATTGTCTTGGTAGAATCTGAAGTCCTCCTTGATGCCCAGTTTCTCAGCACTTTGAATTAAATTTGACTTCAAAATTTCAAGGTACTTGGTTTTATCCATCGTTGTCTCAATGAACTCCAAGTTACCAACACCTTCTGCTGACATACAGGCCCAAACCATAATGTTGCCTCCGCCGTGCTTCACTGTAGCCCTCAAGTTTTTTGCATCTAGCTCTGTGTTGGGTTTACGCCACACATATGAGGGTCCGTCCGATCCAAATAAATTAAATTTGGACTCATCGCAAAAAAGGACACTTTTCCAGAAATCATAGTCCTTATGCAAGTGCTCCTGGGCAAATTTTAGGCGACACTTCTTATTTTTATCACTGATAAAAGGCTTCTTGCGTGGTACTCTGCCATTAAAGTCGTGTTCCCGGAGCACGCGGCGAATAGTTTCTGGGTGGCATGACTTGCCTAACTCTTCCTGGACATCATTGGCCACTTTTCGAGACGATAGCCGTGGGTTCTTCCGGATTTTTCTTACAATATAGCGCTCGCCCGTGGAATTAAAAATTTTGTTCGGAGCATTTCTACCTTTGTCGTGCGTTCTATTTCCACGGACAAAACGGTAAATGATCCTCTGGACTGTGGAATCACTAAGTCCAACCATCTCAGCAATTTTTCTACGGGAATGCCCGTTTTTAAAAAATGTTTAAGGACAATTTCTCGCTGATCTATAGTTGTACGTGGTCTCATTTCGCTTAATTCACGTTTCTGCAAGTTGAGCTCACAAAATTCAGCTGAAATTTATTTCATCACACTACGAAAAGAATGACTAAAGCAAAGAAAAAGAAACTACCGTTGCATTGCACAATAACGGATCTTAGATCAGCTGCAAAGCTTGTGGTTGAAATAAGCTGTGGAGTGCAACTTCTGTCATTTTTTAGTTATTTAATATTTTTATATATTAAAAATATTTTTTAAAAATAAATAAATTATTATTTTATTAGTTAAAACATTACACTTACAACCTGCGTTTAAATTTTTTAGATATCCCCAAAAGTTTTGGTTATATACGCCATTAAACTTGTTTTAAGGTGCTGGTTGAAATAAGCTGTGAACCACTGTATGTATGTTCATTACAAGCCAAACATACACCCACACGCACAGGCGCACACACACAAACGCCAGTCGGTGCGTCAGCTGTTCTTTGGCTGCTATTCGCATGGCAATGTTATGGGAAATTAAATGTTCAACAACTTTTTTTCTTGAGCAACGATTTTGATCAAATTTGTTGGGCGTGATCATGTCATCCATATGTATGTATGTGCCAAAGTACATAGTAGCACTAGTATTTGATATACGGGAGTTACAAATTTGAGGCGAAGGGGCCGTGGTATCCAAAATTTAACAAAAATCGAAATTGCGTAAGGCCCAAATAACACTAAATGTAAAATTTGAAGACTCTAGCTATAAAGATGAATTAGATAGAATTTTTTAGCTTAATTTAGATTTTCGTTTTTAATCGATAACAATAAAACGATAACAATTATCGAATTTCTGAAACAAACTCGATCTTTTCGTGCCATATACAGAGATCTAAATTAAAAATTTGAAGTCTCTAGCTATTGTAGGTTCTGAGAACGACGCGTTCATACATCGGACAGACGGACAGACGGACAGACAGACGGACATGGCTATATCAACTCGGCTTGTCATCCTGATCAAGAATATATATACTTTATGGGGTGTGCCACGCCTCCTTCTGCCTGTTACATATATACGCCTTTCAACAAAAACATACCCTGATTTCCCATTTTCAATGGGTTCAGGGTATAAAAATGTAATTTAAGTGCTGTTTTGAAGAAAACAAAGGAAATAAAAAATTTTATTTTGTATTAAAATTAAAAAAAAAAAAATTTCGGGCGGGCGGGTTGGGTGTGGTTTACAAAATTTTTTTAGCTTTCTGGTACGGGTAAAATTTTCCTATTCGGCCCATGGGCTGGGTCGGGTTGGGTTGAAAATTTCGGCCCATGCCCACCTCTAATCCCTAGAACCCTGCGCAGAATTGCGATTCCTAAGAACCGCTTACACTCTTCAGTACTCTTATGTATATGTGTTTAGCAAGCAACACATACACACACTCAGACGCTCGCACAAGCACACAGTCTACTAACTGTGCACCGCTCAGGCTGTGCCTGTAATATGAGGAATTTAATGTTTAATAACTTTTTTTGTAGATGAATGTTTTTGATCAAACTTGCAGGGCGTAATCATGTCATTCATATGCGTGTGTTTGCCAATACATACGTGTTTTGCAAATTTGGGGCGGAGGAGGCATGGCATCCAAAATTGAACATTTATCTACTTATTTTATATTTTTCTGAAAGCTGGAACATTTTTTTTTTTAGCAGAATATGACATTTTTCGATGTGTACGATTTTCAATGACGCACAATGGTTGTCTTATTCTTATAGACAACTATGTATTTTTTTGCAAAGAAACAGGTCTTCTAGTTTTTATACTATTTCACGTAGTGATATAGTATATTGGTTTTGTGCAATGTCCGTCATGCTGTCCGTCCGTCTGTCCGTCTGTCCGTCTGTCCGTATAACCATGAACGCAAACCATTTCGACGCTATTGAAGCTAGAGACTTGAAATTTGAAATATATACTCGTGTATACCCTCGTCTGATAAAGTGTCAAGATTTTCCCGATACGCCCACTAGGGGCGTGGCAATTCGGAAAATGCATTTTCCTGTATCTCAGAAACACTACTTCTAGAAGGGCTAGAGAGTTGGGATTTTAACTGAACACTCATGTCGACATCCAAAAATCAAAAAGCTATGGCGGATATATCTACGCCCATTGGGGGCGTGTCAAATCGGGTCAAACTGTATCTTCTACAGTTTTAAAGCTAGAAAGCCCAAATTTGGCACGTGGGTTACTGTTACGATCCTATAAAGATCGCCCAAAAAATTTTATGGCCACGCCTACTAGGGGCGTGGCAAATCGGATCTGAATATATGGTGATTTTACTAGTTTCGTTATATTTTGAGCACTATTGATGCTAGAGACTTGAGACTTGGTATATATACTCGGGTTAACATCCCGTGACCGATAAGCTATGGCGGATATATCTACGCCTTCAGGGGCGTGGCAACAAATATCAGCTTATATCTCCCACAGTTTTAGTGCTAGAAGCTTCAAAATTGGATGCTAGGTTACTGACGGCCTCCTCTATCGATTCCCCAAAAATTTTTATTTACGCCCCAAAAGGGGCGTGACATACAGAAAAATACCCTGTAATTTTCGCATTTTTCGAATGTAAGCATCCAAACTTTACAGTTATATTCTTAAGCGCCCACTCTATGCACATGCCAAAAATTATTTGTCTACGGCAACTGGGGGCGTGGCAAATCCAAACTGAAACATCTGCAGCTTCTGAGCCAATAACGCGCCACATAATGACTTTGTGACCTTTGACCTTGTCTTTTGATTTGCCAAATTATATATATGTGTTAGAAAAGAATATTTTATTAATACAAAATAACTAAATAAAGAAAATGTAACAAAAATATCAACATGACCGCACCGGGGTTCGATGCCACACCTCGCCAACGAACTTATGTATATCACATTTTCTGAGTTGCCACCTCTATCATTTTGGGAGTTGCTACCTCTTATTTGGAGAGATGCCACATCTCTCGATTTAGGTGCGTGTTCTTGCTAAGGTAAGGCAATCGAGATAAATCGAGAGAGGTGGCATCTCTAAACTTCGATTCTAATTGAAACTGTCTGGCTACCTCCAATGAAAAGTTTTAATCTGCAGCTGATTTGAGCGGCGACAGTGGGGATTTAAGGTTAAATTTTAAAAAATGTAATGTGCTAGATGCCCCTGTGTGCTGTTGGGGCGTGAAATAGTATTTCGCTGTGGGTTGCGTCCGACAGCAACGTTCTTACTTGTTTTTATTTATTATTATAAACTAATTTAATTATTTTTATTTTCCACAATATTTTATAATTTTCCTTTTGTGTATTACTTTTCATAACTGTACAGTGGCATCAATTGAATGCGACCCGAACTCATATTCCACTTAACAATTTTGTCACATATTTTAACTCAAGCAAGTATGAATTTAACTTTGAAACAGCAGTTTATTAGTAAGATGATTGTTGTCAAATTAAAAAGAAAACAAGTGAAACAGCACATATGTATAAGTAGCTGAGCATACATAACATACATACATTTGCCAGAAAAAAAACTATGCGTACACGCTTAATGTGTGACTTTGAGAGTGAATTAATATGATAAAAAAAAGTTAAATGATCAACATTGTATTTTTTCATGAATAACACATCAATTTTATTTTACATTTTCCATAAATTTTTATTTTATTATACTGTATACATATTTTTATTTATTTAAAATCATAAAAAAAAAACAACGAAAATTGAGTTAGAAAAAGTATGCGTACAAACTAAAAACCCACTGTATTTAAGCTTTATGAGAAACTTTTAGTACCGTTAAACCACATATTACGATCAAAAAGCATTGAAAAATGTCAAGCACGAGTTGTTTTGGTAAATTTTGTCATTATATTGAAAATTTTCGTCATAGGTAGGAAAACCTATGAAATTGATCCCGATTTGAGAAAACTCATCGTGAAATTGCGGGATGAGGGAAAACCTTTAAGGAAATCGGCGAAATTGTTCGCAGAACACATTCTTCTGTGCAGAGAATTATAAACAATTACAATTTGACCGGCTCTGTGAAGTCCAAGCCACGTTCTGAGAGGCCATCAAAGCTGACAGATCGGGCGAAGAGAGACGTGTTGAAGATGGTGCGGCGAAACCCCCGAATAACTGCTGCAAAGATTGGGCAGGAAGTCAGTGAAAAGTTCAAGAAGGAGCTCCATGACGATACAGTCCGCAAGTTTTTAAAAGAGAACCATTTAAATGCATGTGTTGCACGAAGGAAGCCCCTTATTTCAAAGTGAACAAGGCGAAGAGGATAGATGCCGCAAAGAAATATGAGGAAGTGGTCCCAGAGTTCTGGAATAAGGTTATTTTTAGTGTCGAGAGCAAATTTTGTATATTTGGCATCAAAGGACGGAAGCTTGTGTGGCGAAAGTGTGGCACAGCCTTTGATTTCCAAAACCTTGTGCCAACTGTTAAACACGGTGGTGGCGGCGTGATGGTGTGGGGGTGTATGGCAGCAAGTGGAGTGGGCAATTTGGTATTCATTGAGTCCACAATGGACCATATGGCCTACCTCCGCATCCTCAAAGAAAATTTACACCAAAGCGCCAGGATATTGGGTCTTGGAGAGGACTGGAGAGAGTGGCTCGAAATTCCGTCGGATTTCACCCAGAAGTTAGTGTCATCCATGCCGAAACGATTAGAGGAGACTAAAAAAAAGGAAGAGATATCCAACATTCTACTAATTTTTTATTTTCCTTAATGAAAAGTGACTTTTTTTTATATTTTTGTAGGTTGTACGTATACTTTTTCTAATTCAATTTTCGTTTTTTTATGATTTTAAATAAATAAATATATGTATACAGTATAATAAAATAAAAATTTATGGAAAATGTAAAATAAAAATGATGTGTTATTCATGAAAAAATACAATGTTGATCATTTAACTTCTTTTTTTTATCATATTAATTCACTCTCAAAGTAACACATTAAACATGTACGCATAGTTTTTCTGGCAAGTGTATGTACATACAGTGAATCAAAAAAGTATTGGCACACTGCAATAATCAGCTTTCCCTGTGCTTTAACTTTTTTCAATGAATCTTTTGGAAAATGAAAAACATAATTCGTTTAACGCATTTATTTATACAAATTAAAAAAAAAAAAAAAAAACTAAATTTTAGCTTTGATTCGCTGCTAGGAACTTATAAGTAAAAAAGGCACAAATTTTCATCAAATAAGTATTGGCACAAGCATCGTAAACTGCTCGCTCCATAGAGTTTGGATGACGCTAGTATATTCACATACGCTTCCATGTGTGTGATCACTTTTATGAACGCTTTACACTTTGTGATCTGATGTCGATTTGGGATTTAATGCAAGAGATTGAGTCGGCGATTTATTTTTGTTGTTATCTGTTGTATTTCGTTCGGTGAGTACAATAAATTGATTATAGTTATATTTAAGTTATCAGTATTAGCATTTCTTTATGCATGGCATTCGGTAAGTTTCACTAAATAATTTGTTGCCGTCCAAGGAACAGGCTTTTATAACTTTAAATTCCGACGAGTTTATTATAACTGTAACACTTTATGAAATGAAACGAATTCACCATTCTTTGGATGCATTATTATTTACTTGTTATGATTCGTAGTACTATGAAACGCCTGAATGCCTGTTCGTGACGTATGATAAACATATAACTGTGTATCGCAAACAGAGTTAATGCAGGTAGATCGGTAGTTATCGATTATTTTCCACTTATTTCACGATCGCGGCGTTGCCACATTTTATTAGCTCACATTTCATATCTAGATTTGACTAAAATTTCTAAACTCCAACACATGTTTATGTAACCAAATATCCAAGTAATATATATTTGTGCAAGTAAAACAGATAGCACGTGCTTCGAACGATTGTCCGGGTTATCATAAGCCTAACTATACTCATACTCCATTAAAGTGTGTATCATTCATACTTACACATACGCACGTATAGCAAAAAATTAAAACAAACATGTAAACACATACGTTCAATGATTCCTAAATTTAATATTGGCTATGAAATCTCAAATATTTACTTATTTACAATAATACAGCTCAATACTTTATGCAATAATTTGATTGAAAGTAAAAAACACTTAAACAAGCTGAGCACGCATCAAAATACTTCTACACCTCAAAAAACTTAATTTCTATATGTAAGTGCATACATATGCACATATATGTACATACATACATATGTATATATTTATGCGTGACCTATGTTTATGTATTGTTATAAAGTAGGCGTGTGTTGGATTTAAAAAAAAATCAATTTCATACTTATTAAATGTTTATTATTTTACGGAATCCACATCAAATGCATTTCATTTGTGATTATTAAAATTCAAAACTATTTTATGTATGCAACGGAGACACAGTTCGGTGAATTTACTAGATATCACCCGCGGCATAAAATCGCAAGTTCGAACCGGGCCAGAGTGTGTAACTAACTGTGGGCTTCCTTACTCGACGTCAAACTTAAACCGAACACTTTCAATAGCCAGCATTCACAGACCATACCAAAGAGAGCAGATTTAATAACATGTTAACATCGCGATTGGACACTGTTAAAAGATACCTTACGCCACTGTTAAAAGACACCAAAGGTCATGATTCACTTTTAAAAGACACCATAGTTTATGCAAAGACTAGTTCCGTTACTTTGGTGGTTAACTAACAGACGTCTTGTGACGTCACATTTTCAGATTCTGCTCTCTTATCTCAGCTGAAGTATGTCGGGCACTTGATACCCAGCAAAGACTCCAAACCAACCAAAATAAAGCATTTAGTACCTAGTTTTATTAATGGGCATCATGAGAATCGTCAATTAATAAATTAATTTCCATAAAGTAAAAAAACTACATACATATGTATGTAGATTCCCAAAGTGGATAGAAAGCCATGCCAATATATCAAAATGTTTAAGTATAATACATATTGAAGGTATGTCAATAAAGCTACGGGTCACACCTGCTGCAGTGTCAGAATCATCCGAAAGAATGAAATATGCGTGTGTATTAATTATAAAATCGAAAACGATGTGTGGTTCTTCACTTGAAGTCTCAAGAAAGCGATAATCAGCCGGAACCACATTCAGAAATCTGAGCACAAGCTAACAATGCTGCTCATCGTCGTTAGACATCAGATTTTTCATATATTGACAGAAAGCGGCAGATATGTATAAGGATTTGGATTGACTCATACCTATTAATACTAATACCTATTAATACTATTTAGTTTTGTTAATTACAGCCTTGATATATAAAGTTTTAAGCTATTCAACACGAAAGTGAAAGCGATTAGGGAATTACCTGAGCAATACCCGCAAAAAACGGCTTAGAACTAAAAAAATTATTAAAACCCTTATATTTCCAGATTTGGGAATCTTTTCATAACTAGGAACTGGTGGCCGTTTAAGTTTATATTTTGTCTACTGGCTTTAAGATAGATAACAGTGTCAAAACTGGTGAATTTTCATACAAAGTTCAGCGCGCGCTATCGAAATTGGGAAAGAGTGACGTTTCACTGTTACCTTAACAGACCGGTTTGCGAAACCTAGTGTCAATCGTGCATACATACGTATAAGAACATATAACAGAGCAGAATGGGAAAATGTGACGTCACAAGACGTCTGTTAGTTAACAGGCGAAGTAACGGAATTCGTCTGTGCATAACCTATGGTATCTTTTAACAGTGGTATGTATGTACCCGTCTTATAAATATTTATACAGGCTTATACGGGGTATTTTAACATAAGCTCATAGAGGGCGGACCAGTAATGTATAAATTGAGTAATACTGTAATGAAACCTTTTAAGACTTTTTGCAAGTTGACTAACAATACTATAGATAACAAGTAAGAAAACATTAGTTGGGGTGTCCGACTAGGAGATACCCTGAGCCCCTCCCGATCTGCGCTTTTAAATGTACTCCACAGCTTATATCAAGCATAAGCTTAAACAAATTAAATTAAGTTTTCCAATCTTTTGATTCGAAGGACACGCTGACAATTCGCAATCCATAAACTAAAACTATCGGTTCTAATAATATGTATGCCAGATGCTAATCGACTTTAAATAAATTTAAAGCATATGATCTACATATTTTATTGACCATTTTCCAATTTAGAAAAAGTGCCAACTCAATCAGACATTTCTTCACTTTAAATAAAATTAAACAGACATGAAAGCAATGATGTGGTGTGCGCTCCAGTGAACTCAATCTATTCATATTCATGTTTAGACAGTTACATATATTTGAATCTACTGTCTACTTGGAAGCTCCAGGACATAGAATCTGTTTAGACGCCATCGGTTGCTATTTGATCTACCTAGGACGTCCCTTGCCGTGGCCAGGCCCCTTAATATATGTATATATCTGAGCAAGTTTAAGGTCGTTATGAATGTGACCAAGGAACACATGTTATGGCTCTGAGCGTCATAGACTGACATCAGTCTGCAGTATTGCGATGGTTGCATAGCTGGCATCGCGTAAGTCCCTATTGGCTTCAGGACGGCCTTATATAACCGTATTTTCTAAGCCTCGCATAGTGCGATCGTGGTCCCATCAGCCAGTGCATTTTGCTAATCTTCGCTTTGAGGTGGACTTGATTTGCTTTTGTATGCTGCCTCCAGGTAAGCCAGCGGTCCAGGTGAACTCGCAGCTATTTCACCGTTTTGCTAACTGACTGAATGCTAGAGCCATTTGTGAAACTGTGGGGGTTTCCGGGATCGGGCGATCGGGAGAATGTGACTTGCACGGGCTTTTGGGAGTTCACCACTTATTGTCCACTTTTCTAACCATGCTTCAAACCTGCTCTAAAGTCAGCGTTCTGAACTGGGCCTAAAACACTGCCTTGAGGTACCAAAGCCTCAGCAGTGCATCTACTAAACGATTCGTCCTGTTCTTGAACATAAAATATTCTATTTTCTAAACATGATAAACATGATCATCTTAATCTTGTACATCAGTCCTGCATGCCCCACTGTATCAAAGGCCTGTCTGTTTGAGGTCTAGAAATACTTTTAAAAAGAGGGAGAATAAAGACATATTACATTTTCTATACAATATTGCCCAGACAGGTCTCTATTACCGATAATTGGAATAAAACTATATATGAACGAATAGTTTTTTTTGGATGCTTTACCATTTTATTATACACTGAGCCGATTGAAAACGGGAAGTCAGCGAATAAAAGTTTTCTGAAAATGTGTGTAACAGGCCGAAGGAGGCGTGACAGACCCTATTCTTGTGGGGGGAGACAAGTCGAGTTGATATAGCCCTATCCATATGTTCGTATGTTTGAACGTGTCGATCTCAGATCGAGTTTGGTTCCGACAAATCACCTCTTTCTTGGGGCTTCAAACTAAGGATCCTTCGGATGTTTCTGGCACTGTTGCATGTGTAATTGATATAGCTTCAATGTGTGTTACACTAAGATTTTTCGATATGTTGGCATGAATAAGCTTTACTCAAGGTAAGCCAGTAGATTTAATGTGTAAAAAATTCAATTTCAACAATTTATTATGACTTACGCGCATATAAATGACATAATCACGCTCTGAAAATTTAACTAAGATAGTTAATCTACGAAAAACGTTATTAAACCTTTAATTTTTCTTAAGTTAGTCAGTTATAAGAGCGTGAGCTTGTGCTTGTGCGTGTGTATGTGTTGCTAGTAAATAAAATTTCCCAATCATCCTTAAAATATGAGGAAATGCTAAACAGATAAATTGTAATTCCCGTTGCCCTTTATGTGGAAGGTATAAGAAAATGTAATAGTCTTATACTGTCCATATTTCCGAAATTATTTTGTCATGAACCCAAATGAATTTCTATTTCGAAAGTTGAAACCTTCACTATGCACAGTGGTTCCGAAATGCTCGAAGATTAATTATTTAAGATGGATTTTGTAGATGAAGGTATTTAGTTAAACAAGTTCTTATTGTAACATTAATGTAATTAATTAAATCTTTTTAGTGTCCTTTTCTCCAACTTAACTGTTTTTGTGCATTTTGTTAGACGTTCACAATTTTATGTTTTACTTAAATTTTAGCTATGTTAGCTATGTACACCCGGATGCCCTCATTGTGAGTGTTATCACTGTATTTGTCAATGTTCTAAGGTAATAAAAATGAACAGTTTAGCTGCTGCTAGTTGCTGATTTGCGTATATTCTGAAATAAACTTAAGCCGTCTCACTTTTTTTCAAGAACAAACATGGAACGCAATCAGCGGCTATTCTTTTGCTTATGCTTGTTTGTATATTATATTTTTATACCGTAAACCCATTGAAAATGGGAATTCAGGGTATAATATTTTTGTTATTTATTTATTATTATCAAAATATAATTGACAAGTCGAGTGTCAACTTAAGTATAAACTAAACAACTTTGTTTAAAGCCTAAAACAAACAGATAAACAATTTCGAAATATCACCAACCCGTTGGGGGTATTTTATTTGCCAGTCCGGCCAGCTATGCCCAAATGTGTATGTATGTAACTGGCAGAAGGAGGCGTGGCAGACCCCATAAAGTATATATATTCTTGATCAGGGAGAGAAGCCGAGTCGATTTAGCCCTGTCCGTCTGTCCGTATGTTTGAACGCGCCGATCTCAGAAGATATAAGAGCTTCAATTTTGTTTGAAAGTTCGTGTATATCACGATTCGATCGAGTTTGTTTCAAATAATCGATAACTATCATCGTTTTAATGTTATCGATTAAAAACCGATATCTTCATTTAGTTATAAAATTCTATTTAATTCATCTTTATAATTAGAGTCTTCCAATTTTGCATTTAGGGTGATTTGGGTCTTATGCAATTCTACGAACCGCAAGTTTTAGTGTACATATATCACATAGATGGCGCTATGATTTGCGAATTATCAGCTGTTCAATTGAATCGAAACATGGATGGCTATTCTATCCAAACATAGATGGAGCTTTTGGCTAAACAATTGAAAATGAATTGAATTTAATTTTGTGTGCGTTTATACTAAATGCTAATTATGCAGTATTTTTCCAGGGTATCTCCTAGTGGGGATAGAGTGCTGGTGGGGCTTCCGTCTTCTAGCCACATTTAAAAAATATTTTTAAATACCTTGGTACAAATTTCAGCACTCGATTACCATTAGAAGATGAGAGAATGGTGAGGAAGTGTTACGTAGGCGTGTTGCGGCCAGCCAATTCAATTCAAGCAAAGACACTTTCCTTGTCGACAATCCCAGTAAGCGGCATGGGCAATAATGACCACCGCTGCTGGCGACACCTCTGCCGTTTACGCTTCTCTTGCTCCTCACCCTGCCAGAGCAGCGGCGCGCAAGAATTAAATTTAGCTCGCTGAGGTCGCGTGTCTTCTCTTACGAGAGTGGAGTTCACAAAATTGCTGAAAGCGTTTGCCATGCGCAAGCATGCATTATTTTATTATTTTTGTAAAGGGAATGAAAGCGTTCACGCGCGTTGACGCAACGTACGCACTTACAGTCGTTTGCCATGTCAATGTCAGAATGTAGAGTTGAAAACTCGATAACTATTCCCGTTTAAGTGTAATCGACTAAAAACGGAATTCGAAATTTAGTAATTAAATTATATATTAGAGTCTCGAAATTTTGTGTTTAGTTTCAAGCGTATTTTGCCAATCTCACAAACGCTTTCAAATCACTGAATTACATCTTAGTATGAATTTCACCTCAAATGAACTCCCGTCAGCCACTTGATCAGAGAGAGAATAGTTAAATTGGTAACACTGGCTAAAAGTGAACGACCCATTGACAACCTCTATCTATGACTTTTATGGTCAGAGGTTATATCCAAAATAAAAAAAATTACAGAATCCCACTATTCAGTCCATGGATCTACACTGAAATATCTACATTTTAACCGAAATCCCATTTTAAATGTGTCTGGGGCATAATAATTTGACGATTAAGGAGCAAGCGTCGTTTCTTCACTCTAATTGCAGAATATGAATTTCTGATTAATATTTTCGCTGAACATTTTTCAGTCTCTAAAATTGACATGATGAATAAATAATTTGTATACCATATACAGTGCGACTTGAACACGTTACCAGAACGCAATTAGTTTGTCTCCCAACTAGGCGAGCATGTTCGTCGAACATTATTTTATAAACATTTAAGGGAAAATCAAAATCAATAAATGTTTACTTAAAAACACAAACGGGCGTGCCCGACTAGAAGATCCCCGAATAGCGTTTTAAAAGGTCCTCCGCAGCTTGTATATAGCACAAACTTAGACCAAATTTAATTAAGTTTTCAATTTTTAGCCAATAGCGCTATCTAGTAAATATGCGCAGCTCCTAGAAGTGCAAGATGCACGCAGTTCAATGTGTGTATCTGTTCACAATTATACGAAAACTGCCAATGCTTGGCCAAACGTTGTCTGCAATAACTTCTGTGGGACTAATGGACTTCAATAAAATTTTCAGCGCATACTTAAAAATTTGTTTTAATTTAGAAAAATGAGTACTCATTCCGAAATTGATTTTATTTCCGACGGACCCTAATTTAAATAATTAGAAAAATTTAAGAAAAATAAAAATTGCATAAAATAGATATAAAACTAATAAAAACAAGTAAGAGAGCTATAGTGGAGACCGCTTACTTCTCTCTTCATTTCTTTTAGATGTACTGTAAGGCTCCTATAGAGCGACCGCCTTTCATCGTTTTTAGCTAAAAGAAGTTATACCCTGAACCCATATACATATGTATATTTGTATATGGGAGGGAAATCAGGGTATAGTGTTTTTATTGAAATGTATGTAACAGGCAGAAGAAGGCGTGGCAGACCCCAGATCAGCCATGATAAAGCCATGTCCATCTCTCTGTCCGTATGTATTACCTCAGAACCTATAAGAGCTAGAGACTTGAAATTTTGCATGTAGCTCGTGTGTAGCTCGCGCAGATGGTTGTTTCAAAAAATCGATAAGTACATACTTTCGTCTTAATGTTATCGACCAAAAGCGTTATTTTAGTATTCACGTGTCACCTAGGTGGCGCTAAGGTTTGCGAATTATCAGCTGCTGTATCGAATGGTTGTCGTCACTTTCAATGTCGATCGACTCATCGTTACCGAGTTTTAATCGAAGCATATCGAAGAATGCATATGTGTGTATGCAATTACTATTTGCTATATACATATATTTAAACTGACTTATTTTTATACGATAATATTAAAAGTTAATTGTGTTAAATAAAAATTCATGTGAAAATAAATAAAGTTAATAAGGAAAAGCTCTTCTTGGTAACATCGAAATTCGAACTTATATTAAATATTTAATATGGAATGTAACATTTTCACTTCATCACTATTACTCTCACATTAATGTTAAGAGAATGTTGTCATACCGTATGATAGAATCTTATGATAACAATTCATAAATAATATAAATCAAAATTAAATGACTTTTTGCGAATTAGCTACGGCCGCTTTTGTAGAAGCAAAAATTTTGTTCTAGTTCCATTATTTCAGTGTGTTTTTATTGTTGCCAACCCAAAGATAAATTTGTTGGTAAGTATCGTGACTCGAATTTCACCGTCAACGTCTCGACGGGTTTTAGATCAATCGACACTATCGAATGGTAAATCGATTGCTTAACAGCCATAGTTCGGTTCATGGAGTGAAGAGCTGCCAAATTATGATTGAAATAAATAAAACTGCAATTGGAATTGCAGCGGGTTTGGCTGGAACCTTGTTTATAGGTTACTGCATTTATTTCGACAGCAAACGCCGTAGTGAACCAGACTACAAAAAAAAAGTGCGCGATCGTAAGTCAATTCTGTAACACGCATTGTGCACACATGTGTTATCTATATAATTTATATACATATATAAATATCACTTATGCAGGTCGTCGGCGCAACCGTAAGGTGGGATCTGCCAAGCAGGGAATGCCAAATTTAAATGACCACGAAGCTATTGAAAGGTAAACACGAACTATTGAATTTCTATATTACATAATTAAGGACGCACGTGCGTGCGCTCACATATTTACAAGATACACATACAAAGCTTCGTTCATACTATATACATAACGCTTCATTGGAAAAAGCGTAAAGCTATTTATATAGCTTGACTATGCCGGAGCTGTGTATAAGATAGTATCGCCCTACAAAATTCTTGAGAGCATACTTGGTGCAATAATTTTTATTATGAACGACGCTCATCTATTAAATGTTAGCTTGGTTTGAACTCAGAAGCGAAGCAAGTATTAAGCGTGTTCAGATTTATTCACTCATACAATTGTACAGCATTTTTTTTTGAGTTCTTTAAATGCACAAGACAACATAACATTTATATTTTTTATTCAAGTACTTCGAAAATAGCATTGCGGATGTACTTCACCTAGTGAATTCCAGTACAGTTCACTGTATTATTCACCTATATACATAATTAAAGCCGTGCAATTTTTTTTGTTCGTTATGGACACAATATTGTTTAAATTGTGTTGTGTAGTTAATAGATTATTTTGTAAAAAATTTGACGAAGTTGCAGCGAGTTCTGTGAAAATGTTCAGGGGAACGATAACTTTAGTTGCACAATGTATATCGGCGTGCTCAGAAACTAATACTTTATCTAGTAAAAATAAGTCAACACACTCGAGCATGTACCAGAATTGTGACCTTGCCTATGTGTGGCCAATAGCATCATGCTAATAATTAGGTGCCGTTGAACGGTAATGCACGCAATCATGCACTTTTAAGTTTATCCTGTTATCTCTCTATCATATACATATGTTATGCGTTCTGCATTTGGGTGCTGTATAGCCCGTTTCTTTGTCGTTTACTATAAACATAGCTTGCAAATAACCGTCGACCGTTTTTTATACCCTGAACCCATTGAAAATGGGAAATCAGGGTATAATGTTTTTGTTGGAGGGCGTATGTATGTAACAGGCAGAAGGAGGCGTGGCAGACCCCATAGAGTATATATATTCTTGATCAGGATGACAAGCCGAGTTGATATAGCCATGTCCGTCTGTCCGTAAGTCCGTATGTATGAACGCGTCGTTCTCAGAACCTACAATAGCTAGAGACTTGAAATTTTTGATGTAGGTTCCTGTATATCACGAAAAGATCGAGTTTGTTTCAGAAATTCGATAACTGTTATCGTTTTTTGTTATCGATTAAAAACGAAAATCTAAATTAAGCTATAAAATTCTATCTAATTCATCTTTCTAGCTGGAGTCTTCAAATTTTGCATTTAGTGTTATTTGGGCCTTACGCAATTTTGATTTTTGTTAAATTTTGGATGCCACGCCCCCTTCGCCTCAAATTTGTAACTCCCGTATATCAAATACTAGAGACTTGTGCTTTGGCACATACATACATATGGATAACATGATCACGCCCAATAAGTTTGATCAAAATCGTTACTCTAGAAAAAAAGTTATTAAACATTTAATTTCCCATGTCATTGGCATGCAAACAGCAGCCAAAGAACAGCTGACTCAGCGACTGGCGTTTGTGTGTGCTTGCGCCTGTGTATGTGTGTGTGTATGTTTTGTTTGTAATGAACATATATATACTTATGTATATTAAAGAAACGGAGATTGCTTGGAACTGCGGTTCTTCGCAGGGTTCAGGGTATACCCTAGTCGAACGGTCTCGACTAGAGTTTTCTTACTTGTTTTTCTTGCGCTCTTGTTGCGAGTGCAATTAAAAAAGTTCATACTCTCCCGCTCTGAGCTAGAGACCCTTGCTGTCTTGATTTCTGTTTTCTGTTGAGCTCTTTGTATTTCGGTCTTTCAATGAGCAGTGCGTAAAAAGCGAATCGAGAAACGCTCCCACAATGAGACTCAGCAAAAGACAGAAAAACCAAAAGACTCAACGCAAACGGTCTTCACATTTATTTTTGTTGTTGGAAAAAGATCGCAATATACAGTGAAACATCGATATAGCGAATCTGAGGGGAACCAGAAAATGTTTCGTTATTTTAATGTTATACAGTACATTTGGCTAAGAGTCCAGCCAGCCTTATCAAATGCTAGAATGGAGCTCTTTTCTTTCTCCTGCAGCAGGCATGAACGCCCCATTTTATAAAAATTAGTTAATTTGAATATTATTAATACAATTTATCAAGAAATAACACGGTCCAATCACTTTAACTTCACTTTTACTCAATGTGTCTTATAATTTTGATACGCTTGCAAACACTCAAAATGCTTGCACTTCGAGGAAAAAGTAACGGTGCATTTCAACGCATAGCTAAAAATAGCAAACAACGGTTCTTCATCGCTGTCTATGCTTTGCTCTTTCATTCCTTATACTTGTTTTTCTTAAATTTTGAGTAACAAATTTTTTACAAGCAAAATAACTCAAAATTTTTATGTGTCTTATCATTGTGATAAGCGCTGTATAATGTTGATTCGCTATAGATACTTATTAGTAAAACCTTTTACTTTGCCTTATTTTATTTTCGTTATATAGAGGTATTTGAAAAATTGCTTTGCTTTATAGAGACTTTCGGACTCAGAAATTCTTTATCTAATAATATAGATATAGAGCATTTTCGTATGAAAAACGAGGTTTTTCAAGAACTAAAGAAAAATTCGTTGTTGAGTTTTTCGTTATAACGAAGTTCGTTATATCGAACTATTCCTAAGAACCTTTAAGAGCTAGAGACTTGACATTGTTTTGTGAAGGTCCCTGTATAGCAAGCGTAGATCGAATTTGTTTAAAAAAATCGATAACTATTTCCTTTTTAATATTATCGATTCAAAATGAAAATAGAAATTATTCAGTTATTAAATTATATCTCCCACTTCTTTCGAGATAGAAAATTCAAATTTGTTAGAATAATTTTAATGAATAATTTTAATTTAAATGCCAATCTAGATTTTTATTAAATTTTGGATACCGGCTCTAAACTGCCCCAAATATGTAAATTGAAACAGTTTTAAGTAAAACCAATATATGAATGAGTTTGCATTTTGCTAAATTGGAAAATATTCAATTAAATATGTAGATCAGATGCAAATTAAAATCCATAAAACCATGCAGAAATTATTTAACAAAACGTTTGGCCAATCGGCAAACACGTGGCCAGCAACGCGAATCACAGGCAGTTTTCCTATACGTAGATCAACTACGTGCATCCATTAAATTTTAAGAACTGCAAGTTTCACTGAATGTTTAATAGATGGCTATCGTTTGCGAACTATCAGCTGCTCTGTCGAATCGAAACATAGGTAGCGCTTTTGGTTACAAATTAAAAACTTGATTTAATTTTAAATGCGTTTATACTAAATGCAAACTGCAGTATTTTTAAAAACGAAGATCGGACGAGATTCATGGAATCTCCTAGTCAGGACGCCCGACTAAAAAAGCCCATTGCTTACATATAATTAGCAGTATTAAATTATATTCATTTTATCAAATTTCCTTCTCATAAATTTTCTGACATTCATATATTAAATCCATATTTCATTGTACTAATTCTTCTTACATACTTAATCAAACAAAAAACAAATAAAACTCCCTAAACTTACTGCTAGAGAACAACCTTGTCTGATCCGCTATTATGCGTTTTGGTACTCAACCTATTAAAAAGTCGCTTTAACTCCAGTTATTTGTTGGATATTTATAGAAAAATAGTGTGCACTAAAAGCTTTTTCCTGTGCAGTATTTTAAACAAGTAAGAGTGCTCAAGTCAAGACTGCTCGACTAAGAGATCCCCTGAACCCTGCGAAGAACTGCGATTCCTAAGACCCGCTAACATTCTCCGTTACTTTTATATGTACATACAGTTACGGTCAGAAAAATAGTAGTGCTGCACTGCACAAAGCATAAATCGATTAAAACGGTACTTTTTCTGAAGCAAAATTAAAGGATGAGCACTTTTTATTTAGAGTATAGTCTAAAGAAGATAATTAGAAAAAAATCCCGTTACTTTCTGTCAAAATTAGTTTATTTTTGACGTTTGCATCGCGATGCCACGAAAATCGGCTGTTCATAAAAATAGTAGTGCCGGATGTAAAAAATTTAAAAAAAATTATAACAATACCAAATTAAAACAGAAATGTATTTACATGAAGTGTGATTATCTTCTATTTGAGTAACTGAAATTATTTGGAATTGCAATATTTTTTTTATTTTAGTGGGAGGGGGAAGCATTTCTCGACTGAATAGGGAATTTTACCTGTCAGACCTAAAAATCAGGGAAAAACTTATACAAAAAACTAAAAATATTGTTGGATACACAGCTGATGATAATTAGCGCCATTCACTATAACAAGAAGCCTGAAAAAACAGGTAACACATTCGAAACTAACTTGGTAGTGGATCCACCAATTGTGTGTTACGGTAGGATTAGTCCGCTAGCTACAGAAAAAGAAACTAAAAACGAATCAAATTAAAACAATTGGGGATCTCATAGTTCGTTATCGCCCTAAGCAATATAATTCATCCGTCAAAAGTCCTTGAAAAGGACCCATTTAAAGAAAAAGTGCTATACCGCCAAAAATTTCAATGTGCAAAGTACACAGAATTCGGCCCATCAATAGATGGGACACCGTACAGTATGCGAATGAAAACAAAATTGTTCTTTTTGGTTGCCACCAAATAGAAAGACACTAAAGAGTACGTATGGAGTCTAAAAAACCATGGAATATCATTCCAAGTTAACTTTGAGACTTTGAGGCAGAGGGAGGCGTGGCAGACCCCATAAAATATATATATTCTTGATCAGGATGACAAGCCGAGTTGATATAGCCATGCCCGTCTGTCCGTCCGTCCGTATGTATGAACGCGTCGTTCTCAAAACCTATAAGAGCTAGAGACTTGAAATTTTTTTATACACTCTGCGAAATTAGATTAAAGGCACTCACATTTTTTAGCTTATTTTTAATCTTATGCATGTTTATTTATTATATAACATATTTCTAGTCGTTTTATGTTAAACACTACAATTTTTTTTAATTTTTGTCAAATAATAAACTTTTTATGTAAGAAAAACAAAAAAATACCAAAAAAAATGCGCGAAATTTGATTAAAGGCACTATGTTCTAAAATATCAAAAAAATTGAAAACAAAATTTATAAAAACTTATAATTGGTTATTAATGATGGACACATTATTGATTACTCAAAAAATCCAATTGGACATCGAATCATCCGTTTTTTATACTCATCTTGTGGTATTTAAGCCTATACCTGAGAAACAGTTCTTTAAAGCTCTTCTACTGATTTAAATTTTCTTCCGCCGGCATAAAAACGATTGGCAAGGTTCCCCACATGTTTTCGATATGATTTAAGTTCGAAGATTGGCCACGCCATGACATGGTGGTGATTTGCTTATCCTGGAACCAGGTTCGACTAGCCCGTGAAATGTGCATATTCGCATTATCCTATTGGAAAATTGGGTCACTCGACGGTTCTTTATCGAAAAAGTCCACAAAAACATTCTCCAATAAGTTTGTGTAGCCTTGAGAACTTAAACAGCCGAAAACTTTGCATCCTGGGGCTCGATAGTGGTAGCTAAAGGAAGCTAATACCATTAACGATCCACTACCAAAGTTTCACTTTGTGGATTATCGTTCGGGCTGACGAATATCATGCCAGTTATAATTAAAACCATCAAGGTCATCTAAATTTAACTTTTTCTCATCTAAGCAAACCACCATTTTCCAATTTTCCGCCCAGGACATGTGCTGCTTTGTCAAATCTAGCCGAGCCACTTTTTGTCCGATAGTTAGAGCCGGCTAAGGCTTAATTTTCTGCCATTTTAGCCGGCTACTAGTTCCCAAAATTTGCTGAACACGTCGTTCAGATATCGGAGGGTCTGATTCTGTAAAAAATTTGGAAGGCGTGGCATTTTTTTGAGGTCCTGCGCATATAATAGCGGCTGTCCTCGTGGTGATACCTAGTGATTTTTCGAATATTTTCTGTTTTTTTTTTTGCAATTTTCATTCAGATTTACAATATTATTTACAGCAGTAGGCGAGAGCTTTCATCTGAGTGCAAATTTTCGGTTAGATCACCCCACATCCTTGTATACAAGGACTTTATCGATTTCTTCGCTTGTCCGCGTCTATTCTCTTCCCATTTCTATATAAATTATAAAAACACCGGCTAAAACTAGCTTAAACTTACAAAAAAAAGTGTGTTAAATAAATGTAATAACAAAAAACACAACTCAAATCCTTCACTGATATCTTTCCAGGACTTAATAAGGAGTGCCTTTAATTGAATTTCGCACAAAATAGCACCAAAAATTCGTAGTGTGCACGAAATATATTTATGGTAGCTACAAAACTAACTGTACATTTTTTGTGTATACTAAAAATAGAAGATTAAGGTCTAGAAAAGCTAAATAAAATATAAGAAGGTCCCATTATTCAAAGTTTTTTTGTTTTTGTCCAGTTGTATCTGCAAAATGCAACTGCCTTTAATCTAATTTCGCAGAGTGTATAGGTTCCTGTATTGCACGAAAAGATCTAGTTTGTTTCAGAAATTCGATAACTGTTATCGTTTTATTGTTATCGATTAAAAACGAAAATATAAATTAAGCTACAAAATTCAATCTAATTCATCTTTCTAGCTAGAGTCTTCAAATTTTTCATTTAGTGTTATTTGGATCTTACGCAATTTCCGTTTTTGTTAAATTTTGGACGCCACGCCCCCTTCGCCTCAAATTCGTAACTTCCGTATATCAAATACTAGAGACTTGTGCTTTGGCACATACATATATACGGATCACGCCCAACAAGTTTGATCAAATTCGTTGCTTCAGAAAAAAAGTTATAAAGCATTTAATTTCCCATAACATTGCCATCCAAACAGCAGCCAAAGAACAGCTGACGCACCGACTTGCGCTTGTGTGTGCTTGCGCCTGTGTATGTGTGTGTATGTGTTGCTTGTAATGAACATATATATACTTATGTGTATTAAAGAAACGGAGAATGAACGGAATTGCGGTTCTTCGCAGGGTTCAGGGTATACCCTAGTCGAGCGGTCTCGACTAGAGTTTTCTTACTTGTTTTATTCTGTAATTTTTTTTTAATTTGAAAAAGTGGGGTGTTCGCTTTAAAATTGACTACAAAGACGAACAAAAATTCCACATAACTGTAAATCAGGATCTATTGTATTTTCGGATAAGAAAGCTAAAGATAGAAAATCAAAAGTGACTCAATGAATGTACTTTTAGTTTTACATTTATCTTTACGGCTGTGTTCGCTCCTTCGTCGTCAAGTTTTGGATTTAACTGCAAGAGTTGCAAGCATTGAATCATTGAGGCCATTATATATACCTAGTTGAGCGGTCTCGACTAAACTTTACTTGTACTTGTTCACGAAGTGGAATAAGTATATAGGTTTTGTGCGATGTCCGTCCGTCCGTCTGTCCGTATGAACGCAAGATATATGTTTTGCCTCCCCCAATCGGTCTATATACTTTCAGTTTATCGACAGTTTCCAGATATTGTAAAGTCGGTTTTTCTGATCATTCAAGGCAGTTAACCTTAGAATTTGGTTTTAATTTAAGTCAACAATATTCTACACACTTATTAAACTGTACGACTAATATTATTATTAATTTCAGATATTTTCTTCAAGAAATTCAACTAGGTGAAACCTTGATAGCTCGTGGCGATTTCGAAAGTGGTGTCGAGCATTTAGCAAATGCAATCGTAGTATGCGGTCAGCCAGCACGCCTTCTACAAGTGCTTCAATCCTCTCTACCGGCGCAAGTGTTTGCTATGTTAATAATCAAGATGCAAGAATTTGGTAATAGGGCTTCAGAATCTAGTGAAGGATTAGTCGCTGGAACTCGCTCGAGTCAAAATGAGAGCTCTTCAAATATTTTAGAAACTTCCGGATCTGCAACTATTGATGACTTAGAATAATTGTTACAAATGTAAAACGAAGCCTGGTATATATATTTCAACCGAGTAGATAAGGGCTTCATATTATAATTTAATAAAGTTCGATACATGTGAATTGTATAAATATTGAATTTTAAACTTAAAAATGCATTATAAGTAATAATTAATTTTTATAATTACATTTATTTTGACTTAAAAAAGAATCGAATCACTGACACTAAATTTTATAAAGCTTCCACTTCTCTTGCAATACACTTAATCATCATATTGCAATTCAGTCCCTAACATTTGGTAGCTATGGTCAGTGAAATTAAGATATGCATAATGGGTGCCAAACAAAGTTCAGAAGTCCTCCAGCTTTTTAGGAGGCCAGAGAAATAACTATATAAATTTCATTTCAGAAGTATTTGGCAACTATGCCAAACTGAATTCGACATTAAAATGGCTAACGGGCCTCTATTACTCAGAATATCATTTAATTTGAGTTCAGCGCAAAGGAAAGACGGCCACTGGGCCCTTCTAGAAAAGCTTCTACCGGAAGACTAAGCAATTGATAACAGTGTGAAGGTGAACTGCGCAGTAAAGACAGCCACTGGGCCCATCTGCAAAAAATTTTAACCTGACCACTTTATAATGCAATTGAAACTTAAGGTGAATTCTAAAAAAAAGGCAGTCGCTGACTCCATTTAAGAAAGTTCGTACTAGTTGTATGCAATTGTGTGAAACAGAACTCAATAGTCCCACTCCTAAAAAACAGTCACAAAGCTCAACATGTCAACATTTCAGATTAATGACCTAAAGTAATAATTGAGGATTTATGTCGTAGCAGCCTAACTACACCTGATAGTCTTAGAGAATGAAGTGGCATTGGAGACATTCGTATATTATTAATTAAGAATTTCAATATTTTCAATATTCAAATTTCAAAATGAAAATATGGTGTTGGCTTCTATTACTGAATGACCCCACGAATAAAGGAAGCCACTAAATCAAACGATGCCAGACTCATCGGTCATGGGCTAGCACCATTCAAGAAAAAAGGGTGAGTTAACTGCTAAGTAATAATTATATATTTTGTGTCAAACATAGAGTTCTGTCGCCCAAGCAGCGGCAGAACGGGAGTATATAGTATGCCGTATGTATGCATATACAGCTGCAGTCAGAAAAATAGTAGTGCGACTGAGCACCAAATGTTGGACAGCAAAACTAAGTTAAAAACCCAATTTTTTTAAGCAAGTTGATATGAATATTAAGTTTAGCCTCTATTCTTACTAATTAAAAGGGTTTTTTGCTATAAACTTGGGACATTTGTATTTTAGGGCTTCAGAACGAAAAATTTTCAAAAATTGGCTGTTCACTAAAATAGTAGTGGCCACTAAAAAAATTAAAACAGCTGTTTAAGATAAGTTTATATTTTACACATATTTTATGATCGAAGAGTTCGTTATAAATTCCTAACTTTTTAAAGCGAGTCGCCACCTGCGTGCTATGGAGTCGATCAGGTCCAGGTACCGCTTCAGAGGAATGTGGTGCCACGCCCACTGAACTACCTGTCAAAGTCGATTTATTTTTAGTTTCCATGAGTCTCTTAATATCGCCATATAGTTTTTCGATCGCATATGGATCTGGGGGTCGGCCAAGCAAAGACTTCGATGTTTATGGACGCAAACCAATCTTGAGCAAAGGACTTGCATATTTTGGGCCCTAATCGGTCTAAATCGTCCATTCAAAAAATATTTCCCAACTATCATATAGTAGAACTATAGTTTAAATTAATTGGATGTACACATTTTTGTCAAATATTTGATTTATAATATGGTTTTCACATGATTCCAGCCTATGACAAGCAGTCCCATGTCATAGTGCTCGGACCCCCGTATGTGGCCGTCCACAAGAAGTCTCAAAGTTAACTTGGAATGATATTCCATGGTTTTTAGACTCCATACGTACTCTTTAGTGTCTTTCTATTTGGTGGCAACCAAAAAGAACAATTTTGTTTTCATTCGCATACTGTACGGTGTCCCATCTATTGATGGGCCGAATTCTGTGTACTTTGCACATTGAAATTTTTGGCGGTATAGCACTTTTTCTTTAAATGGGTCCTTTTCAAGGACTTTTGACGGATGAATTATATTGCTTAGGGCGATAACGAACTATGAGATCCCAAATTGTTTTAATTTTATTCGTTTTTAATTTCTTTTCCTGTAGCTAACGGACTAATCCTACCGTAACACACAATTGGTGGATCCACTACCAAGTTAGTTTCGAGCCTGGTTTTTCAGGCTTCTTGTTATAGTGAATGGCGCTAATTATCATTAGAGCTGTGTATCCAACAATATTTTAAGTTTTTTGTATAAGTTTTTCCCTGATTTTTAGGTCTGACAGGTAAAATTCCCTATTCAGTCGAGAAATGCTTCCCCCTCCCACTAAAATAAAAAAAATATTGCAATTCCAAATAATTTCAGTTACTCAAATAGAAGATAATCACACTTCATGTAAATACATTTCTGTTTTAATTTGGTATTGTTATCATTTTTTTTTTTAATTTTTTACATCCGGCACTACTATTTTTATGAACAGCCGATTTTCGTGGCATCGCGATGCAAACGTCAAAAATAAACTAATTTTGACAGAAAGTAACGGGATTTTTTTCTAATTATCTTCTTTAGACTATACTCTAAATAAAAAGTGCTCATCCTTTAATTTTGCTTCAGAAAAATTACCGATTTAATCGACTTATGCTTTGCGTAGTGCAGCACTACTATTTTACTGACCGCAACTGTATGTATGTAGATGCAGAAGGCATAATTATTGGAATGTATCAAAGGCTAGCACTTGGACGAGTACGTTATAATGCTTACGCTGCAGATGTCACACTGCAGGGCAGTCCACATATAAGTGGAGGATCGTATTGCGCGACTTATGTGTTGACATGTTTATATAAACGTAGCGACAAAGTGTCACTATGTATGCGCCCGGAATACTTATTATTACTTGATTATTTGACATACAACATACTACATCTCTCTTTAAAAAAAAAAAAACGTATTATTTTTATACCCTGAACACATTGAAAATGGGAATTCAGGGTATAATGTTTTTGTTGGGAGGCGTATGTATGTAACAGGCAGAAGGAAGCGTGGCAGACCCCACAAAGTATATATATTCTTGATCAGGAAGACAAGCCGAGTTGACATAGCCATGTCCGTCTGTCCGTCCGTACGTCTGTCCGTATGTATGAACGCGTCGTTCTCAGAACCTACAAAAGCTAGAGACTTCAAATTTTTATGTAGGTGCCTGTATATCACGAAAAGATGGAGTTTGTTTCAGAAATTCGATAACTGTTATCGTTTTATTGTTATCGATTAAAAACGAAAATCTAAATTAAGCTATAAAATTCTATCTAATTTATCTTTCTAGCTAGAGTCTTCAAATTTTGCATTTAGTGTTATGTAAGCCTTACGCAATTTCGATTTTTGTTAAATTTTGAGTGCCACGCCCCCTTCGCCTCAAATTTGTAACTCCCGTATATCAAATTCTAGAGACTTGTGCTTTGGCACAGACATACATATGGATGACATGATCACGCCCAACAAGTTTGATCAAAATCGTTACTCTAGAAAAAAAGTTATTAAACATTTAATTTCCCATAACATTGCCATGCAAAGCAGCCAAAGAACAGCTGACGCAGCGACTTGCGTTTGTGTGTGTGTGCGCCTGTGCGTGTTATGTATGTTTGGCTTGTAATGAACATACACATACATATGAATATAAAAGAAACGAAGAATGCTTGGAATAGTGGTTCTTCGCAAGGTTCAGGGTATCCCCTAGTCGAGCGGTCTCGACTAGAGTTTTCTTACTTGTTATTTTATATAATATGTTGTGTTTAAAAAAATGTTTTTTTTTTTTATTTTTTATTATATATATTATCTTTTTTTTTTTACTTATTAATCGTTTTTTAGCCTATCCTTATGAACTTTTTGTTCCTTATTTTTCTTATTCTTTATAATTATATTATTATTGTTTTCTATACTAATGATAATAATGAATCAAAAGCTCCTATGTGTATAGAGCTCTAATTTATGAACTGTTTCATTTTTAAGTAAACTTGGTATCCTATTCCTATATTTAAATCGAATACTTTCTTATCATTTATTTCTTTTTATTTAACTTTATTCTTTTCTAAAAGTATTCGCGCTCTTTTGTACGCTTTTTCTAGTCTAAACTTGACCCATTGAAAATGGGAATTCAGGGTATAATGTTCTTGCTGAAAGGCGTATGTATGTAACAGGCAGAAGAAGTCGTGGCAGGCCCCATAAAGTATATATATTCTTGATCAGGATGACAAGTCGAGTTGATGTAGCCATGTCCGTCTGTCCGTATGTATGAACGCGTCGTTCTCAGAACCTACAAGAGCGAGAGACTTCAAATTTGTATGTAGGTTCCTGTACAGCACGAAAAGATCGAGTTTGTTTCAGAAATTCGATAACTGTTATCGTTTTATTGTTATCGATTAAAAACGAAAATCTAAATTAAGCTATAAAATTCTATCTAATTCATCTTTCTAGCTAGAGTCTTCAAATTTTGCATTTAGTGTTATGTAAGCCTTAGGCAATTTCGGTTTTTGTTAAATTTTGGATGCCACGCTTCCCTCGCCTCAAATTTGTAGCTCCCGTATATCAAATACTAGAGACTTGTGATTTGGCACATACATACATAAGGATGACATGATCACGCCCAACACGTTTGATTCAAATCGTTGCTCTAGAAAAAAAGTTATTAAACATTTAATTTCCCATAACATTGCCATGCAAATAGCAGCCAAAGAACAGCTGACGCACGGACTTGCCCTTGTGAGTGCTTGCGCCTGTGTATGTGTGTGTGTATGTTTTGTTTGTAATGAACATATATATACTTATGTATATTAAAGAAACGGAGATTGCTTGGAATTGTGGTTCTTCGCAGGGTTCATTCAGATTTAAAATATTATTTACAGCAGTAGACGAGAGCTTTAATCTGAGTGCAAATTTTCGGTTAGATTACCCCACATCCTTGTATACAAGGACTTTAACGATTTCTTCGCTTGTCCGCGTCTATTCTCTTCCCATTTCTATATAAATTATGAAAAAACCGGCTAAAACTAACTTAAACTTACAAAAAAAGTGTAAATAAATGTAATAATAAAAAACACAGCTCAAATCCTTCACTTGTTTTTGTCCAGTTGTATCTGCAAAATGCAACTGCCTTAAATCAATTTACACTATTAAATTGTATTGGTATGTTATTCTGCCTTCCAAATACTAGTTCATATGGACAATAATAATGAGTTACTGTTGGTGTTGTGTTAAAACAATACACGAAATACTGTAACCATATGTCCCAGTCAGTTTTATCTACTGATATATATGAACGAATGTACTCATTGAATGTCCTATGACTTCTTTTAACGGTACCTAATGTCTGGTGGTGTGCTGTAAACGTTATGATGTCTATTTTTAAATATTTGCACAGGTCAGTAATAATGGAATTTTTGTATTCTGCTCCCATGTACGTAATGAACGTCTTCATTGGACCGTACTTTAGAATAAAAGATTCAAATATAGCTTTTGCGACAGTTGTTGCGTTTTTGTTTGCAACCGGAATTGCTACTAAATACTTTGTCAACTCCCAAATTAAGGTGATTGCGTATTCATTTCCATTTTCTGAACGTGGTAGTAGACCTATTGTCAACTATCACTCTGTCAAAAGCATATATTGGTGTTTCTGTTATAACCATAGGTGATCTATTATGTTTCGTCGTTTTCGACGTGAGGCATTTTGGACATTTCTTAATGCACTCTCTTACATGCAGAGCTCGCAAATAACAGTTGAGCATTTTGCGCGGTCTTCGAATAACAGTTTTCACTGAGTATTTGACGAAAATGTTCGCGAGCGACCGAAAAACCCCGGTCTTCGCTCAGTTCGCTCGCGCTCGGACTACAACCGTTTTTTTCGTTTCTCATTTGTTGCGGTCAGACCGCGAGCGAACGCTTGAGTAAAATTAAGAAAAAGTTCTTTGAGCGACTGATGCATGTTCATGTGCGATGCAAACGTACTTTGTGTATGGTATTAATCAAAGTACTCAAATATTCTTGCGTCGCAAGTTCGTATCTTACATTTACTAAATATTTTAATTTTTTAATTATATCAAGCTTAAACTGCCACATTTAAATGCTCTTGCACAGGTAGTTCTAACCAGCAGCTTATTTTTAGCCCTGCATTTCATATTAAATGAACTGCGAAGTTCAATAAGCGCAGACAATTTAAATGTAGAATTAGTTATTTAACTTAACAATAGGCAGTATAAGTTTAGTACTAGTTAAATAACATCTTAATACCAAAAAAAATAATTTTTTTCCAACAAGGCAAATTAATGTAAGAGTGCCAAAAGACCTTTTGCATTGACTTTTTCGGTCATTTGCTCACTTGCTGAGCCTCAGCTCGCGAACAAAAAATTTTCCGCTCGCGAACAGATGCTCAGCAATAACGATCGACGCAAAAAACCCAAAAAACAACCCTCATGCGAAGACCGATTCAGACATGAAAAAATCGCTCTTGCTCAGAGCGAGAGCGGAATATTTTCTGTTGTTCGCTCCTGCTCTGACTTTGAGCGTGACGAAAAAATGCTCAACTGTTTTTCCAATAATATTTTCTCTGTATTTTTGTTAACGTTTTATTGATGCCTGTATGACCTCCTTGAATTGGATCGTCATGGAATGTAGACAATATTGCTTCTATTTCTTTCTTATTATTTATTTGGGTCACCGGCTTGAGTAGCGCTACTCTTATAAATTTTAATGTCTTATTGCCCATTATTTTAAAAGATTCTATTGAGATGATCTCAAAGATCTTTTCGCACGGTGCCACTTTGACTTGACTGATATTAAGTATACCGGCTTCTGATTCAAGCCTTTGAAAGAATTGACCTAGGTCAAGATTTTCATTGGTGTACATATCGCTTATGTCAAATCTTGCCATAACTTTCTTTCCATGTTTAAATAAGCATGGAGAATCTGTTATTCGCAAGGTCACTACTTTTCGTACCTCGTCGTTGCAAATGACTTCGTGTACGTTGGGCTTGGAAGCTTTATTTTGAACTTGCTTAGGCATAATTTCATTTTTTTTCTAAGGCCAGAGATTATTTTTTCTACTTTGTTGCCTGGTAGTGGTTTTCAGGACTTTTCTATTTATGTCAATTAGATCTTCTATTGTTATTCTAGATAGGGCGTATGCCAGAAAATTGTCTTTCCCTCTCAGATACTCTGAAATCATATTCTTCCAATTCGTGTCGCATGCGTGTTAATTTTGAACTTGGACTTACCATGGAAAATAGATAAGTCAAAGGTCTGTGATCAGCTTTAATTGTAAAATGTTTGCCATATATATATGGTCTATAATGTGTTATTGCCCAATGTATTGCTGCTAATTCTTGTTCTGTAGTACTCTTATTGCTTTCACCTTTAGTGAATGCTCTTGAAGCAATGCTATGAATGCAACTAGAAAAAGCTGGTCCACATGCTTGCTTGCTTGCATCTGTGATTATGCCAAATTCTTTGCTAAAATCTGGGTACTGTAATAAATTTGGTTGAACAAGTTTGTTTTTAAAATAATTGAATGATTTTTCACACTCTGATGTCCATTTGAACGGGACATTCTTTTTACATAATCTTGTTATGTGCCGTGAATATTCGGCGAAGTTTTCTATAAAACGTCTATAGTAATTGCAAAATGCAATGAATCTTCTAGCGCTGTCTGCGTCCGTAGGGACTGGATAGTTATTGATGGCGTCAAATTTCTTGTCATCTGGCAAGATTCCTTTATCTGTGCATCTGTGACCTAAAAATGTCACCTCGTGCATAAAAAATGAACATTTCTCTGGATGTAATTTCAGATTTTGTTTTCTGCAAAGTTTGAAAACATCTGTTAGATTTTTAATCATATGTTGTTCATAACAACCCATAACGATTAGATCATCCATATAAAGGAAAGCTTGTGGAGGCTCAAGGCCTGAGAATGCTATTGTCATCATTCTCTGAAATGAGTTAGGCGCTATTTTTAAACCAAATAGTAATCGCGTGAAGCGATATGAACCATTGCTTTTTGAAAAAGACGTTATATTTCTTGAGTTTTCCTCAAGTTCAATTTGGTGGAAACCTGACATTAAATCAAGGCATGAAAAATATTTAGCTCGACCCAATTGATCAAGAATGTCGTCAATTCTGGGGAGTGGGAATTTATCGGACAGCAATTTTTTGTTTATTTGACGATAGTCTATTACTAATCGCCATTTTTTCTCTTTATTGCCGGAAGGGCTTTCTTTGGAACTAATAAAAGTGGGCTGTTATATGGTGATACAGACGGTTCGACAATATTTTGTTCAATTAACTTTCCAACTTGATGCTGGATTTCTTCTGTTTGGTTATGCGGACATCGATAATTTTTCACATATACTGGTTCATCATCTATAAGTCTCAATTTTTGCTTATAAAAATTGTTTGTAGTGATTGGTTCGGTTACAAGTCCAAACACGTCACTATGCTGGGTGCATAGTTTTTAAAATTGTTTTTTAAATAATGCTGGGAAATTTTTCTTTAATTTTTTAATTACAGTCTCCTTTCTATCATCATTAGGATTTTGAACTACTTCGTAGCTCGAAAGTGATTCAAATTTTAAGTTATTTATGCCTACCATCTGGCAGATAATTGTTGTATTTAGGAATCGGACAAAAGCATTTTGGGCTGTTGCAATAGTGTTTGCAACATAAACACCCGGTTTAATTTCCTGATTGGGAATTAAAATGCTATCTTTTGCTGAAGACAACTCTATTTTGCGTATCACTTGGGATCTGAATGTTATTGGAACATATATAGGATACGTTAAGTTTTGTGGTCTGATTACAAACCAATCCTCGGAACTATTGTAATCTAGTTGGCAATTAAATTTTTTTATGAAGTCTTATCCTATTAATCCATCGCAAGGGATTGCGAAATCTTTGGGAAGTATATGAAATTTATATGGAATAATGTATTTATCTGTTTGGAGTTCAATTCTTTACATTTAATTCTTTCCTTTAGATTTAATTACTCCTTCTCCTATGCCTCGAATATCTATAATCTATCTATCTATTCCTTTGGATGTCATGAAAGATATCAGAATTTTTTTTTATTATTGAAATGGGATTTTTTTTATTTGTTTCTATATTTCTACATACGAAATTATTAAGACTTAAATTGACGGTGTAT
Source organism: Drosophila paranaensis (assembly GCA_035047545.1). NCBI lineage: Eukaryota > Metazoa > Arthropoda > Insecta > Diptera > Drosophilidae > Drosophila > Drosophila paranaensis. Next base: position 114,592 of record JAWNPL010000142.1, on the reverse strand, counting down.
ATTTTACCTTTTAACCCTGAGTATCTGGAGGTGTCTGGGAGTTTCCCGAAGTTGTTTGGGTTACTCTGACATTGTTGAAATTCCCTCTATTGGAATTTCCACGGCCTCTAGAGTTTCCTCTATAATTTGCTTGGCCTCTATTCAATCTGTTGCCGTTATTTCGGTAACCGTAGTTTTGGTTATGCCACGGTAATTACCTCGGTTACCTCTGTTGTAGCCATTTTGGCGCTGTTGGAAGTACAGTACAGTATTAGACTGTCCTGTTACTTCCGTGCAACTGTTTACAAATTTTGCATCATTCATGTTTGTGAATGTGCCTGCTTGCATTATAAGTTTTACCCTATCAATTGAACAGTTTTGTGTAATATGTAGCTTTCACAGCTGTTGTGGTTGTGTACTTGTGTGCAAGTACTTGGCTTAAACCTTTAGTTATGTAGGCTCCTCCAAGGGCCTTTGCCAATTTTTCCTCCTCTTGGGTGTACTGGTTAGCTGTCTTGTTCCTTTGTTGAAGATTAAGGAGCTTAGCAGATACCGATTCTCCTTTGAGAACTGTTTGCTCATTACTGATTAGGTTTCTTGTATGGCCTTTGAGTTTAGTTTTTATAAGGCTTACGGCAATTCGCTCGTGTGCGCCTTTAAAATTTGGTAAGAGATTCAAAGAATCTAAAAAACTTTGCAGATTTTCAGGCTTTCCATCAAACTCTGGTATCAGAGATGTGGCTAGTCTGATAAATTCTACTTCAGTTTGAGCCATATTTGCTTGTTCTTCTTTTTTGATGTCAATCAAGTCGTATGTATTCTCTTCCATTGTTTCTATATCACTGTCAGATTCTGAATCGCTTGATTGTATTGATTCGTCTAAATCTTTTAATTGCTTGGAATTAAATTCAGCCAATTGATTTAGACTTTTGGGCGCATTAATTACAATGTGTTGTCTTTTAGCGACAGAAATTAATCTTGTGTTCAAGGATTTTATGACCCTTAAACATTTTTCCCTGCACCGTTGTTAATCTTATTTCATACCTATTAACTAGTGTTACTATAATATTGTATTCTCTTATTACAACATCTAAATGGTTGGCTAATGTTTTAACTTTTATAACTGCATCTTTGTTGATGCATTGATATGATTTTTCAAATTTCTTACGAAATCCGTCTGTTTTTTTTCGCAATTTCGTTCCATTCCATTCTTTAATGGAATTCTATTGTTGTAAACGAACCAACCATAGACTTGTTATACCTACAAATTGGTTATATTCTTTATATCTTATCTAACTCCTGTGCTCGGCTCAAATATTTTTATACTATTTTACGTAGTGATATAGTATATTGGTTTTGTGCAATGTCCGTCATGCTGTCCGTCCGTCTGTCCGTATGCCCACTAGGGTCGTGGCAAATCGGAAAATGCATTTTCCTGTATCTCAGAAACACTACTTCTAGAAGGGCTAGAGAGTTGAGATTTTAACTGAACACTCATGTCGACATCCCAAAATCAAAAAGCTATGGCGGATATATCTACGCACATTGGGGGCGTGGAAAATCGGGTCAAACTGTATCTTCTACAGCTTTAAAGCTAGAACGCCCAAATTTGGCACGTGGGTTACTGTTACGATCCTATAAAGATCGCCCAAAAAATGTTATGGCCACGCCTAATAGGGGAGTGGCAAATCGGATCTGATCTGGATGCTAAGTTACTGGGGGCCTCCTCTACCGATTCCCCAAAAATTATTGTTACGCCCCAAAAGGGGCGTGACATACAGAAAAATACTCTGTAATTTTCGCATTTTTCGAATGTAAGCATCCAAACTTTACAGTTATATTCCTGAACGCCCAGTCTATGCACATGCCAAAAATTATATGTCTACGGCTATTGGGGGCGTGGCAAATCAAAACTGAAACATCTGCAGCTTCTGAGCCAATAACGCGCCACATAATGACTTTTTGGCCTTTGACCTTGTCTTTTGATTTGTCAAATTATATATATGTGTTTGAAAAGAATATTTTAATAATACAAAATAACTAAATAAAGGAAATATAACAAAAATATCAACATGACCGCACCGGGTTTCGAGCCCACACCTCTACGCTCGCCAACGAACTTATATCACATTTTCAGAGTTGCCACCTCTCTTATTTTGAGAAATGCCACCTCTCTCGATTTAGGTGTGTGTTTTTGCTAAGGTAAGGGTTCTAAGCTTCTATCCAAATTGAAATTATCTGGCCACCTCCAATGAAAAGTTTTAATCTGTAGCTAATTTGAGCGGCGACAGTGGGGATTTAAGGTTACATTTTAAATAATATAATGTGATAGATGCCCCTGTGGGCTGCTGGGACGTGAATAGTATTTCGCTGTCGGTTCTTACTAGTTTCTTAATGCATCTATTATGCAGCTTATATAATTTGGTTAATGTATTTGTCAGAAGCAAAACAGCTATTATAACAATTAAAATTGTTATGAATTTCAAATCTAGAGAAGTTGATTCAACATTGTTGATGACATTTGCGGTTAAGTCCGCGACTTTTGAATTATGGTCTATCATGATTATGGTTTCTACAAAATCTTGTGCTAGGTCAACTTTTGAAATTGAATTTGAAATCATTTATTTCTGATTTATAAAGAAATATTGAAACGTTTCGTGATATTAAACTTTTTTTTTATTATTGATCTTTTTATACCCTGAACCCATTGAAAATGGGAAATCAGGGTATAATGTTTTTGTTGAAAAGTATGTAACGCGTCGTTCTCAGAACCTACAATAGCTAGAGACTTGAAATTTTTTATGTAGGTTCCTGTATATCACGAAAAGATCTAGTTTGTTTCAGAAATTCGATAACTGTTATCGTTTTATTGTTATCGATTAAAAACGAAAATCTAAATTAAGCTATAAAATTCTATCTAATTCATCTTTCTAGCTAGAGTCTTCAAATTTTGCATTTAATGTTATTTGGGCCTTACGCAATTTCGATTTTTGTTAAATTTTGAGTGCCACGCCCCCTTCGCCTCAAATTTGTAACTCCCGTATATCAAATACTAGAGACTTGTTCTTTGGCACAGACATACATATGGATGACATGATCACGCCCAACAAGTTTGATCAAAATCGTTGCTCTAGAAAAAACATTTAATTTCCCATAGCATTGCCATGCAAAGCAGCCAAAGAACAGCTGACGCACCGACTTGCGCTTGTGTGTGCGTGAGTGTGTATGTTTTGCTTGTAATGAACGTACATATGCATGTGTATAGAAAAGAAACAAAGAATTCTTCGCAGGGTTCAGGGTATACCCTAGTCAAGCGGTCTCGACTAGAGTTTCCTTACTTGTTATTTTTATATGTTACAAGAAAGTCGAGCTCTTGTAACTTTTGGGCGGTTGCCCAGGAGGGTGTTGGCTGATTGACATACAACAGCCACTTTATATGCGCTATTCTTTTTTTTTTCTTTTGCACACCCCCTCTATTTGCCATAACTCTTCCTCTACTCACTCAGTTTTTGTACGTTGTTTGTTCCATATTGATTTGTTGCGCTGGTTGTTGTCGTTGATGTAATTGTGGGGACCCAATTCGTTTTGTTGCGGTGGACGTGGTTTTATTTGCGTCTTTCAAATTTACTTGGTTGGCGTCGGCATGCTTCTTGCTGCTGCTACTGCTGCTGCCTCAAATTTAGTTCAATTTTCACCGCACCGCTGTCACGGTCGCCATGTAGTTATTGGTCACCATGTAGTTGTTGGTCGCCATGTAGTTGGTTCGATTAAATGAAAAATTATAACACTCGAGCTTCCGCTCGCTTTTGAATTATGTTTCTGAATGATTCTTTATTTTAGGTTTTTCATAAGCTTAGCCTAAATACATAATGTATATATAAAAGAGTTCTGCCGCTGAGAGCAGCGACAGAATGGGAGAGCGTAGCATATATACATATGTATGTATATGCAGACGGCATATACATAAAGGCATAAATGCTTATGCTGCAGATCTCACGCTGCAGGCCCGTCCACATATAGCCGGATCATATGACGGCTTATGTGCGGATGCGTAACGTAAACATAGCGACAAAATGCCACTGTGTATGAGTGCAATACTCTAACTTTTGGTTGAGCATATGACACCAGATATTGTATACACTACAATACGATGGGCATATGCTTATTTAACGAATAATATGCTACACAGCATTCTCAGCGCCGCAGCACTCCAGCATAGAAGTGTCATGTGATCGCTGCTGATTGTTGCCAGTGCAGAGCACTGAACTCACAATTTGGCGTGTCAGCATCATTCATATATTGTTGCTTAGTTGCTATGGTATTTATGTGTTAACTGAACATTCGGTGTAGTAGTGAGATACTCAGAGTCGAGTCATGCCCGATGATCCTTAGAAGTGGAGACCTTACGATGCCGGGAATTTTATCCATTGCTTTTCGCTCGTTTACAAATTCGGTTCCGTTGACGATAGCTACTCGTTCAAACGTTACTAAATGTGTTCCTTTTGCGATTACTTCGGGGCTATCATCTGTGCGTACGCGGGCAGTGACTGGGTTGAGTATGACATTGAGGCATGCTTCCCGCGTAGAGTAATGTCGCGCAGGACTCGCGCCGAGATCGTTCGCAAAAGCTGTTGTGTGCGGTCTGAATGCACTCAGTGACTGCAAAGGTATCCTTTTCGCATTCGGCCAGTGAGTTCTCGTCGAGACGTAGTATAAGTGTGATTGTGAGACACGGGATAGATGGGGATTTTCTTGCATCTGGCTTCGACCCTTGGGAAGGCTATTAGTATGTGAATTATATCGTCGGACTGTAGGACTCTAATCTTTGGGGCTTCTATTAAACTAACTATTGGAGTGTCCTGTTTGACAAGTGAATTCAAATCTGCGTGATTTAATATTGTGGGATTTACTATACCAGATTTTGCCAAGGTTATTGTGAGGATTAAATTTTGAATTTCGATGGTTAGCATTCTGTTTCTAGCCAAAAGCGTGTCATACGAGTGTCGGTTAATTTATTTTTTTTTTTTGAGCTTTTATTATTTGGTTTACGGTATCAGTTAGTTTGTTTATTTGCTTCTGTGTCTCGGAATTTATGGCTATTTGTCTGGAATTTGACTCGATTAATTGTGCTTCTGTTACCCTGATTTTTTAAGAAATCAGAGGCATCTGGTGTACCTGCCACTACCTTCTTGGCTGTGCCTAGGAAGTCTAAACTCCTAGCCATTCTATGGTGTATCTTGAGGACGGACAGCAGTTTGCGCATATGTGATTGTGGGAACAAATCGGATAATTTTTCTGTTTCTTCTATTATGTTAACGAATTCAGAATAGTTACTAGTGTGTCTTAAGTAGTCACGATGTTCGAACACCAATACTTCACCGTCTATTACCGGGATGTAGTTGGCATGCGAGAAGTCGGTGATTCGACCATTTGCTATTGCAAGGATGGTAAGCGCTACGAAGGTGAACCTGTAATTTGGATTATATGGTGAAATTGTGGTGCTTTGTCTTGGAGGACTTATTTCCTAACTAAATATAAGGTAAAACTATTTTAGGTAGTCCTTGTGGACCACCCTCCCCTTAATTAAGACAGACGTTCCTAGTATTGCTTGTATTTCCTGTCTGGTGCAGAGAGGGGTTAGCTTGTTTCCTAACCTCTTGTTATTTTTGATGAATACTTCCTCTCCTACGTCAAATACGCGGTTTTGCCTGTTTACGTTACACCTTTCTATGGTGTTTTGTTGGGCTTTTGCCAGTTTGGACGTAATATCTGAACTGCGCTTTTTGTCATACTTTGCTTGCGTGCAAACTTTGCAATTTGAGACTACTTCGTGGACTAATCTGCTCATGTTCGGAAAGTAGTAGTCGCGCAAGATTTGTTTGACATTTTCTTGGGCTGCTCTGTGCGCCCTGTTGTGCTCGCTATTTATTATTTCCAACTGATCGCTTTTACCCGTTATGTCTTGTATAAGATTTTTACAAAACCGAAATTTTGTAGAAGGAAAATGAGCAATTAGTTCGTATTGGAAGCTTGCTAATGTGGGGAGGTTACAATGGATCGCGTTCACGACCTCCGTATTTACAACTTCTTTGATAGTTTCTAAAATGCTGCTCTTAGCGGTAAAGCTAATCAGGTGGCGAGTTTTGTTGCGGAATAAAACCATGATGCGTTTCAACGGGAAACGTGATTCTTCCAGAATGATCTGGTTTCTGAAGCAGTTTAATGGTTTGTCCGTGGCCTCGACCGTGTAGGTCAATGAAAGTTTGCTGTGAACGTCTGATTGAGGCTCATTTTGTTGGGCATTGAGATTTTGTCTGGACAATGCATCTGCTACAAAATTTTCTTTGCCAGGCTTGTAGCAAACTTTGGCGTTGTATTGGTCGATGTAGGCTTTCCATCTTTATACTATTTCACGTAGTGATATAGTATATTGGTTTTGTGCAATGTCCGTCATGCTGTCCATCCATCTGTCCGTATGAACGCAAACAATTTCCCCGCTGTTGAAGCTAGAGACTTGAAATTTGAAATATATACTCGTGTATACCCTCGCCTGATAAAGTGTCAAGATTTTCCCGATACGCCCACTAGAAGCGTGGCAAATCGGAAAATGCATTTTCCTGTATCTCAGAAACACTACTTCTAGAAGGGCTAGAGAGTTGAGATTTGGACTGAACACTCATGTCGACATCCCAAAATCAAAAAGCTATGGCGGATATATCAACGCACATTGGGGGCGTGGAAAATCGGGTCTAACTGTATCTTCTACAGTTTTAAAGCTAGAACGCCCAAATTTGGCACGTGGGTTACTGTTACGATCCTGTAAGGATCGCCCAAAAAATGTTATGGCCACGCCTAATAGGGGAGTGGCAAATCGGATCTGAATTTATAGTGATTTTACTAGTTTCGTTATATTTTGAGCACTATTGATGCTAGAGACTTGAGACTTGAGACTTGATATATATACTCGGCTTAACATCCCACAATCGAAAAGGTATGGCGGATATATAAGCCCTCAGGGGGCGTGGCAACTAATATCAGCTTATATCTCCCACTAAAAGCTAAAAGCTTCAATTGGATGCTAAGTTACTGGTTGTCTCCTCTACCGTTTCCCCAAAAATGATTGTTACGCCCCAAAAGGGGCGTGACATACAGAAAAATACCCTATAATTTTCGCATTTTTCGAATGTAAGCATCCAAACTTTACAGTTATATTTACAGTTATGACCTTTGACCTTGTCTTTTGATTTGCCAAATTATATATATGTGTTTAAAAGAATATTTTAATAATACAAAATAACTAAATAAAGAAAATATAACAAAAATATCAACATGCCGCACCGGGTTTCGAGCCCACACCTCTACGCTCGCCAACGAACTTATATCACATTTTCAGAGTTGCCACCTCTCTTATTTTGAGAGATGCCACCTCTCTCGATTTAGGTGGGTGTTTTTGCTAAGGTAAGGGTTCTAAGCTTCGATCTTAATTGAAACTGTCTGGCCACCTCCAATGAAAAGTTTTAATCTGCAGCTAATTTAAGCGGCGACAGTTGGGATTTAAGGTTAAATTTTAAAAAATATGTGATAGATGCCCCTGTGTGCTGCTGGGACGTGAAATAGTATTTCGCTGTCGGCTGCGTCCGACTGCAACGTTCTTACTTGTTTTTTATACCCTGAACCCATTGAAAATGGGAAAAAAGGGTATAATGGTTTTGTGAAAATGTATGTAAAAGGCAGAAGGAGGCGTGGCAGACCCCTTAAAGTATATATATTTTTGATCAGGGAGAGAAGCCGAGTCGATTTAGCTCTGTCCGTCTGTCCGTATGTTTGAACGCGTCGATCTCAGCAGATATAAGAGCTAGAGACTTAAAATTTTTTTGGAAGTTCGTGTACATCACGATTTAATCGAGTTTGTTTCAAATAATCGATAACTATCATCGTTTTAATTTTATCGATGAAAACCCGATATCTTTATTTAGTTATAAAATTCTATTTAATTTATCTTTATAGTTCTTCCGCTTGTGTGTGCGTTCGCCTGTGTATGTGTGTGTGTATGTTTTGCTTGTAATGAACGTACATATGCATGTGTATATAAAAGAAATAAAGAATGCTTGGAATAGCGGTTCTTCGCAGGGTTCAGGGGATCTCTTAGTCGAGCGGTCTCGACTAGAGTTTTCTTACTTGTTTTTTTTGGTATTAAGAATATTTATTTAATTTATTTAACTAGTACTAAACTTATACTACCTATTGTTAAGTTTAATAGCTTATAATGCATTTAATTGTCGAACTTCATCGTTCATTTAATGTGAAATGTAAGGCTAAATATCACTACGTGAAATAGTATAAAAAAATGAGTTGCTGGTGTAGTTAGAACTACCTGTGCGAGCGAAGTTATATGTGTCAGTCTAACTTAATATCTCTGATATGGCGGAAGCCTGAGGAATCGGCTGAAATCGTGTAAGAATTGGAGGCTTAGGTATTCCCTGAAAAGGGTGATGTTTACTCTGGCTGAAGTAGAAACGGCAGGTTTCTTTTTTATGATGCCTCGGTGATTATCATATCGAGTGCCGTTGAGCGAGATGTAATCGTCGAAAGTGGCCAGGAAAGTTCCCGTAACTTGTTGACTGCCTCCAGTGTTGTCCACCACATTTACTGTTGCGCTGTTGATGATAATGATGCCATCCTCGATCGTTGTTATGGGCTCTAAATGCCCGGGGCGTGTGGCGCATTGTGCGATGTTTCCCGACACCAGTTGCTGGGCACACGATGTTTTCCGTAGTCGTTTACAGAAGGTGGTGGTCACAGTTGCCCACAGCGAAGGTCTTTGAAGGTCTTCTAAAATTATTATCATATTATTACGTTGAACAGGAAAAATGTCTATTTTCTTATAAGTTAATTTGGGTTGAGGATATTTTGAAGATGCTCATTTAAAAATTCCTTGATGTCAATGCTGTCTAAGATAAGAGGGCTAATCAAATTTATTATGGCGTTACTGATAGAGTTAGATAATTATCATTCTGTTCTTTGCTAGAATTTTTGAATAGAGATGGTCGACTCTTGCATCAGGTTTTAGGATTGCATTAGGTGCCTTAGAAACATCATTAAGTTGTACCTGAAATTTATTGTTGATTTCGATTTGCCTGTTTTCTGAATCTATTAACTGATCCTGTTTGAACTTTATTTGCTCCCAGCCGTCGAAATCTGGGGTTCCTGCAATTGCCTTAAGGGCACTACCTAGCAAATTTATACTGCGTGATTGCCTATGGTGAACGTTTAGAGTTGTAATTAATGTATCTATGTGTTGAATGTCGGTCTTCAGTGCCTGTCTCATGTGGTCTTTAGGTAAGTTGTCTTCTTTCGTCAACGTAAGTTTCGAGTTGCTGTCAAGTTCGTCGTGTGTCCCAAGTACCTGTATTCGGCCCAGATTGTCATGTCTCCGTCAACTATGGGTATGTAGTCTGCATGTGAGGAGTCATTAAGTCTCAGTGTCGGTTCGGTCATAGCCAGCGTTGTCATTGTCAGAGCCAAAAAATATCGTAACCTAAAGTGGGACATATTTAAAACTTATTTGCCTAGTAAGAAAAATGGGTTAATCTAAAAATTCGAATTCTGGGAGGAATTCTCTGTGGCCTACTTGAGACAGTCATTATGGACCACCCTCCCTTTAATTAGAACCAACGTACCCAGGTCCGCCTCCACTGTTGCTTCAGTGAATAGGGGCGAAAGCTTGTTTCCCAATCTTTTATTGGATTTTAACCATACCTTCTCCCCCACATTATAATTTTTCTGGACTCTGTTCTTATTCTGGTGTTCTAACGACTTGTGCTGCCGCGATTTTTTCCTTTACTTTCACAGCAACTTCAATAGGGATTGAATGGATAATTTCTATTGGCTTCTTTTTAGTAACCGAGTGAATCGACCTATTGTATTTTATTGTTGCGAGGAGGATATTGTCGACAGTGTCTTCAATATGGTTTCCATTTTTGAGACAGCGACTTATGTCCCCTAAGGTGCCGTGAAAACGCTCTACCTGCCCGTTCGACGTGCTATGTAGGAGAGGCGCATTTGCGATCACGATGTCAAAGTTATTTGACAACATTGATCTAATGGTCTCTGAATTTAGGGACCTTTCGTTGTCACAGCAAATCGTCTTTGTTTTCGGGAAGACGTTCAAGAGTTGTAGAAGTGGAGCGTTTTTGTCCACGATCGCACGCGAATGAATGGGTTGAACGATTGCAAATTTAGAAAATTTGTCAATGCAAGTCAAAAAGTATTTGTGGTCAGTGGAGTAAATGTCAACGTGTAGAATTTCTCCGGCATGTGGCGGTATTGGGGTCTTCCCTTTCTCTTGTCGAATTGGGTTTATTCATCGCGCACACCCGACAGTTTGCTGCTATTTCTGTTGTGAGACGACCAATTTTTGGAAAAAAATAGTCCCGAAGTATTTGTTGCGCGTTCTCTTGCGCCGCGCGGTGAGCACGATTATGCTCAGCTGTAGCAATTTCCCTTTGTTCTGTTGTGTCTGAGATGTCTATGACCATGCTTTTGGAATGTCGAAACGTAGTCGAGGGAAATTCTTCGACCAATTTATGTTGAATGAAAGCCAAAATGGGAAGCTCGCAAAATATTGCGTTGGTCACCTCTGCGTTCACAGCTTCTCGCAGAGTGTGGAACAATGAGTTTCGATCGGAAAACTGTATGACATGTCTGGTTTTTGTTTTGAAAAGGATGTATGTTTTGTGTTGTGAAATGGGGCTTTCTTCCAGTATTATCTGGTTTCGGAAACAGTTGACTGGCTTGTCTGTTGTCTCAACTGTGTAAGTAAGAGACTCCTCGCTATGAACTGTAGCAATGTCAGAATCTGCCGAGTCTTCTAAGGCGTTGATATTTTGACGAGACAGGGCGTCTGCTACGAAATTCTCTTTGCCAGGCTTGTAAATGATGTTAGCGATATGCTCATCAATGAAAGCCTTCCAGCGATTTATTTTAGCTAGAGGTTGATGATCTGTATAAATGTATAAATTTTTTACTCCATACAGGTAATTTCTAAGGTTCTTTAATGATCACACTATGGCGAGAAGCTCTCGTTCATTTGTGGCGAAATTTATTTCATTATCTTGCATTGTGCGCGAGATCATTGTAATCGGGCGGCCGCCTTGGGACAGCACCGCTCCGAGCCCGTGACCTGACGCGTCTGTTGTGAGGTCAAACGGTTTTTTGAAGTCGGGATAAGACGACATCGCATCCTCTGACGCTAGCATTTCCTTTAGCTTGTTAAAGGCATTCAATTGTTCCGGGGTCAGTTCGAGTTGAACTTTCTTCGAATGGTTTGCGCTTATTTTCCCGTTTTCACCTTTCCACATCTCCGTTAGTGGTCTTGCGATGATGGCGAAACCCGCAATAAAGCACCTATAGTAGCTTGCTAGCCCAAGAAATGATCGAAGGTTAAACAATGTTTTAGGCGGCTGGAAATCCTTTATGGCCTGTACCTTGTAGGCCGACGTCTGGATTCCACCTCTGCATACAGTGAATCCCAAATAGAATACTACGCTCTTTTTGAAGAACTTAGATTTTTCTTGGGAAACCCGAATACCTGCGTCCCTATGGTTGACGTGGTCTTCTTTGTTTTGGGAGAAAATTATTACGTCATCTACATAGAAATAACAAGTTTTCCCTATTTGGTCCCTGAGGACGTCGTCTATTGCCCTCTGAAAAATGCTAGGGGCGTCCTTTAACCCGAAGGGAAGCCTGCAAAATTCATACTTCCCATTGTTTACAGAGAATGCAGTTTTTTCTCTGTCCCTTTCTGATAGTTACATCTGATGAAATCCCGATTTTAGGTCCAGTGTGGTAAAATACTGAGCCTCCCCCATGTTTGCCAATATATTGGATATCGATGGAATAGGGTATTTATCATCGATTGTTTTTTTATTTAACTTTCTAAAATCAATTACAAAACGTTTTTTTCTATGTCCGGAGTCGTCAACTCCATTTTTGTCCACAACCCATATCGGGTTGTTATACGGAGATTTTGAGGGTCTAATTATGCCGTCCGCCAGAAGTTGTTTAACCTCTGCATTGGCAAAGTCAGACACGCCCATTGGGTATGAGTATAATTTAGAATACACCGGTTCGCCATCCGTTCGGATTGTGGGGATAGTGTTTATGTTGTAAGGAAGGGATTCGTTAACGTCTGCAAATGCGTTAATCATCCGGTCAATCATACGATTGAAAGTGGTTCTGATCGTGAGGGGAACATCCGCGTCATTTATTTCAAAGTGATTCACTTGTTGGCATGTTGTGAATTCAATTTTTTCCATTCCCTGATCATATTTAATGACATTGTTGTTTAGGTCTATTTGGGCGTTGACTCTTTTTAATAAGTAGAGACCGATTATGCCATCGAAGTCTCTTAATGAGTCTAGCATAAAGAAATATGATTTTGTACTGAAAAGGTGAATGAGACATTTCTGCTCGATTTTTGTGTGCCCGTGTATTGATTTTACTTGAAAGGGGCTATCGACTGGCCTCCAATGTGCCAGTTCGGGAAGGTGTTTTATATAGTTCTTAGATGCTCCTGTGTCTATCAGAAGCTTTATATCGCGCCCTGCAACCGTGCGTCTTACAAACGGTAGCAGGGATTTTCCACTAAAAAATTTCAACTTTCGGCACCTGACAGGTCATCTTCGACCTCCTCTACCTCGTGCTGCGAGTGTGACTCATAACTACCTTCGTTACTTTCTTCTTGGGGCAAATGGTTAATGTTTTGCTGGGTCCTCATGGAGCGATCCCCATAGTTTGCATTGCCTCGATAACCCTGAGTGGGTTGTCTGAAGCGGGACGAGGTATCTACCTCCATTGGCTCGGGGCCACGCCTCTGTGGTTTCTGAGGTTGAAAGCTGCTAGCTTTCGGCTGGCTTTGGTTGTCTTTGCTACCTTTCTGGAAATGAGGATTCTTCTTCTGAGAGTTACCCTCATATTCCTGTTGGCTATTTTGACGCCAATTCTGGGTCTTTTGACCATTATATTTCTGCGGTTTTTCTTCAGCATATTTCGCAAAACTTGCCGCAAAGATACCTCTTTCATTGCTTGACTCAGCCTCTTGGGCCAGAGCCAGAGCGGTTGGGAGGTCGTGAGGCTGTGCTGGAAAAACAGCCCATCTCAGGGACTTGTTAAATCCGGAGACAAATGTATGCAGGGCATCGTTCCTGAATTTTTCGTTCAGAACGGCCGCTCCAGCAGGGTCATGTGTCATTAAGGCTTTATTTGTAAGTAATGTCAACTTTTTCCCGACCTCATCATAATATTTCGACAGTGATTGGTCACCCTGCCTAAGCGTGCTTAGCTGCTGTTGGATCACGTGTACTGGTGTTTTATCGGCAAACGTGAAATCCAACCTGGCAATGATTGCCTTAAAATTTAACACTGTGTTAAATGACGCAAGCTCTGCGTCTGCTGAACCCGTTACTTTGTTTCGGATTATAGCCACAGCCTGATGGTGCCTTGAGCTTCCGTTATATGATTCAAACACCTTATAAGCGGAGCAAGCGGCCTGTCTCCATGAGACATAATTTTCCTGTTTTCCATCGAACTCAGGGATAGACTTTACTATATCTAAGGGTTCGTCGCTCTGCGGAGCTGCCCCTTTAAGCGGGGCGACTTGTTCTGTAAGACTAGCTATTCTTTGCTCGAATATTGCTGCCTGTCGTTCGATGGCAGCCCCCATTTGAGCTTCGAGTTTGTTCGTCCGTCATTATACCCTGAACCCATTGAAAATGGGAAATCAGGGTATAATGTTTTTGTTGAAATGTATGTAACAGGCAGAAGGAGGCGTGGCAGACCCCATAAAGTATATATATTCTTGATCAGGATGGCAAGCCGAGTTGATATAGCCATGTCCGTCTGTCCGTCTGTCCGTCCGTCTGTCCGTATGTATGAACGCGTCGTTCTCAGAACCTACAATAGCTAGAGACTTGAAATTTTTTATGTAGGTTCCTGTATATCACGAAAAGATCGAGTTTGTTTCAGAAATTCGATAACTGTTATCGTTTTATTGTTATCGATTAAAAACGAAAATCTAAATTAAGCTATACAATTTTATCTAATTCATCTTTCTAGCTAGAGTCTTCAAATTTTGCATTTAGTGTTATGTAAGCCTTAGGCAATTTCGGTTTTTGTTAAATTTTGGATGCCACGCTTCCCTCGCCTCAAATTTGTAGCTCCCGTATATCAAATACTAGAGACTTGTGCTTTAGCACGTACATACATATGGATGACATGATCACGCCCAACAAGTTTGATCAAATCGTTGGTCTAGAAAAAAAGTTATTAAACATTTAATTTCCCATAACATTGCCATGCAAAGCAGCCAAAAACAGCTGACGCACCAACTTTCGCTTGTGTGTGCTTGCGCCTGTGAATGTGTGTGTGTGTGTTGCTTGTATTGAACATATATATACTTATGTATATTAAAGAAACGGAGATTGCTTGGAATTGCGGTTCTTCACAGGGTTCAGGGTATACCCTAGTCGTGCGGTCTCGACTAGAGTTTTCTTACTTGTTTTCTTTCGTTTCTGTTCTAGATATGAAGTGATTAGTTCGTCCCCGCTGCTCTCTTTACCACTGTTTACGCCCTGCATTCACTTAGAATATCGAACCGAGATCACTGCAGTATTTCCAATTTAATTTTTAACAAAGAGATGGGGACAGAATGTTTAATTACAATACTCAACATTCTCCCAAAAATATTTTATGGTGCACAAGAAATAACGTTAAATAAGTATTTATTAAAATTTTAGCACCTCATACTAGACAGCCTCTTTATTGTTAAAACTAAAAATGAGCAACTCACTTACATGATCATTTCGAAATTAATTTAGAGATAAACAAGTAAGAGTGCTCTAGTCGAGACTGCTCGACAAAGAGATCCCCTGAACCCTGCGAAGAACTGCGATTCCTAAGAGCCGCTAACATTCTCCGTTACTTTTATATTGTTTGTAGTAGGGCGGACTGGCCTGAATAAGTGTTGGCGGCTGCCAGTATCTTCTCACACTCTGGGCGGTGGATCGCGGTAACGAAGACAAAGCGCGATTTTTGGTGGGTGAGCGGTAATAAAACTTTATTGAAAATGGAGGCGCAGCCTTTTGGCGCGTTACAAGCAAGTCGAAACACAAAAAGTATATCAAAATAGTAATGGCGATCTGCCTAGAAGTGCCGGTCACCCATTCCAGTGTGCCCGCCTTCTGCCACCATAAAAACCTCAGCTGTTGGTTCCCCTTGATCACCCTGTGGTGTGAACATGCCGCCCCCCTTGCAACAAGTTGCAATTGCCACACTGGCCATATGGTAGGATAGGGAACGGCAGCGTTCTGGAGCACTTAGACGCCGCAGGAGCCGGAAATTACCCAACCGAACAGCGTGCTTTGGGCGGCGGGTGTGCCGTGGTGGGCAGGCACACAACCCGGTTGGATGACCTCAGGATAGAGGTCTGCACCCAGAACCACGGAGATAGACCCAGGCCGGTAGAAGGTCGGATCCGCCAAGACGAGTGTGGAGAACTTCCCTCGCACCGTCTCGGGAGCTTCGCGGTTAGGCGTGCGGATGCACAGATCGGGCTCCACCTTGAGCATGAGCGCCTTCCGAAGAGCCGAGTCGCTCTTGGACTCAATTACAGCTGAGCAAGCTTTGTCGTCCCCGACCCGAGTGACAGCCAGTCCGAGCGCCTTGGCAAACGAGCCATTGATTAGGCTCACAGGGGCGCAAGCGTTCAGCAGCGCTCGGGTCTCAAATTGTTTCGTCCCGTCACCGATCCGGATCAACGCGGTGGGCATCAGCGTCGTCGTCCTGGATTGGAGGAGCGACGCTAGTGTGGGCGCCTGCGATGCTGTGACTGACGCCAGGCGATCGGAGGATTCGACCGATCGCCGCCTAGGAGATCTGGGACGGCGGTGATCACAGTGGGGAACTGGCGATCCGCGCCGAGAAGGTCGATCCGCCATGTGGAGAAGTGTGTGGTGGGATTGACCACACCGACGACATCCCTCTGAGCTTCGGCAAGCCCCCCCCGAATGCTCGTGGGCTAAGCAGTTCGGGCAGTAGCGGTTGACGAGCACTGCTCTCAGGCGTTTCTCAGCGCTCAGGTTGAGGAAACGCCGGCATTGACGGAGTGCGTGCACTCCGCGGCACACTCGACACCGGTAAGAATCTACCCCGCGGGGGCGGGGTTTGTTAGGTCGAGCGATCGAGGACCGAGTCGGAGCCATATTGCTGCGGGATGGAGTGCTTGGCTCAAGCTCACTCTGCAGCACAATGAGCTTCGTCACAGGTCGTCGGATGGTCCCCCGCGAGGTTCGAACATCGACGACGCGCACCAAGCCGTCGACGCCCGAGTGCGCGCGCTCCACTCGTCCTAAGCGCCATTCGGTAGGTGGCAGGTTGTCCTCTGAAATGATGACCAAGTCACCCATCTGAAGGCAGCGAGTTGGCGTTTTCCATTTATTCCGCTTGTGGAGCTCCTTCACGTATTCGTCCTTCCAGCGGCGGCAAAAGCCGTGATGGATTGCCTTCAAACGCTGCCACCGATTGATCAAGGACATGGGCTCAGCATGGATCTCAGGCTCTGCAATAGATACGAGGGGGCCTCCGACCAGGAAGTGCCCGGGGCTCAATGCTAAGAGGTCCGTTGGATCCTCACTCATAGGGGAGATGGGACGAGAGTTGAGGCATGCTTCTATTCGACAGAGCAGAGTGGACAATTCCTCGAACGTGTACTTGATGGTAGACGTGGCCTTGTAGAATAAGGCCTTAAAGCTCTTGACTCCCGCCTCCCATAACCCGCCCATGTGGGGAGCGCTGGGGGGAATGAAATGCCAAGACAGGATATGCTGAGGAAAGGTCTGCACGACGCATTGCTTGGTAGCAGCTAGAAAGTCTCTTTCTAGCGCCTTGGATGCTCCAACGAATGTTTTTCCGTTATCGGAATAGATGCGCTGTGGGCATCGTCTTCTGGCCACAAACCGTGAGAAAGCCGCCAGAAACTTCTCCGTAGTGAGATCGGATGTCACCTCCAAGTGAATCGCTCTGGTGCTGAAACACACGAAGACGCAGACGTACCCCTTGGTGATGAGACAAGCTCGCCCGGTATAGTTTTTGATTTCGAAAGGTCCTGCGAAATCGATCCCGGTGTGCGTAAAGGGCCTGGAAAATGTGATTCGCTCTCGAGGAAGGTCTCCCATCATTTGCGTCTGTTGGCGCAAGTCTTGCATCCCTGCAAATGGGCTTTGATCAAGTTCTTGATCCTCGGAATCCAGAACTTCGTACGCAAATAGCGCACCATCAGCTGGCTGCCACCGTGCAGTGTGATGCGATGGGCGAATTGGACCAGCAAACGCGTGAAATGGGCGTCGTATGGGAGTAGGATGGGGTGACGTTCGTCGTAGCTCAGGGACTCTGCCGCTCGCAGCCGCCCGCATGAGCGAAGGATGCCGTATTGATCCAGATAGGGGTTTAAGTTTAACAAGGAGCTTGAAGGCGGAATAGTCCGTTTTTCGGAGAGTGCTCGGATTTCAGCAGCGTACTTCTGCTTCTGAGCGAGCCGTACAAGAATCTGTTCTGAGGAAAGCAACTCGTCCTTGCTGAGTTGCACCGTGGAAGGCCTCGCAGCCTTTGGGGCGACGAGCCGCCGGACATATGCGGTGACCCTTAATGCTCGCCCGTAGTCTGAAAACCGATCGCTGTAGTCGTCTTTAGGCGTGGATGTGACGGTGTGACAGTGGACCCGCTGCTCCAGTTGCGTGTCCGGGACATCGCAGAGAGAAGCTGGCCAACATTCGGGAGTTTGCCGGAGCCAATCCGGTCCATGCCACCATAACGTACTGACCGCCAAGTCATCAGCGGAGACGCCTCGGCTCGCAAGATCCGATGGATTATCCTCGGACCTAACATGAGACCAACTGTGGCCGCTGGTACTCTGGGAGATGCTGGACACGCGGTTTGCCACGAACGTAGCCCAGCTACATGGAGGTTTATTAAGCCAGGCCAACACGATGGTGGAATCAGTCCAGAATTGGGAAGATGTCGGCTGTATTGGAGCTCCGGAATCACTGCCGCATACAAGTCGGCTAACAACACCGCGCCGCAGAGCTCCAGTCGTGGCCACGAAACAGTTTTGACTGGAGCCACTCTCGTTTTAGCGGTCAAGAGATGGACACTCACATGGTCCTTATGCTGGACTCGCGCGTAGAGAGCTGCTCCGTAGGCTTTCTGAGAAGCATCGCAAAAGCCATGTAGGTCCCATTTTAGGTCAGGTCGGATCTCTAACCATCTGGGGATGCGTAGCCGGCTAAGACCCGGATAATCCTGTAGAAAATCATGCCACTGAAGTAATAGGGACGGAGTAAGGGCGTCGTCCCATCCAAGTTCCGTTAGCCAGATTTGCTGCATGAACACCTTAGCCCGAATCACGAAGGGAGCCAGCCACCCTGCTGGATCGAAGAGCTTCGCTATATGGGACAGGACCTCTCTCTTGGAGACCGGATACTTTGGTTGTGGGTCGGCAATGGAGAAGAAGAAGCAGTCTCTCGTGGCTTGCCAGCGGATGCCCAATGTCTTGGCCGTACTAGCATCTTCTAGCTCGAGGAAGTCCTCATGCAGCAAATGCTCTCTTGGAAGAGCATGGAGTATCTCCTTTTTATTAGAAGTCCATTTCCTCAGCGGGAAACCAGCCGAGAGTAGCGCAGCGTTGAGCTCCTGGATAGCGTCGTGGGCGTCCTCTTTGTTATGGGCGCCGGCGAGGACATCGTCTACGTACATGTAGTGACGAAGGATCTCACTTGCCTTTGGATGCAGGTGTTGCACGTCGTGTGCTAGCTGTAGCAGGACTCTTATGGCTAGAAAGGGTGCGCAGTTGACGCCGAAAGTGACCGTTTGAAGCTCGTAGTCCTGCAGATTTCCGCTGCGATCTCGGTAGAGAATACGCTGGAACGGGGTGTGCTTGGGATTAACAAGAATCTGTCGATACATCTGAGTAATGTCAGCGTTAAAGACGAATTGGAAGAATCGCCATTTGAGTATCTGCAATGTGAGGTCGGCTTGAAGAGTGGGGCCGGTATGCAAGACATCATTTAAGCTGACTCCTTTAGTGGAAGGACTAGAGGCGTTAAAGACGACGCGGACTTTGGTGGTAGTGCTGTCAGGTTTGAAGACAGCGTGATGAGGGAGGTAGAAATGATTCCCGTCCGTGGGTGGAGCCACCCGAATCATGTGGCCCAAATCGACATACTCCTGCAACACAGCGTCATAACGGGCTTTTAAAGGCGGGTTCCTCTGCAGCCGTGCCTCATTCCTCAGGAATTGAGCTAAAGCGATCGGTCTGGAGTGAGTCAAGTCTACACTATTCGGATCTTTGAATGGTAGAGAAACTACATATCGACCATCCTTTCTCCTTCTGGTCGTCTCCTGGAAAACTTCTTCACAAAGGACGTCTGCTCCTTTTTTCGGCTTTGCCGGAAGATCTTCCACCTCCCAAAACTTGGTGAGCAGCGCATCAAGTTTCACCTCAGGACCTCCCGATCGAGCAATGAGTGCTTGGCGAGGCCTTGATGAATCGGCTAGTATTGGCCCGCACAACACCCAACCAAAAATGGTCTCTAGACCGACGAACTCGCCACCCATGTCCTTTTTGATCCGTTCCCCAAGAATATGCGGGAAGAGATCCACCCCAATCATCATCTCAATTGGAGCTGGCCTATTGTAGTGCGGATCAGCCAGTGGACGATCTAAGCACTGGTATTGCACCTTGTCTGGGAAAGGACACGCTGGGATCGCCCCTGTCAGCTTGGGGACGACTAAGGCCAGAGCCTCCACCTGAATTTTCCTGTTACCAGGGGGGGACAGTTTCAGAAGACACTCCTTTTTTACACTACCCCCGTCGCTTTGTCCCACGCCAGAAACTGCTGCGTTGGTATGACGGAACGGAGGTTGGACCAAATTGAAAACCCTCTCGGACAGGAAGGTGGAGTCGACTCCGGAATCGATCAATGCTCGGACATGAAATTCTTCACCCCGATGGTTGAGCGTTACGATTGCGGTGCCTAGGAGACCCCGACCTGGAGTGGCCGCAAGGTAGCTTTGCGCATTCAAGGGTGGGATAGACGCCGATGGACGTTCGTGCGAGTTGGATGGCTGCGACATTGAATTTAAGGTGGCGGACTCGTTGCCGGAGTGCAACAGGGTGTGATGGCGCTCCTTGCAGATATGGCAATTATGCGCACTGGAGCAGTCCCGAGCTTGATGACCCCGAGCGAAGCAGTTCAAGCATAAACTCTGAAGCCTTATTATCTCGGCTCTCTTTGTGACGGACATGTCCAGAAAATTGGGGCAGACCCGGATCGGATGATTCTCTTTGTTACAAAGCCTACAGGATGCCGTTTTAACATAAGTCTTCGTTGGGTATGCCTGGACTCTCACGGTGGCGGCGGGCTTTCGGGACACAGACGGTACGACTTGAGCACCTGGAATCGACTTATGAACCTCAGTTGCCTCAAGCACGCGATAGCGATCCGTCAGAAAACGATTCAGGTCATCCCAGGATGAAACTGCAGTCTTATTCGGGACGGATTGCTCCCACAACAGGATAGTTGATTTGGGTAGCTTGCTCGTACAGATTGCTATAAGAAGAATATCCCAATTCTCTGTACTAGCCCCCGAGCGCTCTAAGGCAGTCAAGCTTCCTTGAAAAGCCGTCTGCAACTCGCGCAAGGACTTGCCTGATTCCTGCGCAACTATGGGAATTTGGAGCAGTTGTTTGGCTTGCGTCATGATCAACAGTCGATCATTTTCGTACCGCGCAGTGAGATTGTCCCACGCGGACTGAAAGCCCTCATTCGTTAATGGGGACTTTGAGACGATAGTTCTGGCTTCCCCGCGGGTTTTGGAGTTAAGGTGGTAGAGTTTCTCAACTTCTGCCAGACACGGATTGTGAATGTATATCGCAGAGAACAAATCGCGGAATGTTGGCCACGCAAGGCTGTCGCCTTCGAAAATCTCGACCTCACATGGAGGCAGTCGATGGCCTTGGGAAGTCGGAGGCCTAGCTGGCGTGGGAACCGTCTGAGCCGATATCTGCTCGATGCGTTCCCCGAAAAGAGTTCCGCATCGCACGTATATCATATAGCAGTATTCGTGCTTGGCCTTGATAGTGCTTAACATCATCTGACTCTCTTCAAGGTTTTGGGCACTGAAGGCCCTGTGGCAGCGAGTATATTCCGATTCCACATTCGCCCAAAGCGACTTCAGCTGCTCTAAGTGCATTTTCATAGAATATAGGGGACTCTCGTCATTTAGAGCCTCACTTTCGCGAGCCTCGAACATCGTCAAGGCGTCGCATGTCGCAATAAAGTCGGAAAGTGACATATTGGAACGTTCTCTGAGCTGTTAAGAAGAGGACCGAGTGAGTATGGGAAAACCCGGCTCAGTCACGACTACCGTCGGAGTCGGAGAGATGCTCTTGCGAGGATTAGAGACGGAGGAAGTGAGAGGACGAGAAGTTGGAGACCCGCTGTGGCTACGAAAGGTCGCTGTAGAGGCACGAATGGGAGTGCGCTTGGTTAGCACTGGACGAGGCTTCGACGGAGTTTCGGACGAAGTGTCTGTGGGACTTGGAACCGTAAGGCTAGCGGACTTCTTATCAACCTTGGATGGTTCAGTGGACATTATAGAGTGAGCGATGGGGGAGAAAGGCTATTATCGGACCAAACCGGTGGAAACAAGAAAACGCAACGTTAGGTAGTGGACTGTATACGGATTAGTTATATGATAAATGGGTCCAGATTGTAGGTATATGGAAATATATATAATTAATTTTTTTTTGTTTTTTTTTTATTTTATTTTTTTTTTTTTTTTATAATAACAATTTATAATTTTAAATTTTCAGAAATATATATTGCCAAAAAAAAAAAAAAAATATATATATATATATATATATATATATATATATATATATATATATATATATATATATTTGCGAAACAGTGACTCAGTCACGGTTTGAATTTGAGTGCCAACACTGATTACAGCTCAGCTGTTGTGCCGGTGGTGGGTTTTGCAGTATTTTGCACGGATTGATAAAAATGACTGAAACCGTGACTAAGTCACGGCTTGGAACTCGAGTGCCAACACTGATCGCGCAACAGCTGTTTTGCCGGTGGTGGGTTTTACAAAGTGTGAAAATGTGTGTTATATTTAATTATAAAATAATCTTTTTTGGTTTTAAATGATACGGTTTAAATTGCGGAAAGCCAATCGGATTGGCTACAATTATTATCGTAGTGCAAGTGTCGTTGCGCTTATGCCAAATACATACACACATACGTACGCATGCATCGATAAACATATGTACATATGTATACACGCGCGTACGTAAAAGCCGCCGTGGCTGCCAAAATTTAATTAATTTATTTGTTTATTTGTTGGTGAGTGGCAAAAGACAACAATGTTCACGGAGGAAGACTTATGGAAATGGAAGGCACACTGGACGAACATAAAGAACTTATACCGTGGAACCTTGAGGCAGGTCAGGTATGTATGTATGTACACTTGTGCTAAAGATGCGCAGGTCGCTATGGAAGAGCGGGAAACCTCGCACCTTTACGTGTGTGTGTAACTTATAAGAGAGTGAGAATATCTATACTTATCGGGTTCTTTCCACCGATGCAAGCTGGAGGAGCGGAAGGAGATCCGGCTCGAAGGACCAATGTTTGTAGTAGGGCGGACTGACCTGAATAAGTGTTGGCGGCTGCCAGTATCTTCTCACACTCTGGGCGGTGGATCGCGGTAACGAAGACAAAGCGCGATTTTTGGTGGGTGAGCGGTAATAAAACTTTATTGAAAATGGAGGCGCAGCCTTTTGGCGCGTTACAAGCAAGTCGAAACACAAAAAGTATATCAAAATAGTAATGGCGATCTGCCTAGAAGTGCCGGTCACCCATTCCAGTGTGCCCGCCTTCTGTCACCATAAAAACCTCAGCTGTTGGTTCCCCCTGATCACCCTGTGGTGTGAACATATATGTATGTACATATGTAGCAAGCAATACATACACACACACAGACGCACGCACAAGAACACACACAGATGCACGCACCAACACACAATCTGCTAACTGTGCATTATGACTCATCAGCTTCGCTGCTGCTGCAAGACGCCGATAATATGAGATATTAAATGTTTAATAACTTTTTTTCTAGTCAAACGATTTTGATCAAATTTGTGGGGCGTGATCATGACATTCATATGTATGTATAGCACAAGTCTCTAGTACTTGAAATACGTGATTTAGCAATTTGAGGCGAAGGGGCAATTTGAGGGCGTGGCATCCAAAATTTAACAAAAACCGAAATTGCAGAAGGCTTAAATAACACTAAATACAAAATTTGAAGACTCTAGCTGGAAAGATGAATTAAATAGAATTTTATAACTAAATGAAGATATCGGTTTTTAATCGATAACATTAAAACGATAGTTATCGAATATTTGAAACAAACTCGATCGAATCGTACTATACACGAACTTCCAAAAAATTTGAAGTCTCGAGCTCTTATATCTTCTGAGATCGACGCGTTCAAACATACGGACAGACAGACGGACAGGGCTAAATCGACTCGGCTTCTCTCCCTGATCAAGAATATATATACTTTATGGGGTCTGCCACGCCTCCTTCTGCCTGTTACATACATTTTCACAAAACCATTATACCCTGATTTCCCATTTTCAATGGGTTCAGGGTATAACAAGTAAGAAAACTGTAGTCGAGACCGGTCGACTAGGGTATACCCTCTACCCTGCGAAGAACCGCTATTCCGTGTATTCCCCGTTTCTTGTATGTTCATATGTATATGTATGTTCATTACAAGCAAAACATACACACACACACGCACAGGCGCACGAACACACAAGCGCACGTCGTTGCGTCAGCTGTTCTTGCGCTGCTATTTGCATGTCAATGCTAAGGGAAATTTTATGTTTAATAACTTTTTCGAACGATTTTGAGCAAATTTGTTGAGCCTTACACAATTTCGGTTTTTGTTAAATTTTGGATGCCACGCCCCCTTCGCCTCAAATTTGTAACTCCCGTATATCAAATACTAGAGACTTGTGCTTTGGCACAAACATACATATGGATGACATGATGACGCCCAACAAGTTTGATCAAAATCGTTGCTCTAGAAAAAAAGTTATTAAACATTTAATTTCCCATAACATTGCCATGCAAAGCAGCCAAAGAACAGCTGACGCATCGACTTCCTCTCGTGTGTGCTTGCGCCTGTGTATGTGTGTGTGTATGTTTTGTTTGTAATGAACATATATATACTTATGTATATTAAAGAAACGGAGATTGCTTGGAATTGCGGTTCTTCGCAGGGTTCAGGGTATACCCTAGTCGAGCGGTCTCTACTAGAGTTTTCTTACTTGTTTTATTTATTATTATTATTCTCTTTTTTGCACTGTTACTCTTGGCGTTGGCTCGAAGAGTTAAACAATTATTTTGTTTGGCAACACTCGTGAGTTCACTTGCCGTTGGGCGGCAATGAAAACCAATATAGTTATCGTTAATTATTTATTTTTTATTTCCAACTCGTTTGAGTTGCGCGAGAAACAATCTGAAACTAAACTTAAAGTACCATAAATGGACTTGTATAGCTGCCGCTGCTGGCAGACCGCTGAGTCGACGCTTCCCACCGACGATCAGGCCACTTAGGCGTGGTGGTGTCAAGTTCTATTCGCGACTCTTTCGCAACGGCATCCGGCCCAATTGCTCCATCAGCAACTCCGGCCGTGCGCGTGTTAACTTATACTCGGGTTAACATCCCACAATCGAAAAGCTCTGGCGGATATATCTTCGCCCACAGGGGGCGTGGCAACTAATATCAGTTTATATCTATTACAGTATTAGTGCTAGAAGCTTCAAAATAGGATCCTAAGTTACTGGGGACCACCTCTATCGATTCCTCAAAAATTATTGTTACGCCCCAAAAGGGGCGTGACTTACTAAAAATAAAATATAAACTGAAAAATCTACAGCTTCTGAGCCAATAACTCGCCACATAATGGCATTGTGACCTTTGACCTTATCTTTTGATTTGAAAAATGTATTAAAAAAGAATATTTTATTAACACAAAATAAAATAATATTAAAAAAATATAAATAAATAAAAAAAAAAATATCCACATGACCGCACCGGGGTTCGAGCCCACACCTCTACGCTCGCCAACGAGTTCTATCTCATTTTCAGAGAGATTCCATTTCCCTCATCTTTGGTGGTTCGTGTTTTTGCTAAGTGAAGGTTCTAAACTTCATTAATTTTCAATATAATGTGATAGGTGCTCCTGTAGGGTACTGGGACATGAAAAAGTATTTCACAGTCGGTTGCGTCCGACTGCAGCGTTCTTACTTGTTTGTATCTGCTATACATTATATTTACTGTTGACAAAATAAATTTAATATAATATATTTTTATTATCAATGATTCAAAATATTTATTTTTCAGAGCACATTTATTGACAATATATGAGTTTACATTGATCGCAAAACTTTTCTAAATCGATCTAAAACAATATTGGCATGGGCTTCTTTGAATATCAAAGCAGGGCGGAAACGGATCGAAATGTCTCCACACCCACCTGTTTGAACGCCGTTTTCTCTTAGTGTACTTACTATGGAATCCCTTACTTTGCTATTAGAACAGTTAATTGCTAAGAATGTTCCACGCCCTCGAGTAGAATTTAAAAGTTGCGGGAATTCTTTTTCCAAGTTAAGTAGACCTTGTTTCAAAACTTTTCCCGCAACTTCAACATTCGTCATCAGTTGTTCATCTTTGATAACCTTTAATATTTCTTCCAAAAGCAATACTTTGCTTGGATCGCCCATCCAAGTGTTAAAAATTCTGTAGGGTTCTTTAGGGGCAAAATCGTTATTATGGAAATATCCTCCAAGCTGCAGTTTTTTGCTAAAAGTAACAACATCAGGTGGATATTCAAGGTTAAAGTGTTCATGGCACCAAAATTTGCCGGTGCTTCCCCCTCCAGTTTGAACCTCATCGATCAAAAGTGCAATACCGTTTGTCTTACAAATCTTCTGTAGGGCTTGGAAAAATTCAGGTGAAGCTTCATTGTCGCCGCCTTCGCTTTGTATTGGCTCTACAATAACACCAGCGACTGGATTGCTTCTTTTTTTATATGCCTCAATTAAACTTTGCACTTCACTTAGGCACTTTTCATCTTCCTTTTTATTTTCCGCTGAATTCTCATCTAATGGATATTTATATTGCGGAAATGATGCAATTGGCCAATCGAAAGATGGAACATCAATTTTATGAATGTACTTAGAATGTGTGGTGGACAATGCACCCAGCGTGCGTCCATGAAAAGCTCCCTTAAAAGAAAGAATACTAAGATTCGGGGCGCCAGGCGCCTTATTTATCATACATGAATTCATTTCATCAGTAGTAAATCCGGCATCTCCTCGAGTTTTATTTTGATACCTGATAAAATAAATATGTTTTCCTTTTATTAATAAAACAAATGATCTACATGTATATATATCTTTAAAATAATCTACATATATACATATGGAAATAAAAACAAGTAAGAAAACTCTAGTCGAGACCGCTGGACTAGGGGATATCCTGAACCCTGCAAAGCACCGCTATTCTGAAGAACCGTTTCTTTTATGTGTATGTAGCAAGCAACACATACACATGCACTCACAAGCACACAGTCTGCTAACCAGAGATCGCAAATAACATTTTGCGTGTTCTTCGAATAAGAGTTTTCGCTGAGTATTTAACGAAAATGCTCGCGAGCGAGCGAAAAAAACGGCTCTTCTCTAAGTTCGCTCGCTCTCGGACTACAACCGTTTTTATACCCTGAACCCATTGAAAATGGGAAATCAGGGTATAATGTTTTGGTTGAAAGGCGTATGTATGTAACAGGCTGAGGGAGGCGTGGCAGACCCTATAAAGTACATATATTCTTGATCAGGGAGACAAGCCGAGTCGATTTAGCCCTGTCCGTCTGTCCGTATGTATGAACGCGTCGATCTCAGAACTTACAATAGCTAGAGACTTCAAATTTTTTTGTTGGTCCCTGTATAGGGCGCGCATATCAAGTTTGTTTCAGAAATTCGATAACTGTTATCGTTTTATTGTTATCGATTAAAAACGAAAATCTAAATTCAGCTATAAAATTCTAATCATCTAATCTAATTCATCTTTCTAGCTAGAGTCTTCAAATTTTGCATTTAGTGTCATGTAAGCCTTACACAATTTCGGTTTTTGTTAAATTTTGGATGCCACGCCCCCTTCGCCTTAATTTTGTAACTCCCGTATATCAACTACTAGAGACTTGTGCTTTGACACATAAATACATATGGATGACATGATCACGCCCAACAAGTTTGATCAAAATCGTTCGTCTAGAAAAAAAGTAATTAAACATTTAATTTCCCATGTCATTGGCATGCAAATAGCAGCGAAAGAACAGCTGACGCACCGGTTGGCGTTTGTGTGTGTGTGCGCCTGTGCGTGTGTGTATGTGTTGCTTGTAATGAACATACATATACATGTTTTATAAAAGAAACGGAGAATGCACGGAATAGCGTTTCTTCGCAGGGTTCAGGGTATACCCTAGTCGAGCGGTCTCGACTACAGTTTTCTTACTTGTTATACCCTGAACCCATTGAAAATGGGAAAATCAGGGTATAATGTTTTTGTTGAAAGGCGTATGTATGTAACAGGGAGAAGGAGGCGTGGCAGACCCCATAAAGTATATATATTCTTGATCAGGTTGACAAGCCGAGTTGATGTAGCCATGTCCGTCTGTCCGTCTGTTCGTATGTATGAACGCGTCGTTCTCAGAACCTATAAGAGCTAGAGACTTGAAATTTTTTATGTAAGTCCCGTATATAAAATACTAGAGACTTGTGCTTTGGCACATACATATGTACATATGGATGACATGATTACGCCCAACAAATTTGATCAAAATCGTTGCTCAAGAAAAAAAGTTATTGAACATTTAATTTCCCATATCATTAGAATGCAAATAGCAGCCAAAGAACAGCTGACGCCCCGACTTGCACTGGTGTGTGCGTGTGCCTGAGTGTGCCTGTGTGTGTGTATGTGTTGCTTGTAATGAACATACATATACATATGTTTTATAAAAGAAACGGAGAATTCACGGAATAGCGGTTCTTCGCAGGGTTCAGGGTATACCCTAGTCGAGCGGTCTCGACTAGAGTTTTCTTCTTGTTATACCCTGAACCCATTGAAAATGGGAAAATCAGGGTATAATGTTTTTGTTGAAATATGTATGTATGTAACAGGCAGAAGGAGGCGTGGCAGACCCCATAAAGTATATATATTTATGATCAGGGAGACAAGCCGAGTCGATATGTCCCTGTCCGTCTGTCAGACTGTGTCTGTCTGTCCGTCCGTCTGTCCGTATGTATGAACGCGTCGATCTCAGAATTTACAATAGGTACAGACTTCAAATTTTTTTTGTAAGTCCCTGTATTGGGCGCGCATATCGAGTTTGTTTCAAAAATTCGATAACATTTATCAGAGTGACATTTATTTAGAGTTTTCTTACTTGTTTTCGTTTCTCATTTGTTTCGGTCAGACCACGAGCGAACGCTTCAGTAATATGAAGAAAAAGGTCTTTGAGCGACTGATGCATATTAATGTGCGATGCAAGCGTATTTTGTGTATGGTATTACTCAAAGTACGCAAAATATTCTTGCGTCGCATGTATGTATCTTACATTTACGAAATATTTTAATTTTTTAATGATATTAAGTTAGACTGACACATATAACTGCGCTCGCACAGGTAGTTCTAACTACACCAGCAACTCATTTTTAGCCCTACATTTCATATTAAATGAACGATGAAGCTCGACAATTTAAATGCATTATTAGCTATTAAACTTAACAATAGGTAGTATAAGTTTAGTACTAGTTAAATAAATTAAATAAATATTCTTAATACAAAAAAAAAAAACAAGTAAGAGTGCTCTAGTCGAGACTGCTCGACAAAGAGATCCCCTGAACCCTGCGAAGAACTGCGATTCCTAAGAGCCGCTAACATTCTCCGTTACTTTTATATGTATGTACATATGTAGCAAGCAATACATACACACACACAGACGCACGCACAAGAACACACACAGACGCACGCACCAGCACACAATCTGCTAACTGTGCATTATGACTCATCAGCTTCGCTGCTGCTGCAAGACGCCGATAATATGAGATATTAAATGTTTAATAACTTTCTTTTTCTAGTCGAACGATTTTGATCAAATTTGTGAGGCGTGATCATGACATTCATATGTGTGTATGTGCCAAAGCACAAGTCTCTAGTACTTGAAATACGTGATTTAGCAATTTGAGGGCGTGGCATCCAAAATTTAACAAAAACCGAAATTGCAGAAGGCTCAAATAACACTAAATGCTAAATTTGAAGACTAACTATAAAGATGAATTAAATAGAATTTTATTACTAAATGAAGATATCGGGTTTTAATCGATAACATTAAAACGATGATAGTTATCGAATATTTGAAACAAACTCGATCGAATCGTGATATACATGAATATAAATTTAACCTTAAATCCCCATTGTCGCCGCTCAAATTAGCTGCAGATTAAAACTTTTCATTGGAAGTGGCCAGACAGTTTCAATTAGGATCGAAGCTTAGAACCCTTACCTTAGCAAAAACACGCACCTAAATCGAGAGAGGTGGCATCTCTCAAAATAAGAGAGGTGGCAACTCTGAAAATGTGATATAAGTTCGTTGGCGAGCGTAGAGGTGTGGGCTCGAAGCCCGGTGCGGTCATGTTGATACTTTTGATATATTTTCTTTATTTAGTTATTTTGTATTATTAAAATATTCTTTTAAACACATATATATAATTTGGCAAATCAAAAGACAAGGTCAAAGGTCATAACTGTAAATATAACTGTAAAGTTTGGATGCTTACATTCGAAAAATGCGAAAATTGTAGGGTATTTTTCTGTATGTCACGCCACTTTTGGGGCGTAACAATCATTTTTGGGGAAACGGTAGAGGAGACAACCAGTAACTAAGCATCCAATTGAAGTTTTTAGCACTAAAACTGTGGGAGATATAAGCTGATATTAGTTGCCACGCCCCCTGAGGGCGTATATATCCGCCATACCTTTTCGATTGTGGGATGTTAAGCTGAGTATATATATCAAGTCTCAAGTCTCTAGCATCAATAGTGCTCAAAATATAACGAAACTATTAGGCGTGGCCATAACATTTTTTGGGCGATGTAACCCACGTGCCAAATTTGGGCGTTCTAGCTTTAAAACTGTAGAAGATACAGTTTGACCCGATTTTCCACGCCCCCAATGGGCGTAGATATATCCGCCATGATTTTGGGATGTCGACATGAGTGTTCAGTTAAAATCTCAACTCTCTAGCGCTTCTAGAAGTAGTGTTTCTGAGATACAGGAAAATGCATTTTCGGATTTGCCACGCCCCTAGTGGGCGTATCGAGAAAATCTGGACACTATCAGACTTGGGTATACACGAGTATATATTTCAAATTTCAAGTCTCTAGCTTCAATAGCGTGGAAATGGTTTGCGTTCATACGGACAGACGGACGGACAGCATGACGGACATTGCACAAAACCAATATACTATATCACTACGTGAAATAGTATAAAAAACATTTTTTTCCTACAAGGCAAATGAATGTATGAGTGCTCAAAAGACCTTTTGCATTGACTTTTTCAGTCTTTTGCAACAACCCTCATGCGAAGACCGATTTAGACAAGAAAAAATCGCTCTTCTTCAGAGCGAGAGCGGAATATTTTATGTTTTTCGCTCCTGCTCTGGCTTTGAGCGTCAAGAAAAAAAGCTCAACTGTTATTTGCGAGCTCTGCTGCTAACTGTGCATTTTGACTCAGCAACTGAGCTCAGGCTGCAACGCGCCGATAATATGAGATATTAAATGCTTAATAATTTTTTTTTGTAGACGAACGTTTTAGATCAAACGTGCAGGGTGTGATCATGTCATTAATATGTGTGAATGTGCCAACCCACAAGTCTCTTGTATTTGAAATACGTTTTGCAAATTTGAGGCGAAGGGGGAGTGGCATCAAAAATTTAACAAAAACCGAAACTGTGTAAGGCTCACCTAAAACTAAGAACTAAAGGTGTGTTAGGTAGAATTTTATAACTGAGTATCGATTAATCGTATATCGTTTTTAATCGATAATATTAACATTTAAATATTATCGATTTTATGAAACAAACTCGATCTTTTCGTGCTCTACATAACAAATTTCAAGTCTCTAGCTATTGTAGGTTATGAGATCGACGCGTTCATACATACGGGCAGACGGACAGGGCTAAATCGATTACAGACCCCTTAAAGTAGTCTAATTATTTTGACAAAACCTTTTTAAATTTGAAGCATCGCTTATTACATTAATTAACGGACTGAAAATTATTCTAATAAACATCAAAATTTCGCTAACATATTGTCTTCGGAAAAATCACATAACATATGGCGTCGAAATAACAGACTCTACCTATATAAGCATGTATGAGTGCAATACATTTGAAGGTTTTTAAATCTTACATACCAAATAAAAATACTCTTAAAAGCATTTTCGTTTGAACATGATCCACACATCATTGTCGTGATTTTGTTTAATCCTTTTGGTGCAATGTTCAATAAGATCGAATTTAGTTTTTCGGGCCATTCTTTTCCAGGAAATACACCAAGTGCCGGCCTATTTATTAGTGCTAAACAAAACAAGATAAGAAACTTTTCATGTAATTAGCAACTTATAGAAATATGCGGTTAAGAAAAATACTGCGATTTAACTAAAGGGGCCCATCCACTTGCGAACATTTTTGTCGAACATGTTCGCCGAACAAAATCAGTTTGCCCACCAACTATGCAAACATTGTTCGTCGAACATCATTTTATAAAATTTTTCGAGACGGAAACATGTCTGAGGAGCGAAATAAAATTCACTTTTTTCTTCACTGACTGCGCTTTCATCATGCTCTTTGTATTTTAGAACAAGAGTTTCGTAAGATTTGGTTCTCTTATTCTTGTCCTTGTAGCTATCGTTTTTATTTTGCCACAGGCATGGCTCATTTTTTAAAGATTCGATGAATTCCTCTAGAAATGCTTTGCTCATTTTGCACGTGTTGACTTCACAAAATTTTTTCTCAAATGATGTTCGTGCGAACATGCCAATCCATTGTCGAACATGTTCGCACGAACACGCGTAAAATAAAAACATTTCTATTCTTCGCGAACACGGTCGGCGAACAAAATGTTCGAAAAAATGTTCGCAAGTGGAAGGGCCCCTTAAAGGAAACATGTTCGAATTTATAAATTAAGCAGCCAGGTTAATAAGTTTCTATATTCTTTGAAGTAGCGTTTTTATTACAAAACTAAATCGGTGATATTGTTGATCTTAGCTTCTCCATAGCTTAATGCAGTATTTCGCGCTTTTTTTGTTAAATTTAAATTTTATTTTATTATGTATTAATAAATATTTAATGAAAATATAGAGTATTTGTGAGAGATGTGCTAAAAAATAAGATAAGATCCTCGAAGATTGATGAAAAATAAATAAACTCTTCACACTTCTGGATCAACAGTTTGTGTAAGCTGTGGAATCACCTTGATCTTGACTAGTGTTAACTAAAGGGCCAGATTTTTACGGGCACCTTATTTTATAACATTTTGAACAATTATACATTCTATCCCTCTGAAATTAAAAAATTCATTTAACTTACTTTTTAAATTTGTATCGTCCTTAAAAATGTTTAGGAGCTTTGGATGATTATAACCGAGAGGCACTGATGATATTTGAGTGTAAACATCAAGTAAGGCGTTACCGTCTACATCAAAAATATAGTTTCCAGCAGATTTATCATAATCAGCAAAGAACTGAATAGTTCCAGTACTCTGTAAAATAATAGAATAGCTTTTCAGTATTTATACTCATACGCGATACTGAAATAAGTATCCGTATAAGTATATCCCTCATGCTGTCCGTCCGTTTCGTTCGCTATTGAATAGATCTTACATTTGGTATATACATATGTATATGCGTCTATACCCTCATCAGATAGTGTCAAGATTTTCAATATACGCCTACTAGGAGCGTGGAAAATCGGAAAATGCATTTCCCAGTATCTTAACAAGACTACTTGTAGAGAAAGTTAATGGAGAATATATCTAGGTCCATTGGAGGCGTGGTACATCGGGTCAAACGGCATCTTCTACAGTTTTAAAGCTAGAACGCCCAACTGTTACTTTTACGATTCTATAAATCTCGATCAACAAATTTTGTATGCACGCTTGATAGGCGAGTGGCACAACAGATCTGACTGAAAAAAATGTTTTTTTTTAGATTCTGTAAAATTTTAAGCACTATTAATGACTTGAAATTGTGTATATTATGTCGGATCGTACTGTATTTGAACGTGCCGGAGCGTGCTGAAAATGTGTGTGAGACAGTTACACTGAATTTGCGTTGTTGTGGTGGGTCTTTGGGTATTTCACAATAACTATGATTTACATAATTAAGTATGACGCTGATATAGCATCAGCCTTTGTAAGGACTGTTAATGTTGGTTAATTGAGCTGTCGCTACTAGAAAATACCGTTTTAGTCGCTTAGTGCGGTTCGGTGCAGTGTTCCCGTTTTAGTATTTGCTCCACCTCCCATTAAAAATGGGATATCAAGGTATAATGGTTTTGTTATGCAACAGGGAGAAGAAGCCGTGGTAGACTCCATAAAGTATATATATAGTGTTGATCCGTTGTTTTAGCCCCGTCTGCCGTCCGTATAACATAAAAACTTAACGGCTTCAAAATGTTTTTTTAAAATTAACAAAATTTTAATTTTTATTTTCAATATTTTGTAGGATAGGATAGCCTGTCAAAATTTTGCATTAACTATCTAAAGTGCATTACAACGATTTATCTGGTAGACTTGCAAGACGGTCCATGAAGCTCCGAAAATTTTTATTTAACATTTTGCGTAGAAATTATTCTCAAAATGTGGTAGCCGACACGTTATCTTCAAGCGAATTCAAATCGCTCGAATATTTGAGTTTAGTTGAGAAAAGAAAATTGAATCAATCAAAGTTGTACTTGATAATTTTCTGTACAAACCGACAGACTTCGCTTCTGGTGATGAAGAGCAAGAAAACGTTGCTTGGAAACATTGTGTAAATTTGAGTAAAACTGTAGAAAATTTAAAACACGTAAGAGTGCTGTAGTCGAGACTGCTCGACTGGAAGATCCCTCTAGTACTTGAATACGTGTTTTACTAATTTGAGGCGAAGGGGGCGTGGCATCTAAAATCTAACACTAAATTCAAAATTTGAAGACTCTAACTGTAAAGATGAATTAGCTAGAATTTTATAACTAAATATCGATATCGGAATTTAATCGATAAGAGTAATACTATGAAAGTTATCGGTTATTTGAAACAAACTTGGTCCTATCGTGCCATACACAAACCTCCAAAAAAATTTAACTCTCTAGCTCTTATACGTTCTGAGATCAACGCATTCAAACATACGGACAGACAGACAGGGCTTAATCGACTCGGCTTGTGTCTCTGATCAAGAATATGCATACTTTATGGGGTCTGGCACGCCTCCTTCTGCCTGTTACATACCTTTTCACAAACACATTATACTCTTTTTCCCCATTTTCAATGGGTGGGAGTCCCTTACACTACAATATTGCTCAAGATTCAAGGAGTCTCCCACTCGAGCAGTCTCGACTATAGCACTCTTACTTTTTAAGCACTGCTTTGTTTTAATAGTTTTCTCATCTTCAAAACTTACCTGTACTGCATTTAACTGATTTTTAAGTTCTGTCGATTTCGGTCCAGGTATTGTTTTTGTACGCACAATTGGCTCCTTGGGCTCCCAATTGGTTGAATAGGCTTTTATATAATTTATTCCTGAAGTTGTCATCAGTCATTGATTTATATAAACATATATACATATGTATATACAAATTCTTACCATATAGACTGCATTTACTTCTCACATATGACTGAGCTTTTGGTAATGCGTTTGTTAAAAGCATACTCATCTTTTGTCCCTGTTCTCTCAATAATGTCTCAAAAGGGAAATGAAGTGTGTCAGTTACTTATTCTGTCGACATGTACATGTGTTTCATATGAGGCTATGTTAAATAATAATTGAATGTCTAAATCTAAATTGATAAAAAAAAAAACATGATTCTGCGTCAAATACATTTCAGGTAAAATATCTGGGATCAGCTGCCCAAACGCACATTAAACAAGTAAAAACGTTGCTGTCGGACGCAACCGACAGCGAAATACTATTTCCCGTCCCAACAGCACACAGGGGCATCTATCACATTATATTTTTTTAAATTTAACCTTAAATTCCCACTGTCGCCGCTTAAATTAGCTGAAGATTAAAACTTTTCATTGGAGGTGGCCAGACAGTTTCAATTAGGATCGAAGCTTAGAATCCTTACCTTACCAAAAACACGCACCTAAATCGAGAGAGGTGACATCTCTCAAAATAAGAGAGGTGGCAACTCTCGAAATGAGACAGGGGGCAACTCTGAAAATGTGATTTAAGTTCGTTGGCGAGCGTAGAGGTGTGGGCTCGAACCCCGGTGCGGTCATGTTGATATTTTTGTTATATTTTCTTTATTTAGTTATTTTGTATTAAAAAAATATTCTTTTCAAACACATATATATAATTTGGCAAATCAAAAGACAAGGTCAAAGGTCACTAAGTCATTATGTGGCGCGTTATTGGCTCAGAAGCTGCAGATGTTTCAGTTTTGATTTGCCACGCCCCCAGTGGCCGTAGACAAATAATTTTTGGCATGTGCATAGAGTGGGCGTTTAAGAATATAACTGTAAAGTTTGGATGCTTACATTCAAAAAATGCGAAAATTACAGGGTATTTTTCTGTATGTCACGCCACTTTTGGGGCGTAACAATCATTTTTGGGGAATCGATAGAGGCCCCCAGTAACCTAGCATCCAATTTTGAAGCTAGCACTAAAACTGTGGGAGATATAAGCTGATATTTGTTGCCACGCCCCCTGAAGGCGTAGATATACCCGCCATACCTTTTCGATTGTGGGATGTTAGCCCGAGTATATATACCAAGTCTCAAGTCTCTAGCATCAATAGTGCTCAAAATATAACGAAACTAGTAAAATCACTATATATTCAGATCCGATTTACCACGCCCCTAGTAGGCGTGGCCATAGAAATGTTTGGGCGATCTTTATAGGATCTTAACAGTAACCCACGTGCCAAATTTGGGCGTTCTAGCTTTAAAACTGTCTCTTCTACAGTTTGAACCGATTTGCCACGCCCCCAATGGGCGTAGATATATCCGCCATAGCTTTTTGATTTTGGGATGTCGACATGAGTGCTCAGTTAAAATCCCAACTCTCTAGTCCTTCTAGAAGTAGTGTTTCTGAGATACAGGAAAATGCATTTTCCGATTTGCCACGCCCCTAGTGGGCGTATCGGGAAAATCTTGACACTTTATCAGACGAGGGTATACACGAGAATATATTTCAAATTTCAAGTCTCTAGCTTCAACAGCGTGGAAATGGTTTGCGTTCATACGGACAGACGGACAGACGGACGGACGGACAGACGGACGGACAGCATGCACAAACCCAATATACTATATCACTACGTGAAATAGTATAAAAAGTGCAAATTTTGCAGAATAAAGCTCTAAGAAGATGGACCGGAGCAGTATGGTTCGTAAGAAACGCAACGCTTCATACCGACCTTAAGATGCCGACAATAGCAGAGCTCATAGGCAGACATAGTGCAAGGTACACGGACAGATTGGAAGCGCACCCAAACCAACTGGCATCTAATCTGGTCAACAATTGCAGCAATAGAAAATTTGTAGCTGAAACAGTACCGAAAAAAACTATTCCATTATTATTGTTGATTATTATCTGTACATATTTTCATTATTAAATGAAAATGTAACTGTATATATGTATGTATATACATATGTATATGTACATATGGAGAATAAGTAGTTTGAATATGTTGTCGAAGTGCCGGCGCGTGCTGGTAATGTGTGTGAGAATTGCATTGGTTGGCTATGTTTTGTAGTTCGGCAAAGTCGCGTTTTAGCGGAGTTCGGTTGTATGCACAAGAAATTAGAGAGAAACGGAGTTAGTTGCGTTTTGAGTCTAAGTGCGACCGAACCTCGCTGCGCTAAAGCAATGGAAAGGAATAATGATGTCAGTGAAGCTGCAACATCAGAAGTGGTATCTGGCTCGCAACCTAATACGGCAAATTATTGCTGGCGAGTGTTAATGAAAATGCAAAACAAGAACTTAATTGAACTTGTAAAAGCATTACAATCAAAGGCGTCTGAAACAACAAATACTAAGAGAATTGTGATGCCGAGATTTAATGTAGATCTTGTCAGTTAACATATGTAATTTTCGCGGAAAATACCATCAAAACAGTGTGTTGATTATAGCTTTGGGTGCTGCGTGGTAGGCAGTGCGTCGTAGTGGATCTCACAAATTTGTTATCTTGATATATATTGGGCCGAGTTTAAGGAGTTTTTGGTTCATCGCATTACCAGTACGGAAACACCAACAGCTATGACAATGTTATCAACTTGCCCGACAGACAGAGAATGCCTCAAAAATTATGCTGGTCGCATGGTGACGTCACTCGTTACTAAATGGCGTGAGATGGATGTGGAGAAGATGGCTGTTTCTATGTTCAGTTGGATCATATTGATATCAGGTTGCAACGACTAAGTTTTACTTAAACGTGCGCACTAGGCGTGAACTGCAGACCGAGGTTAAAGCTTTCACATTCAACAAAAGAAAGAAATCTTTACCAGAAGAGACAGCTACATCCGACATAAAACGGCAGAAATTGTCAACAATAAAAGATCATTATTGTGGAAAGTTGGGTCACAAGATGGTTGAGTGTAGAGCTAGACAGCAGAAAAATCGTCCTCCTCGTGTTGCAGAGCGTAGCGGCAAGAGTGTGTTGGGTCACCATCAGCAATAAAATGTAACCTGCTTCAAGTGTGACGAGGTTGAACACATTTCAACCCATTGTAAAAAGTAACCCCCCCCCCCCCCCCACTCCAGTAAACCTAAAATGGACAAGGTCAAAGATACGCATCAGGCGAAAAGAGTGCAGCTGTGCGAAGTTATTGAGCTGGTTCATCAGTGCGAGACTTTTACGACAACGTTTGAATGTTCATTGATTTAACAACAAAAAATAACAATCATTGTATTGAAATGCTATTCCATGTTTTGAGAGATGAATATTTGAAATATTGTGATTGGTCGGGAAATACTGTCACAGAGTTTTCATGATTGGGTTTTAATGGAAATTGCTAGATCGCTGACAAGAACCGCTGATTCAGCATCTTCTGTGCAACTGTTTGCTGGCATTTGCTTCTGTTATGTTATACAACAATGTGAGACGTGCAAAAGAATCCACATAACAGGAACCCACATCCAGACTTTAGTTCTTATAGATGCTGATATCGACGAGTTCATACATACGGGCTAAATCGACTAGGCTTGTCTCCCTTATCAAGAATATACATACATATTTACTGTATGGGGTCTGCCACGACTCCTTCTGCCTGTTACATACATTT
Source organism: Drosophila paranaensis (assembly GCA_035047545.1). Classification (NCBI taxonomy): domain Eukaryota; kingdom Metazoa; phylum Arthropoda; class Insecta; order Diptera; family Drosophilidae; genus Drosophila; species Drosophila paranaensis. The sequence goes on along the minus strand of JAWNPL010000142.1, from coordinate 75,877 downwards.
CAACAAAAACATTATACCCTGATTTCGCATTTTCTATGGGTTCAGGGTATAATTATAAAAGTTATGAAAACCATAAAAATATTAAAAAAAAAAAAAAAATAAACAAGTAAGAAAACTCTAGTCGAGACCGCTCGACTAGGGTATACCCTGAACCCTGCGAAGAACCACTATTCCAAGCATTCTTTGTTTCTTTTCTATACATATGCATATGTACGTTCATTACAAGCAAAACATACACACACACGCACACACAAGCGCAAGTCGATGCGTCAGCTGTTCTTTGGCTGCTTTGCATGGCAATGCTATGGGAAATTAAATGTTTAATAACTTTTTTACTAGAGCAACGATTTTGATCAAACTTGTTGGGCGTGATCATGTCATCCATATGTATGTATGTGCATATTTAACAAAAACCGAAATTGTGTAAGGCTTACATAGCACTAAATGTAAAATTTGAAGACTCTAGCTAGAAAGATGAATTAAATAGAATTTAATAGCTTAATTTAGATTTTCGTTTTTAATCGATAACAATAAAACGATAACAGTTATCGAATTTCTGAAACAAACTCGATCTTTTCGTGATATACAGGAACCTACATAAAAAATTGGAAGTCTCTAGCTATTGTAGGTTCTGAGAACGACGCGTTCATACATACGGACAGACGAACATGGCTATATCAACTCGGCTTCTCTCCCTGATCAAGAATATATATACTTTATGGGGTCTGACACGTCTCCTTCTGCCTGTTACATACATTTTCACAAAACCATTATACCCTTTTTTCCCATTTTCAATGGGTTCAGGGTATAAAAACTGACATTATACAACTAAGAACTATAAAAAGCAAAATAATTAAGAATGTGAACAAAAAAACTTAAAAACGAAGAAAGCCCATCTATTCGAGTGGCATATGTATGTACATGTATGTATATGTATAATTCGGCGGCTGAATATGCCGGCAACTGGGAATGGCGAGGCGTTGGTGCTAATGACGTGAAGTGTCTTTTTGTTCTACCGTGTCAGGATAAGCTTGCGTAGAATTTTGTGGCCCTGGGTTTAGTGCATTTACTGCGCCCAGTATTCATGGAGCTAGCCCATTATTCCGTGAGTTGGTGCTTGCACCCAACGCTGAGTCTAATACTAGGTCTTGTGCCCAATTAATAAACAGTGCCCAATATTAAATGCCTAACCTGTAAAAAGGTTTTTCTAACAAGCTTGTGCTGTATATATACTCTAATACACTTCGAGTATAGTTTAAATTTAAACTTTAGTAATTTTACTTCACCTCTCACGTTTGATTTCATGAACCTTTCTGGTCGGCGTATGGGCGATCAGGGAGAGTAAAAAGAAAGTATGGCCGATACATACTGTTCTAGTTGCCAGTCAAGTATAATGTGATTTTTATTTAACATCAAAAATTATAACTTAGCTGCGTGTTGCCTGAAAACTGCTGAGTTAGATATCTCTCGGATGTTTACCAAAGTAGGCCAAGCCGACTGCTTCTTTGTATCTTTTAAAACGACTTCTATCCTCCAGTACTTCGCGAGTATGATCATGTTAATCAACAGAAGGATTATTGCCGAATATATCGTGGTAAAATACGTCGTGCTTAGACGTATAGTCGAGAGTGTACGACTTTTTTTCGTTTCCGAAATAAATGTTTTTCAGTTTGAGTGATTTGATTGTCGTATTAAATTTCATATGTTCGATCGTTCGCAGGGTTTTTGATTGGACTCCGGCGTCTTTTTTGCCGTTAATTTCGAGTGTGCAATTTTCATGTTGAATTATGTAGGACCCGTTGATTGATTGTTTTGGGGCTCAATTGACTTTTATTTCTACGTGTGAGGCATTAAAGATGAAGACGACCCCTTCTTGTGGGGCTAAGATTTGTTGTTGTATTTAGTTCGTCACATATCGCTGTTCGGTTACTCAGCAAGTTTTCTAGGCATTTGTTTCTAATGTTTGGTTTGCTTTGACAGATATTTAACTTATCCATTTTTACACAATTATTCTGGATTTCCTTAATTTTTACAGAGTTGTTTATTACATATTCGGGTATTTGTCAAAAATTAATGGGCAAAGGTATAAGCTGGTACACATGGTACTCATCTCTAAGTAACATTGGTATTTTAATTTTAAAGATAATAATCTACGTCCTTTGAAGGACGTAGTACATTTGGTAGTCTGTGTTTACAGTTTATGAGTTAAACATACATAGGTTTTTTTGCAGTAAGATCGTTAAGTATAAAACGTGGTAATAGTTGTAATTCTGCCAAATCGTTTAGGTGATTGAAAAGGATATCAATATTAAAGCTTATTCTATTTAATAATAGTAGTGCTTGGATATTCTCTTGTTCGGAGTTAATTTCTGTAAAAATTCTATTTTGGTTATTCATGAACTCGTTAATCGTTTTATGTTCATTGTTTATATTTTCCAAAATAGTTTTGAATCTAATTTGCGTTTCTGCATGCAATGAGCGCTGCCTGTTGGTGCTATTTGCATTATTTATATTATTTGTTCTAGGTTTCTCTCATTCGCTTCGAAACGAACTGAATCTTCGGCGTCCATATTACCGGTTATAGATTTTCTGACGGCTTCTTGGCATTTTTTCTGCCGTTTGTGTGGCATAGATTGAAGAGTTTACTTTTAAGCTGGGTTAATGTGCTTTGCAAGGTTATTTTCAGGTCATGAAGATCTGGACTTGGTGGAATTCTCTCTACAAGAGGTTCAAACTCCTCAATAGTATGTTTATAATCTCCGAGGCTAACCAGGGGGTTAAGGATTCTAAATCCTGAGATTATTCTGGTCGGTCTGAGGTCGAATTTTGCAATTGGTTGATCATTGTCCAGTTTGTCTACTTTAAGTACTGATTAGTAGTGAGTCTAAAAGGAGAAATCTGTAGCGTCCGTTATAGTGTAGTTTTCCTGATTTTTGCATTATGCAATTTTTGACCTTTACATGTGATTAGTGTTACCCCTTCATCGTTAGTCACTTTCTGTTTGGAAAACCTATCGGTCAATTTGTTCGTTCTATTTTCTTTTCTAAGGATAGTGTCCCCTTCTTTTACAACTTCTGGCGTTTTCCTCTTGGCATTTAGTTTTTCTGTTCTCAGTTGGGCTTGTTTTCTTAATTATTGGGTATAAGTTGGACCTGAATTTGTTAAGTTTGTTAAGATAATCGTGTACTGAATTCGGCGTGAATGTTTTATCGAAGACTTCATACGATGTGAGGCTTCCCTTAATATGTCTTCATGGTCTAAATCGAACTTCCGCTCTTTTCTTTTATTATACCCTGAACCAATTTAGAATGGGAATTCAGGGTATAATGTTTTTGTTGAAATGTATGTAACAGGCAGAAGGAGGCGTGGCAGACTCCATAAAGTATATATATTCTTGATCAGGATGACAAGCCGAGTTGATATAGCCATGTCCGTCTGTCCGTCCGTCTGTCCGTATGTATGAACGCGTCGTTCTCAGAACCTATAAGAGCTAGAGACTTGAAATTTTTTATGTAGGTTCCTGTATATCACGAAAAGATCGAGTTAGTTTCAAATAATCGATAACTCTCATCGTCTTAAGGCTATCGATTAAAACCGATATCTTCATTTAGTTATAAAATTTTATCTTAATTCATCTTTCTAGCTAGAGTCTTCAAATTTTGCATTTAGTGTTATTTGGGTCAAACGCAATTTCGGTGTTTGCTAAATTTTGGGTGCCACGAACCCTTCGCCTCAAATGTGTAACTCCCGTATATCAAATACTAGAGACTTGTGCTTTGGCACATACATATGGATGGTTTGATCAAAATCGTTCGTCTAGAAAAAAGTTATTAGTCGAGCGGTCTCTACTAGAGTTTTCTTACTTGTTTTTATTTGATTTTTATTGAATTTAAATTCTCACTCAATTTTTCATGGCCCTTGGCTCAGTACCACACTCCCCTACGTCCCAGGGTCCCTGTTCAGGCACCAAAGTAAAGACTAACCGTGGCGGCTGGCTCAATCTCGCCCGCTGGTTTTACACGCACAAGAAAAAGGGAAAGGGGGGGGGGGGGGGGTGTACGTCATTTCTTCTTTCTTCATTTTTTATTCCTTGTTAATTTCTCTATCGCTTTCCTCATGCGTCTGTCCTCCAGCTTCCGTCCAGATCCGTCCTTATTTTCTACCTCTCGATTAGCTATCCTCTCCTAGTGGCTCGCAACCGATTCTCTCAATATCGCTTTTAAAAAAAAAACTCCGCGTTCGTCCCTTATCGTCTCGACGATCGACGCTCACAAACTTTGGTCAGCGACACGCCCTCACTTTTCTGAGTCTCCATGCTGACTGTCCGTCGGCCGATCGCGCGCCAACGTCGGCAAGGAAGTTCGCTTCTCACCACGAAGCTCTGAATTTGCCACGACGCGCATAGTTGCATTGCCGATCATCGGCGCGCATCTAAGCCGTTTCCTTTCAAATTTAAGCTTAATATTAAACTATCTTTCTATACTTAAGACTACTAAGACTACTTAAAATTAAAACATATTAAACCTATAACTAACTTATTATTAAATTTGAGGCGGCGGATTTATCGCCGCCTTACAATGTTTGGTTCTAGCATTTCTTTTATTTGCCTATTTATTTCTTCTTCGTGGATTTGTGAATATCTGTATATTTTAGATAATAAAGGTCTATTTATTGTAATAATTTCGTGGGAGATCGGATTTGTAGCTGACAAAACATCTCTCTTTTGAAAAAACAACTGCTTGGACTCCGCAAGCAACGCCTTGACAGCTCATCGTTCCTCGTCGTTTAAATGTGCGAGGTTAAAACGGTCTTTATACCCTCTGTATTTATTGGTTGGAGTACACAAGCGTTGTGCATCGTCTCTGGGTATTCATAATTTAAGAAGTAAAATTTTATCGAGTATTTCTACGTATCTTTCTGTTTCGTTGATTTGGGCTTTGAAAGCCTTCAAGAAGAATCGCCCTGTTATTGCACAGAAGTTTTTATTTGAAAAATCTATCAACTTCCTCGGTTCCTATGTATGGTTCTATATCTTTCGGAAATGGTGGTTATTGCGTATTTTACTAGGTTAGTGCCATTAATGGTTTTGTAGGGTGTTGATATTCTAAACTTTCTGATTTCAATATGCTTGTCGTTGCACCGGTGTCGACAATGCATTTGAGTTTTTCTTCACCTATTGTCCATATAATTTTGGATAGCGTTGCCCTAGAGTATCAATTTTATCTCTCCTTTGCCTCTGACTGGTTTTCACTTATAGAGTTCCGATCTGCATAGGCGTGGAGCCGTTTTTCTGTGTGTCTAACCTCATATGGGACACTCTCGTTTGTTTAAAACTGTTGCCCTTGTTATTTTAGTTTGGCTTACTATATATAATATAAGCTTGTTGCTGACTGTTCTGAGGTGGTCCGACGTTATGGTTGTTCGGCTTCGGTCTGGTTTTAGTAGTGTTGTATCCCTTATTGTTTTGGTTTGTAGTATTATTATTATAAGTGTTGGTGTTCGCGTTGTGTTGTGCTTTAATATATGAATACTTAGTTTCTAGAGCATGCATGGATATGCCTTGTTCGACATGGATCATAAATGGTGTATCTATTTTATTTATTAATTTGTTCGATAAATCTCTATGTACCTTATCATTCATAAATAGCTGGCTTGAGTTCATCGAACATATAAATTCTGTTTATTTCACATTTAGATTTTTGAAACTCTAAAAATAATTCTCTTAAATTACTTACTTTAATAAACCGGCATCTGTCGAAAACGTCCTCATACGTTGTCCTAGGTCGCATCTGTTACATCAGTTTATTTTTTATCTGCTCCCAGCTCCGGTCCGTTCCTAGCTGCCTGACGGGATCTGTTGCTGCTCCTGATTCTTTTTCGTTGGCGACGATGTTTGTGCCAAACTGGATGAGTAACTCATTTCCTTGACATAGCATTCTGACGAATTCGACAGATTTTATGAAGGCCAACACGTCTTGTTGATCGTCCAACTGTCGTAACTGACTGAACAGCTAGATAATGTCTTTGTTAGTTAGCCACTGTATATTAGTGTTTTCACTTTGTTTATAGATTAACTTCAGTTAATTCGGAGCGTTTTCGTTCGATATCGGCTGCACCAATTCAAGATTTAAAACACAGGATTTTTATCTTTTAAACACTTTATTTTAATTCAGGCTTAGTTGTAGAACTTCAGTGTTCTTACAGTTGAATCTTAAGACTAAATGTATAAAGTTGACCCAGTGCTTATAAATGTCTGGATTGGTTCTATATTTTTATTAAGTCAGCATTTGCAGCGAAAAGGATTGCGACACTTATGCTCTGACAAGCGGTTCTTTTGCAAGTACTTTAGTACGATTATGCTAATCTCATATTTTTTTGTGTATAATTAAGTTACATTGTTAACAAGGTTTTTGGCCCAAGTACTTCCGTACGATTATGCTGACTTCGTCTTTATCAGCATTATCGTATACAAGAGTATTTGGTTTCACAATAAACGTTGGTTGCATAACCCTCTCGACCAGGCAACTTCTCCCGAGAATGTTCTAATGAGCATGTGGTGTTCTGTAGGAGTTACGAGAGTACCCGTTAGTAGTGAGACGAGGCAGGATCGCCGCTCGAGTCGAGATCGCTGGACAGGAGATGGATCCTACGATTGATATAGGAGCTAGTCATAGCTTCATGAGCGAAGATTGCGAGCGGAGGAAGGCGATCACGGGAATGGTCGAGGATATTCAGTCGCGGATCAAGCTGGCGAACGGGTCGTCATTAGAGGTGAGGAAGCTTATGAGGGTGCAGGTTGATCTTGACGGCAGGGCCGTGCAGACAGCACTGCTCATCATGCCTACCATGATGGGCCAGGTTATTTTAGGGATGGATTTCCTGTGCCATAGGGACGACGGTGCGCTGTGGATGCGCTGAGCTGCTCATGAGGACCGAGGTTGCGTCGACAGGGAAGGAGTTGCCATCCGTCTCCAAGGAAGCGTTAGTAGAGGGTCCCCCGAGGGAAAAACAGGAAGCGCCTGCACGACGAGCAAGGAGAAGGAAGCTAAACTCCAGGGTGTCACCTCCGGAGAATAAAAGCAGGAGGGTGGAATCGGTTAAAGGAGAGACGAGAGTAACAGGTCAGTCGATTGAGGAACGCCTGCTAAAGGACGGGCTAAAGAGATTCTTAGTGGACGAGCTGGCGCTTTTCGAAAAATTCGAAGCGGTTTCTAACGCCTCCGAGCATAGCATACAGATGAAGGATGACAAACCTCTAAAGCTGAATTATGTCTGGGCGAGGTTTGTTTCAATGGCGGGTGATGCCATTCGGTTTGAATTCGGCTAGAGCAACATTCCAGAGGGCGCTCGACAGGGTTATAGAGCCGGAGATGAAGCCTTACGCTTTTACGTACCTGGATGATATTGTGGTGATAGGCGCCGACAAGAAGCAGCATACGGCTAACTTGAAGGAGGTGTTTCACAGACTGAGAGTAGCCAACCTCAAAGTTAACGGCCACAGCAGATCCAGACGCGAGGATGTAGCGGAGAAGCCGACCGGTCGCATCGAGGGCGTAATCGCCGTCGACGCCGGTCGCGTAGTCGCGACGAGAGGATGCACGCGGTCGATCTCGCCGCGCTCTCCTGGGAGCCGACCCCCGAAGTGACGTGGGACGTGCTGATCTCAAATTCATGGCAGGTGTTCCCGCGGGGCACCATCTTGAGCCGCGATGTGTTAGAGCTGCTTCGAGCTAATTCCGGCGGACGCATTTCCGGATCGATGCAGAGGAGATGTCGATTAGCGTCACAGGGATGCCGGAGGATATGGATTAAAGATAAAGTGCTCGCAGAAAAGGAGGGGAAGGGGTGCAAGGCGTCAATAAAAGTTCGATAATATTTTGTAGATATAAGCGTATAGGTTATAAGTTAGAGGGAGGAATTCATAATTGTAGGCCCATGGAGGGACCTTAGTTATAAGTATTGTTTTGTAGTACTTCTAAGTAGTCTTAAGTAGAATAGGGAATGACTTTAATAAGCGCAAGAAGCGCCAATGCGGCCCACGGAGGGACCGTCTAAAGTAGTCTTACTTATTAATATTATTCTGCATTAGTTATAAGTAAGATTAAGTGTAGGCGCAAGGAGCGCCCGTCCTGAATAGTTTAATATTTACATTTTAGTTTAAATTTGAATAGCAACTGGCGTTAAGACTCGGAAAGATGAGCGCGAGCTGATAAGCATTGAATTAAAGATAAAAGAGAAGTGTCAGAATCGGACCAGTGAACTTACAGAAGATTTGGATAAAGGTAATAGAAGAGAACTAAAAGAGACCCCGAGACGAGATGAAAAGAAAAGTACATACGTAAGTGAAGAAGCAAATAAAGAGAAAGAAAAGAATCAAAGAAATGCATTTTCATTATTAAGCTTAATATATTGCATTAATCGCGATTTAGCCGTAAACTAACCCCTCAATTTCCTTGTAAGTGAACCTGGGTCAGGCTGAGTCTGCTGGAAAAATACTAACTTATAGTCTATAGAGTGGGTACCCAGGAATAAACACTCTGGAAAGAATGACTTTGCACACTGAAATACATATGTATGGGTTTGCACATCTTGTTTAGCAAGTCCGGTTTGCTCTCGTTCGGAGAAGTGATGGTACTTTACCGAAATTTCTTCTTGTTTGCATCTTTGCACATGTGCTCTTACTTTGCCTATTGCCACTTGCTTGTGAAAATCCGCGAAATACGCAGCTCAAAATTAATTTTCAATATTCTTCAAAACGATTGAGCCATGACATTATCTAGCTGATTTATTATAATTACCAAATCCGTTCCGAAATTGGTGGACATGTTTGTCGTATCCAGGAGAACGGTGTATAATATGATAAATCGTGCGGCAAACGAAGGCCGACTTGAGTTAAAGTGTGGAGGTGGCCCCACCAAGAAAATAACAGAACGTATAGCTCGCGTAATTCGACGGAAGATCGTTGAAAACCCGCAAATTTCGGTGAAAACCAGGGCCAAAGAGACAAGAAGAAAAGCGATCCTAAGAAGTATCCTTTATACTTTACTTATGGGGTCTCCCACGCCTCCTTCTGCCTGTTACATACGTTTTAACTTAATCATTATACACTGATTTCCCATTTTCAATGGGCTCAGGGTATAAAAATGATAACAAATTGGTCCAATTAGTGTATTTTAATTATATCAAAGGAAAGCCTTAGACAGTTGGTTACTGACATTAAAATAAACCTTCAAAGTACTCAATTTCCACAAATACTCATCACATGTGGCAAGGAAGAAGCCGTTTTTGTCTGCTATAAATATTCAAAATCGCGTGACCTTCGCAAGGCTTAATGTTGACTATCCTCTGGACTATTGGAATGAACGAACCGAATATAATGTTGTACTGCAACTGGAAACGCTTGGTGGAAACCAAAAATAGCCCTCCACGCCAAAAACATTGTGCCTACTGTTAAGTTTGGCAAGCTTTCAGTCATTGTGTGGGGCTGTATTTCTTCCAAAGATGTAATAGAGCTGTGGATATTCAACAACATTATGACCAAGGAGTTTTATTTGGACATTTAAAAAAACCAATTGAAAGAAAGTGCACACAACTTTGGCTTCGTTGATCCGGAGAACACAAGAAAACTGAAATACACGCTGTATCGGGGCAACGATCCGAAGCATTAATCGCTGCTGTGTCGTGCTTGGCTGCTTTATAACTGCGGAAAAGTTATTGACACCCAATCCCAGTGCCCAGATCTCAATCCAATTGAGAATTTGTAGGCATTACTGAAGAAAAAGGTGGCCAAAGGAAGTCCAAATTCGAAAAATTATTTAATTCGTTGCATAAACGAGGAGCGGTGCAAAATACCGCAATACTACGATATGCATTAATATTGTCGATGTCGCGATGCCTCAGACTTGTGATGGAAACTAATGGCATACCAAATATTAGCCAATTTCATTTTGATCCTAAAGAAATATCAATTTCTTAATATTAATGTTTGCAAACAATAAACAGCTAATATTAGGTGTCTCTTTGTTTTGAATAATTTTTTATGGTTTTTGTTGCTATTTTTAAAAATATTTTTGTTATATATTTTATTTAATAATATTAAAAGGAAAATATACTGTGAAGAAACAAATATGAAAAGGTTTATTTTCTAATATATTTGTATACCCTGAACCCATTGAAAATGGGAATTCAGGGTATGTTTTTGTTGAAAGGTGTATGTATGTAACAGGCAGAAGGAGGCGTGGCAGACCCCATAAAGTATATATATTCTTGATCAGGGTGACAAGCCGAGTTGATATAGCCATGTCCATCTGTCCGTATGTATGAACGCGTCGTTCTCAGAACCTATAAGAGCTAGAGTTGAAATTTTTTATTTAGGTTCCTGTATAGCACGAAAAGTTCAACTTTGTTTTAGAAATTCGATAACTGTTATCGTTTTATTGTTATCGATTAAAAACGAAAATCTAAATCAAGCTATATAGTTCTATCTAATTCATCTTTCTAGCTAGAGTCTTTAAATTTTGCATTTAGTGTTATTTGGGGGTTACTCAATTTCGGGTTTTGTTAAATTTTGGGTGCCACGCCCACTTCGCCTCAAATTTGTAACTCCCGTATATCAAATACTAGAGAGTTGTTCTTTGGCACATACATACATATGGATGACATGGTCACGCCCAACAAGTTTAATCAAAACCGTTGTTCTAGAAAAAAAGTTATTAAACATTTAATTTCCCATATCATTGGCAGCCAAAGCAGCCAAAGAACAACTGATGCACCGACTTCCGCTTGTGTGTGCGTGCGCCTGTGTATGTGTGTATGTGTTGCTTGTAATATACATATGTATTTAAAAGAAATTGAGAACGCAAGGAATTACGGTTCTTCGCAGGGTTCAGGGTATATCCTAGTAGAGCGGTCTCGACTAGAGATTTCTTGTTTATGTTAAAGCTGAACTTTTTTCATTTTGCACACAATTAATGGACAAACTGTATGTGTAGTATTTACATACATACATATGTATGAAGCTCATAAATTCCATAAGCTTTGTTCTCTTTCTGACAAAATATTAATGCGTTACCTTTATTGATATATATATATAAATTACAGAAGAAAAATAATTTCACATTCTTAAAATATATACAAATAATTTTGTTTGTACGATAGTTAAAAACGTACAAAATATTGATATTTGCTTCGGATCGCAGCTTTGTCTATATCAAATAGATATATCGATATACACATATTGTGATATCGATACTTAGTTAACATCCCTAACAGCCACCCTAGTTTTTATTGTATTGATTGTGTTTTGCTCAAGCATTTGTTTTGTCATTAAATATATTATAAAACTGTTTACATTAAGAGTGTATGTCAAGTTCAGTTATATTGTTGAATGTTACAGGTAGGAATAATGATTAATACATGTATTAAGTATTATGTTATGCATAATGTGACTATTATATTGTTTACATTCCCATAAAAATACAAAATATATGTACATGAATATATGTGCAATTCTGGAAGTTAATATACATATGTATGTGTGTTCCCTGCCTATAGCTTATAATAGCCTTCCCAAAAAAGTTTTTATTATTGTCATTTGAAAATTTTTTTTTAAAATTTTTTGCGAGAATTTTAACAAAATATCCTTCAAATATGATAATATAAAAGAGAAGGTTGATCCGCCTTCCTAACCAGCTTGTTTCTTGTGTCTTTTCTATATTTTAGTAATACAAATCTGAACCGATGTATCTGTTGTGATATATCCGTTTTAAATTTAAGATCAACTTAATAAATATAAAATCGGTTACTATATTTAAATTTACCTGAATCACGCATTGAGTTACATTACGTGTGTACTTCAAATATATAATACAAACTATCTATTATATCCTATTACAAAGGATACAACCTAAATGTTATGAACGAATGTCCCCCATGCATCGCTGAAATATTATTATGTAGATGCATGCATATATGTACATACATACATATGTACATATGTGTAGAGTGAAATATTTCTAATGAATGGGTCACCCATATTCAAGTTAAGTTTTACGACCAAGTGAGATATCTGATTATGGAAGCTGATCAGAAATACATATGTATGTGTATAAGAACTTTGTAGTTGGACGCTACCGACTGCGAAATACTCATTCTCGTCCCAGCACCCAGTTCCAAAACATTCCACGATATATTTTTTCCGATATGCCACGCCTCTATTTTTCCTAAACTGTATTTAGTTTTAAGTGTATTTTATACAATTTTGATTTTTATACCCTGAACCCATTGAAAATGAGAAATCAGGGTATAATGTTTTTGTTGAAATGTGTATGTATGTAACAGGCAGAAGAAGACGTGGCAGACCCCATAAAGTATATATATTCTTGATCAGGGTGACAAGCCGAGTTGATATAGCCATGTCCGTCTGTCAGTCCGACTGTCCGTATGTATGAACGCGTCGTTCTCAGAACCTATGAGAGCTAGAGACTTGAAATTTTTTATGTAGGTCCGTGAAGAGCACGAAAAGATCGAGTTTCTTAAAAAAATCGATAACTACTTTAATTTTAATATTGTCGATCTAAAACGTTATCGAATGTAAGTTATTAAATTATATCTTCCACGTCTTTGAAGTAACACATTTTTTGCTAGTTTTATATTTATTTTATGTAATTTTATTTGTTAAATTTTGGATACCGGCTCGAAATTTCCCCAAATATTTAAATTGATATTAGTTGCACGCAAAGCCAATAAACGAATGGGGTTACAATTTAAAAATTGGCAAAAATGTAATAAAATATGTTGAACATAAACTGCAATTTTCATTCAAATTCATTAATTCGCGCTGAAGTTATTAAACAAAACATTCGGCCAATCGGCTAAACACGTGACCAGCAACGCAGAGCAAATTGTTTTCCTACACATACACACATACATATTGAGTTGCGTGCATCTAGCAAATTCTAAGACCCGCCAGTTTCGGTGTACATATTTCCAGTAGATGGCGCCATGATATGCGAATTATCAGCTGTTCAATTGAATCGAAACATGGATGGCGCTATTGGCTAAACAATTGAAAATGAATTGAATTTAACTTTGTGTGCGTTTATACTAAATGCTAATTATGCAGTATTTTTAAAAACGCAGAAAGCACGGAGTTCAGGGTATATCCTAGTTGGGACACCCGAAAATGGGAAAATGTATTTAACAGGCACAAATTTGTAAAACATGTATTTAAAGTACTATAGACTTGTGCTTTGGCACATACACACATATGAATCAATATGAACATGATCACGCTCAACAAGTTTGATCAACATCGTTCATCTAGAAATAATGTTATTACACATAAAGTTATTACACAAACAAGTAAGAAAACTCTAGTCGAGACCGCTCAACTAGGGTATACCCTGAACCCTGCGAAGAACCGCTATTCCATTCTTCGTTTCTTTTATATTCATATGTATTTGTATGTTCATTACAAGCCAAACATACACACACACGCACAGGCACACACACACACACACAAACCCCAGTCGCTGAGTCAGCTGTTCTTTCGCTGCTTTGCATGGCAAAGCTATGGGAAATTAAATGCTTAACAACTTTTTTTCTAGAGCACCGATTTTGATCAAACTTGTTGGGCGTGATCATGTCATCCATATGTATGTATGTGCCAAAGCACAAGTCTCTAGTATTTGATATACGGGAGTTACAAATTTGAGGTGAAGGGGGCGTGGCATCCAAAATTTAACAAAAACCGAAATTGTGTAAGGCTCACATAACACTAAATGCAAAATTTGAAGACTCTAGCTACAAAGATGCATTATATAGAATTATATACGAAATCGATGCCCAGGATTTCGTTTTTAATCGATAGCATTAAAAGACAGTTATCGATTTTTTTTAACAAACTCGATCTTTTTGTGATATACAGGAACCTACATAACAAATTTCAAGTCTCTAGCTCTTGTAGGTTCTGAAAACGACGCGTTCATACATACGGACGGATACATATAAAAGTAACGGAGAATGTTAGCGGTTCTTTGCAGAGTTCAGGGAATCTCCTAGTCGAGCAGTCTCGACTAGAGCACTCTTACTTGTTGAAATCCTGTATATTTATTAAAATATTCATTAACCTAAATGCAAAATATTGAGGATCTAGCTCCATAGGCTTATGTACACACTGGAATCAGTGTATTGCGTACTGTGAATTATACGTGCATGTGCTATCTGCTTTCTGTTGATTTTATTAACCCATTTTATTTTTAAACCATTTTTAGTAAGAATTCTCGATAAATGGAACGCTGGAACGCGTTTGAAACATTCACTGATATATTCAGTTTGCCAAATTGCTAAATTATGTTTAAGCTGGAACAGACCTGTAAGTACATATTCTGATGTGATATCAATAATCTATATTATTTAGGGCCTTAGAAAGAATAAAGAATACTTGCCTAAAGCTGACGGCAGAGTGCGGGCGAGAAGCGTTGTGATAATATAAAGCAATCTTGAGCGATTACATTTCAGAGTGCAGGCGAGGCAAGTCAATGTGAGAAATAAAGATAGTTGCAATAAAGCGATTCTGAGTCGTTTTATCGCTTGATATCGCTTTGGTCATTCGTATACTTTTGTTGCATATTAGCTTAAATTTCTGTAATTTGTGATTAAGTATGTTTTGGTTTTTGCAATTCTACATATTTTATGCATTTTCTCTCAATGCAATGCGAAAAGCACAAACTAAAACAAGTAAGAAAACTCTAGTCGAGACGGCTCGACTAAGAGGTCCCCTGAACCCTGCGAAAAACCGCTATATCAAGCATTCTTTGTTTCTTTTATATACACATGCATATGTACGTTCATTACAAGCAAAACATACACACACACATACACAGGCGCACGTACACACAAGCGCAAGTCGGTGCGTCAGCTGTTCTTTGGCTGCTTTGCATGGCAATGCTATGGGAAATAAAATGCTTAATAACTTTTTTTCTAGAACAACGATTTTGATCAAACTTGTTGGGCGTGATCATGTCATCCATATGTATGTATGTGCCAAAGCACAAGTCTCTAGTATTTGATATACGGGAGGCACAAATTGAAGCGAAGGGAAATTGCATTAGACCCAAATAACACTAAATGCAAAATTGGAAGACTCTAACTGTAAAGATCAATTAAATAGAATTTTATAACTAAATGAAGATATCGGTTTTAATCGATAATATTAAAACGATGATAGTTATCGATTATTTGAAACAAACTCGATCGAATCGTGATATACACGAACTTCCGAAAAAAATTGAAGTCTCTAGCTCTTATATCTTCTTAGATCGACGCGTTCAAACATACGGACAGACAGACAGACAGACGGACATGGCTGTATCAACTCGGCTTGTCATCCTGATCAAGAATATATATACTTTATGGGGTCTGCCACGCCTCCTTCTGCCTGTTACATACATTTTCACAAAACCATTATACCCTGATTTCCCATTTTCAATGGGTTCAGGGTATAACAAGTAAGAAAACTGTAGTCGAGACCGGTCGACAAGGGTATACCCTCTACCCTGCGAAGAACCGCTATTCCGTGTATTCCCCGTTTCTTGTATGTTCATATGTATATGTATGTTCATTACAAGCAAAACATACACACACACACGCACAGGCGCACGAACACACAAGCGCACGTCGTAGCGTCAGCTGTTCTTGCGCTGCTATTTGCATGTCAATGCTAAGGAAAATTTTATGTTTAATAACTTTTTCGAACGATTTTGAGGAAATTTGTTGGGCGTGATCATGTCATCCATATATATGTATGTGCCAAAGCACAAGTCTCTAGTATTTGAAATACGGGATTAACAAAATTGAGGCGAAGGGGGCGTGGCATTCAAAACTTAACAAAACCCGAAATTGCGTAAGGCCTAATTAACACTAAATGCAAAATTTGAAGACTCTAGCTATAAAGATGAAATAGAATTTTATAACTGAATTTAAGTTTTCTTTTTTAATCGATAACAATAAAACGATAACCGTTATCGAATTTCTGAAACCAACTCGATATGCGCGCCCTGTACAGAAACCTACAAAAAAATTTGAAGCCTTTAGCTATTGTAGGTTCTGAGATCGACGCGTTCATACATACGGACAGACAGACAAACATACGGAGAAGGCTAAATCGAGTCGGCTTGTCTCCCTGATATATACTTTATGGAGTGTGCCACGCCTCCTTCTGCCTGTTACGTACATTTCAACAAAAACATTATATCCTAATTTCCCATTTTCAATAGGTTCAGGGTATAATTATGTGAGAAAAAAGTAAATGCAAAAGCAAGACCAATGAAGACCTTGGCGTTTTAGAGCCTTCTGCTATACATGAAAAGTAGAGATATGAGAAAGAAACTACTGTGTAGAGAGGAAATTCAAATTGATTGATTTTTAATTT
This sequence comes from Drosophila paranaensis, assembly GCA_035047545.1. Lineage (NCBI taxonomy): Eukaryota > Metazoa > Arthropoda > Insecta > Diptera > Drosophilidae > Drosophila > Drosophila paranaensis. The sequence goes on along the minus strand of JAWNPL010000142.1, from coordinate 59,445 downwards.
AACGAGAAAAATATAGATAGTTTTGCCGCAAAATAAGTATAAGTAGAGGTGGGCATTGGCCGAAATTTTCAACCCAACCCGACCCAGCCCATGGACCGAAGAGGAAAATTTTACCCGTATCCAAAAGATAAAAAAATTTTGGAAAAAAATTTTTTTTTTTTAAATTTTAATACAAAATAAAATTGTTTATTTGCTTTGTTTTCTTCAAAACAGCACTTAAATTAAATTTTTTTTTTTTTTATAAAGGATTAATAGTTATGAAAAAATCCAAATTTAAATTACATATTTTTGTAAAGAAAAAGTAGCATATCGAGATTTGCGCTTGACAATCATGTGCGCCTTTCATTTAATATTTTCCCCGACGATGAAAAAACTTTATTTTCGGGTTTTTCGGGTTGAGCGTCCTAACGCATACCCGCCCGCGCCCAACCCGAAATTAGATATTCCAGCCCATACCCACGGGTACCCGACAAAAGCCCAGACCATGCTTACCTCTACCCTGAACCCATTGTATAATTTTGTTTGTTGAAGTGTGTATGTATGTAACAGGCAGAAGGAGGCGTGGTAGACCTCATAAAGTATATATATTTTTGATCAGGATGACAAGCCGAGTTGATATAGCCATGTCCGTCTCTCCGTATGTATGAGCGCGTCCATCTCAGAACCTATAATAGCTAGAGACTTGAAATTTTTTATGTAGGTTCCAGTATAGCACGAAAAGATCGAGTTTGTTATCGATTAAAAACGAAAATCTAAATTAAGCTATAAAATTTGATCTAATTCATCTTTCTAGCTAGAGAAGACTCACAGTCTTTCTCTCTTTGCTTCACTGTGTCATGTCATAGCTTTGCAGATCGCAGCGATTTTTAAAGCATCTCGTATCGCATCGCTTCTCACCGGCACTCTGCCGTCACCTTTCGGTGCCACGGTTTGCCATTGATTTATAATTTAGCAATAAAATGGGAAAATACCATTGGCGTTTAAAAAGTCAACTTGTATATCACAAAAACTTGTGATCTTGCTTAGCAGTGAACAGCATTTACTTTTGTAGTTTTGGCTAAGGGTGAGGCTGACGGCAGAGTGCCGGCGAGTAGCGATGCGATCATATAGAGCTATAATGAGCGAGAAAGCTCTGCACGCATATTTACATGTAATCGCTTGTCTCATGTCGGAGTGCGGGCGAAGCGAGTCAAAGCGAAAAATGAGAGTTGCAAGAGAGCGATTCTGAATCGCTTTATCGCTTAATATCGCTCTGGTCATTCATATGTTTTTATTGCATATTAGCTTATATTTCTGTTATATGTGATGAAGTATGTTTTGTTTTTGTAATTCTACATATTTTGTATGCATTTTCTTTCAATGCAATGCAAAGCACAAACTAAAATAGACCTTGTTTTTTTTTTGAAAGCCTTCTGCTATATATGTAAAGTAGGAATATGTGAAAGAAAGTACTGTGCAGAACGGAAATTCAAATTAATTGATTTTTACCATTTAACGAGGAAAATATAGATAGTTCTGCCGCAAAATAACTAAATATAAGTCTGTATTAAAATATAATATATGTACAGTTGCGGTCAGTAAAATAGTAGTGCTGCACTACGCAAAGCATAAAGCGATTAAAACGGTACTTTATCTGAAGCAAAATTAAAGGATGAGCACTTTTTATTTAGAGTATAGTGTAAAGAAGATAATTAGAAAAAAATCCAGTTACTTTCTGTCAAAATTAGTTTAATTTTGACGATTGCCACGAAAATCGGCTGTTCATAAAAATAGTAGTGCCGGATGTAAAAAATTGAAAAAAAAATTATAACAATACCAAATTTAAATAGAAATATATTTAAATGAAGTGTGATTAATTATCTTATATTTGAGTAACAGAAGTTATTAAGAATTGCATCATTTTTTATACTATTTCACGTAGTGATATAGTATATTGGGTCTGTGCAATGTCCGTCATGCTGTCCGTCCGTCCGTCCGTATGAACGCAAACCATTTCCACGCTATTGAAGCTAGAGACTTGAAATTTGAAATATATACTCGTGTATACCCTCGTCTGATAGAGTGTCAAGATTTTCCCGATACGCCCACTAGGGGCGTGTCAAATCGGAAAATGCATTTTCCTGTATCTCAGAAACACTACTTCTAGAAGGGCTAGAGAGTTGAGATTTTAACTGAACACTCATGTCGACATCCCAAAATCAAAAAGCTATGGCGGATATATATACGCCTATTAGGGGCGTGGTAAATCGGATCTGAATATATAGTGATTTTACTAGTTTCGTTATATTTTGAGCACTATTGATGCTAGAGACTTGAGACTTGGTATATATACTCGGGTTAACATCCCACAATCGAAAAGGTATGGCGGATATATCTACGCCTTCAGGGGGCGTGGCAACAAATATCAGCTTATATCTCCCACAGTTTTAGTGCTAGAAGCTTCAAAATTGGATGCTAGGTTACTGGGGGCCTCCTCTATCGATTCCCCAAAAATTATTGTTTTCGCATTTTTCGAATGTAAGCATCCAAACTTTACAGTTATATTCTTAAAAGTCTACTCTATGCACATGCCAAAAATGATTTGTCTACGGCCACTGGGGGCGTGGCAAATCAAAACTGAAACATCTGCAGCTTCTGAGCCAATAACGCGCCACATAATGACTTTGTGACCTTTGACCTTGTCTTTTGATTTGTTAAATTATATATATGTGTTTGAAAAGAATATTTTATTAATTCCAAATAACTAAATAAAGAAAACATAACAAAAATATCAACATGCCGCACCGGGGTTCGAGCCCACACCTCTACGCTCGCCAACGAACTTAAATCACATTTTTAGAGTTGCCACCTCTCTCATTTTGAGAGTTGCCACCTCTCTTATTTTGAGAGATGCCACGTCTCTCGATTTAGGTGCGTGTTTTTGCTAAGGTAAGGGTTCTAAGCTTCGATCCTAATTGAAACTGTGTGGCCACCTCCAATGATATGTTCTAATCTGCAGCTATTTTAAGCGACAGGCGACAGTGGGGATTTAAGGTTAAATTTAAAACAAGTAAGAAAACTCTAGTCGAGACCGCTCGACTAGGGTATACCCTGAACCCTGCGACGAACCACAATTCCAAGCAATCTCCGTTTCTTTAATATACATCAGTATATATGTTCATTACAAACAAAATATACACACACACATACACAGGCGCAAGCACTCACAAGGGCACGGCGGTGCGCCAGCTGTTCTTTGGCTGCTGTTTGCATGGCAATGTTATGGGAAATTAAATGATTAATAACTTTTTTTCTAGAGTAACGATTTTGATCAAACTTGTTGGGCGTAATCACGTCATACATATGTATGTATGTGCAAAGGCACAAGTCTCTAGTATTTGATATACGGGAGTTACAAATTTGAGGCGAAGGGGACGTGGCATCCAAAATTTAAAAAAATCCGAAATTGCGAAAGACCCAATTTACACTAAATGCAAAATTTGAAGACTCTAGCTAGAAAGATGAATTAGATAGAATTTTATAGCTTAATTTAGATTTTCGTTTTTAATCGATAACAATAAAACGATAACAGTTATCGAATTTCTGAAACAAACTCGATCTTTTCGTGATATACAGGAACCTACATAAAAATTTCAAGTCTCTAGCTATTGTAGGTTCTGAGAACGACGCGTTCATACATACGGACAGACGGACATGGCTATATCAACTCGGCTTGTCATCCAGAGCAAGAATATATATACTTTATGGGGTCTGCCACGCCTCCTTCTGCCTTTTACATACATTTCAACAAAAACATTATACCCTGAATTCCCATTTTCAATGGGTTCAGGGTATAAAAATATAATGTGTGCTGCTGGGACGTGAAATAGTATTTCGCTGTCGGTTGCGTCCGACAGCAACGTTCTTACTTGTTTTAGTTTAGTGGGAGGGGAAGCATTTCTGAACTAAATAGGGAATTCCACCTGTCAGACCTAAAAATCAGGGAAAACTTATACAAAAAATATAAAATATTGTTGGATACACAGCTTCAATTGTATTTAGCTCCATTCACTACAACAAGAAGCCTGAAAAACCAGGTGGCACATTCGAAACTAATTTGGTAGTGGATCCACCAATTGTGTGTTACGGTAGGATTAATCCGTTCGCTACAGAAAAAGAAACTAAAAACGAATAAAATGAAAACAATTTGGGATCTCATAGTTCGTTATCGTCCTAAGCAATATAATTCATCCGTTAGAAGTACTTGAAAATTGGGTTTTTAAGTTAGTTTTGCTGTCCAACATTTGGTGCTCAGTCGCACTACTATTTTTCTGACCGCAGCTGTACATATGTTTCTATATGTGTCTTCAAGTAATTATCCACTTCTCACGTTGCAGTTTAGGGTGAAATATAAAATTTGTCCAACATTTTTCCAACTTTGAAATTATTTTCCTCAGAATATGGTCAATAACAATTGACATTCGGGTGTAATTAAAAAATGTTTTTTTTTTCTTAACTGCTTTAAATTATTATATAAAGTATATAATTCGCCTCTCAAACATTTTTTAATTGAATGAACTGTGTTTGTTTATGAAAAAATCATAACATCATTAAATACAGCTGATTGTAACGGTCTTTCTCTCTTTGCAAAAAGCTTTCACTCTGTCATGCCATCGCAGCGATTTTATCGCTTCTCGCATCGCATCGCTTCTCGCCGGCACTCTGTCGTCAGCCTTAGTACACCAACTTTGAGCATTTTTTTATTGGTTTTAAAGCACTCTCAGTTCTATCAGCAAACTTCGTTATCGACTACTGGTTATTACTACCCTATTGCTTGATTTTTTAACTGTAATCATTTGAGAATGGAATGATTTCAGCTTTTGCAATGAGAGCCAATGCGAATATCTATCTTGTATCTAATATCTTGTAGTTAATCAACTGCTAAGAGGTAGGGCGTCGCTTTGTAATAGCTAAACAGCTGTTAAAAAATATGTCTACTTACCCAATTACAAAAAAAAAAAAATAATATACTTATCATTATTATTAAAAAAAACACATGAATTGAGACCGCGAACATAGCTTAATGTAGTATGCATTAAACTATGCGGCTTACTTAGTTATGCGTACCATAGCTAATGTGAAAATGTATCGAAACGCTATAACTCTTCGAACCGTAGCAAAATTAAAATTAAGCCTCTTTACTTATTCTTGACTTACTTAGCGAATTAAAATATATTTGTCTCAAATTTAATGTGGAATTTTTTGCATCTATAAAATAATAGATACCGATTACCAATATTTAAAAATGTACAATATTATTTATATTAGACAGCACAAAACTCTAATTTTTTAACATACAGTTAGCGACTAATGACCTACAATTATTCGATTCTTATCGAATGATTTTGGCTAACAAATAGAAACTTCCTTTCATTTTTTTTTCCTAACAATTTAATCACATTCGCATGTTTGCATTAGAATTATAAATCCGAATATGAAGTTTTTTAAATTAATATACTTAAAAATATTGTTTTCTTGAAAACAATATTTATATATAAATAATATATATGTTAATAAAAAATATATGCACTATATTTAATTCGTTTCTTTGGGAGTTGAGTTCCTAACAATACATTTCGTATTGTTTGAGTTTGGCCAATACTTAAGAGTTTTGCATTGAAACTCTCTAACATCTTTTTTAAAAAAATCAATCGATTTATTTTATAAACAGAAATGTATTTAATATAAACTACTGTGACTTCGAAAGATGTAAGAGAATATAATATTTTTCAATTTAAATCTGATGTTGGCAACCCTATGTACATGAATAACAAGATATTATTGTGTAGAGAAAAAAATTTGTAACTCAATAATCAGGCTGTATACAGATAATTTTTGCGCACGCGCATCAATCTGCTTTAGTCCGTGAACCAAAGGACGTTAGCGTTAACAACTTACTGGGTAATAGTTTGATAAAAACTTTTATAAATCACTCAGAATAGAAAACGCAATGTAAATACCATTATAAAACAATACATATCGTAAACATAATGCAATATTAATAACAAATATTAATATTGATTTGACGTTTAACTACTTATAATACTTTTGAGAAAAACGCGTAATAGGTAACAAGTTTAATTACAAGTCTTTAAATATTGATCAATTAAAAACAAATTTATATCAAATTGTTAAAAGTGAAAATCTACATATTCAATGGGGTGCTTAAGTAGTAAAGATCGTCTGACAAAAGAGGATATGGAGTTTTTGAAAACCCACACCCGTTATGATGAAGCCACTATAAAAGAATGGTACAAAGGATTTAAGGTAAGTTTGAACCATCCTCAAATTTAAAACGATTTTTCTTATAATAATGTGCACCGTTAAATTTTGTGTAGCAAGACTGTCCCAATGGTCGTTTGACTCCAGCTAAATTCGTTGACATGTATAAAATGTTTTTTCCATCTGGAAATGCGGAAGAGTTTTGCGACCATGTTTTCCGTACATTCGATATGGATAAAAATGGTTATATTGACTTTAAGGTAATTGGAAGCAACATTTTTTTGTTCTGCCAAATAATTATACTGCTTCGATTATTTTTAGCGCTTTTTTCTTAATTGTAAAAAACATTAAGATTTATATTATGGTCTTAAAATACTTGAGTAAAAATGTATTTAAAAAAAAAAAAACTAAAACTATTTTCATCATGTTTAATCAAATCCATCAAATCGCAATCATGACTTAAACACAGTTCACGCGTATCGCAATTTCGATTCTTTGATTTATATATATATATATATATATATATATATATATATATATATATATATATATATATATATATATATAAAAGCCATAAAATCAAAATAAATGTCTGTGGCGATCTTCTAAAAAATTGCTGCAAATAATTAATTTATTAAATAAATTTGTTTAAATTTATTTTTATTATAATTGCACATATTTACTTTTTAAGCTGAACAATCATTTTTAGCTTTAAACTGTAAGATTTTAGACAACCTTCCTTGATTATTTTTTTTTTACTTTAACAGGAATTTTTACTTGCTATAGATGTTACTTCTAGCGGCACACCAGAAGAAAAATTAAAATGGGCGTTTAGAATGTACGATGTCGATGGGAATGGCGTTATTGACATTCAAGAAATGACAAAAATTGTTCAGGTACATATACAATGGTTACATATATAAAATATATATATAAAATAAAAAGAAATGAAAAAAAAAATAAATATATATATATTATATAAATATAAAAATACTATTTTTTTAATTTTTAGGGAGGTAACTGCGTGATTCCATCGAAGTCTTTATTATATTTTGTCCTAAAATTATATGTGTTTGTTTATGTCGCTTGCATCATATTTTTATAAAAATTTAGAGGATCTCCTAGTCAAGCAGTCTGGACAAGAACCCTTTTATTTCTTTTGTAACAAGCTTAAATTTTTTTTCTTCGTATTACATTTTTGAGATGATCTTTATTGTCCGAAAGATCTCCATGGTTTTGCCAACACTTGGTTTATGATGCAGAATCTATGAGAGACTACTTTGCATACAAAAATAATGAAAAATCGATTATAAAGACTCCTTGTACCTTATCTATATTTCTTATGTTGCATTGCAAGACATAATCAATCTGTGTTGGGAAATATACTGTAGTACTTTACATTGACTTTCTGATTGGACCACGAATAGCTTGGGAATAATATTTACTACAAATTTTAAAGATTTGATTGGGTCCAATGCAAATTTAATTTTTTGGAATAAATAACTAATATATACTTTGTATGAAAATTTTAATTTTATCTGAGAAAAATTTTGCAGGCAATCTATGACATGCTAGGCGCATGCTCATCAAATCGTCCCGCTGATTCAGCTGAGGAGCGAGCCAAAAATATATTTGCAAAGATGGATGAAAATAACGATGGTCAATTAACCCAAGATGAATTTTTAAAAGGATGTTTGCAGGATGAAGAGTTGTCTAAAATGCTGGCCCCTTAAATATTTATTTCCTATAATATGTGTGTATTTGATGAAATGTATAAATATTTAATTTATATTTCTTATACTAAAATTATATAAAATATTGAACATCACCTAATTTTTTTCAATAATTACTTAATTCAAATAATTTAAAAAAAAAGGATGACTCGAAAACCTCATTTTAATAGGGTTTAATGTGCTCGTATAGCTTTCTAAATGCTGAATGCTTCAGCACGGACGGTGGCTATACATTTGTGTAAAATGTGTTATTTTATAAGCTGCTTGATCTATATATGGTAGAGGTATATGAAAGCTACTCGTTTTAATATAAACGAAAGTTTTGGACAAAAGTTTCTTGAAAATCATATCCTAGTCGGATCTCCGAATAGAATAATAATGTTTACGTTGTAATGTGTTTAGTATTATGTTAGCAGAGTATATAATAAAATTTAATATGTACGTAGCCGTATATATGTACCTTTTTTTAAATACATATTTTAGTTTTCGTGATATACTCCTTAATATTATGCCTAACATCTTATATTTGGAATTGTTATAAAAGATTGGGTAAAGTTTTAAAACTATTTATGTCTGCAAAAATTTATTCTTAGAGTAGCGTGGATTTTATTGCTCGATGTAGACGCCTTGGGAATTAATCGAGAAAAGCATGAGTTTTAAATGCTATTTAATTGCCGGAGATGATATTGAATTATATATTCTTGATATCTTGATAAGCCAATAATTTATAGCGTTGAGCTATGTAAAAAATTTCCTTGACTCTTGCTCTAGGAATGTGTTTTCTTCAGGCGAGAATTCATTTATCTGCAAAACTCAGAGATTCATGTTTGGCTCTCTTGATTTTAATTTCTTTTATAATATTACGTTTTTTAAAGCAAAACAATGTAATCAAAAATATAATTCTTTCTATTTTAAGAAATCAGTATAATGAAAACAGCGACAAAAAATGGGAAAGCAAAATAGTAAACTCAAGCCAGAAGTCTTGGAGGATCTAAAACAAAATACAGAGTTCACAGGTAAACTGGCAATTCGTAAACAAAATTATTTTGTCATTTTTTTACCTTGAACCCATTGAAAATGGGAAATCAGAGTATAATGGTTTTGTTGAAATGCAACTAACAGGCAGACGGACGCGTGGCAGACCCCACAAAGTATACATATTCTTGATCAGGATGACAAGCCGAGTTGATATAGCCATGTCCGTCTGTCCGTATGTATGAACGCGTCCATCTCAGAACCTATAATAGCTAGAGACTTGAAATTTTTTAGGAGCCGAGTCGACTTAGACCTGAACGTCTGTCTGTCCATAAACTTGAACGCGTCGATCTCAGAACATATTAGAGCATCAATTTTTTGGGAGGTTCGAAAAGATTGACTTTGTTTCAAAAAATCGATAACTGTCATAGTGTTAATGATATTGATTAAAAATAGAAATCGTTATTCAGTTAAAAAATTCTATCTAATTCAATCTAAACTTAAATTTGCATAACACGTATTTTCAATACTAAAGACTTGTGCTTTGAGAAATATACACTTTGTAGTTACTTCAGCTATTGGTTTGATAAAAACACTCGAGCTTCCGCTCGCTTTTGTCTTTGGTTTGTGAATGATTCTTTATTTTTGATTTTTTAATAAGCTTAGCCTAAATACATAATGTATATATAAAAGAGTTCTGCCGCTGAGAGCAGCGACAGAATGGGAGAGCTTAGCATATATACATATATATGCAGACGGCATTTACATAAAGGCATAAATGCTTATGCTGCAGATCTCACGCTGCAGGCCCGTCCACATATAGCCGGATCATATGACGGCTTATGTGCGGATGCGTAACGTAAACATAGCGACAAAATGCCACTGTGTATATGAGTGCAATACTCTAACTTTTGGTTGAGCATATGACACCAGATATTGTATACACTACAATACTTAGGGCATATGCTTATTTAACGTATAATATGCTACAACTTATGAATGACATGATCACGCCCTGCAAGTTTGATCCTAAACGTTCTTCAAAAAAAAAAGTTATTCAACATTTAATTTCCCATTAAATTAGCATACATATAGCTGCCCGAGCAATTTTATTAACTGAGACATGTTTCATAAAAAAAAAAATTTTAAAACGCGACGTGTATAGTTCAGTGGCAAGAATCAACTAATCAACTTTATTCAAAATGTCCAATAAATACTTTACATAGATTGCTTAATATACTTATGTCCATAGATGTTCTTACATTCTAATCGTATAGGTAAATTTAATGGGAATCCATAAATTGCTGATTGACTTCGTGTGTCTTAAATTTTATTTTGAGTTGATATAGGTAATTGGAATTTGACACATTGCATTTATGTTTCAACTACAAAATTGGCTGCTTAATATTTAAAAAGAAAGGGGTTATTAAACTTTGTCTCGAAATCATTTACTTGGAATTTAGAGAGTTCAATAACTCTTTTTACTCACTGACATATTGGATTTAGTTGGATGTTTGGGGAATGGAGTGGACTTATACTTAACTTCTCCCCCTTTGGAAAAAAATTCTGAATTTGATTAAGTTGGATTTTAATTTTCTTGTGCTTTAACATAATTGAGATTAATAATATAATTATTAGATAATTCTAGCTGTATTGAATGAATAGTTTATATCTTTATGTTATGTTATATTTACTTTAAGTTTTAAATGCTCATCGAGTTTATTTTGCTAGTTTTTAATGTTTTCGAAAATTATACCCTGAAAATTATACCATTAAAAATGGGAAATCAGGGTATAATGTTTTTGTGAAAATATATGTAACAGGCAGAAGGAGGCGTGGCAGACCCCATAAAGTATATATATTCTTGATCAGGGAGAGAAGCCGAGTCGATTTAGCCCTGTCCTGTTTGAACGCGTCGTCATAAGAGCTAGAGACTTCAAATTTTTTTTGGAAGTTCGTGTATACCACGATTCGATCGAGTTTGTTTCAAATAATCGATAACTATCATCGTTTTAATGTTATCGATTAAAACCCGATATCTTCATTTACTTATAAAATTCTATTTATTTCATCTTTATAGCTAGAGTCTTCAAGTTTTCATTTAGTGGTTTTTAAGCATTACACAATTTCGGTTTTTGTTAAATTTTGCATGTCACGCCCCCTTCGCCTCAAATTGGTAAATCACGTATTTCAAGTACTAGAGACATGTGCTTTGGCACATACACATATATGAATGTCATGATCATACCCAACAAATTTGATCCAGAACGTTGGTCTAGGAACAAAGTTATTAAACATTTAATATCTCATATTATCGGCGTCTTGCAGCAGCAGCGAAGCCGCAGATTGTGTGCTTGTGCGTGCGTCTATGTGTGTGTATGTATTGCTTGCGACATATAAACATCTAAAAGTAACGGAGAATGTTAGCGGTTCTTAGGAATCGCAGTTATTCGCAGGGTTCAGGGGATCTCTCAGTCGAGCAGTCTCGACTGGAGCAGTCTTACTTGTTTGTTATGTAAAATTGTGCACTTTTTTCTTTTTAAACTTTTTCACGAAGTGCAATAAGTATATTGGTTTTGTGCAATGTCCGTCATGCTGTCCGTTTGTCCGCATGAACGCAACCCGTATCCACGATACTGAGGGTAGAGACTTGAAATTTGAAATATATACTCGTGTATACCCTTGTCAGATAGTGTCAAGATTTTCTAGGGCGTGGCAAATCAGAAAATGCATTTTCCAGTATCTCAGAAACACTACTTCTAGAAAGGCTAGAGAGTTGAGATTTTAACTGAACACTCACGTCGACATCCCAAAATCAAAAAGCTATGGCGGATATATCTACGCCTACATGGGGCGTGGCAACTAATATCAGCTTATATCTCCCACACTTTAAGATCTAGAAGCTTCAAAACTGGATGATAAGTTACTGGGGACCTCCTTTATTGATTCCCCAAAAATGATTGTTACGCCCCAAAAGGGGTGTGACTTACAAAAAAATACCCTGTAATGTTCGCATATTTTTAATGTAAGGATCCTAACTTTACACTTATATTCCTGAACATCCACGCTATGAACATGCCAAAAATTATATGTCTACGGCCATTGGGAACGTGGCAAATAAAAACTGAAAAATCTACAGCTTCTGCGCCATTGAGTCGCCACATAAATACATTGTGACCTCTGACCTTCACTTTTGATTTGCCAAATTTTATCTATGTATTGAAAAGAATATTTTTTAAACACAAAATAACTAAATAAAAAAAAAAACTAAAATATCGACCTGACCGAACTGGGGTTCGAGCCCACACCTCTACGCTCGCCAACGAGCATCTCATTTTCAGAGATGCCACCTCTCTCATATTTGGTGATACGTGTTTTTGCTAAGGTAAGGTTAGCTAAAGTTCTAAACTTCGATCCAAATTGAAACTTCCATGGCCACCTCCGATGACAATTTTTAATAAGCAACTAATTTGAGCGGCGACAGTGGGGACTTAAGATTAATTTTGAAATGTAATGTGATAGATGCACCTGTGGGGTGCTGGGACGTGAAAAAGTATTTCGTAGTCGGTTGCGTTCGACTGCAACGTACTTACTTGTTTATATAGTGAAAGTACGCATTAAAACCATTTTTTTTATACTCTGAACGCATTGAAAATGGAAAAAATGGGTATAACGGTTTTGGGGAAATGTATATAACAGGCAGAAGGAGACTCGGCAGACCCCAGAAAGTATATGTATTCTTGATCAGGGAGACAAGCCGAGTCGGTATAGCCATGTCCGTCTGTCCGTCTGTCCATCTGTCAATATGTATGAACGAGTCGATCCCTGTATAGCGTGCTCAGATTAAGTTTTTTTTTCTCAAAAAAACGATAACCACTATCGTTTTAATGGTATCAATTAAAAACGTTATCAAAATGAAGTTATTAAATTATATCTCCCACGTATTTATAGTCTCCAAAAACATTTTTTTTTTAGTTTTATATTTATTTTATGTAATTTTGTTTTTTGTTAAATTTTGGATATCGGCTCCAAATTTCCTCAAATATCTTAATTGAGGTTAGTTGCACTCAAAACCAATAAATTAATGGGTTTGCATTTTTTAAAATTGGAAAAAATTTAATAAAATATATTGATCATAAGGTCAAAATTTCATTCAAATCCATTAATTCGTGCAGAAATTATTAAACAAAACATTCGGCCAATCGGCAAACACGTGACCAGCAGCGCAAATCATACCGTTTTCCTATACGAGTGCACACACATACACACACTGTCGCTCCTTAGCTTCCAATTAAGATTTTTAAATTTGAACTGGCTCCTCTTCACCATTTGGCTTATGTGGGCCTGTAGGTCAGTCTCTTGTCCAGTGTGACTCCGATATACTTTATTTTATTTGCCCTCTCCAAGTGTTAGATCTGGGAAGTCGCCTTTTCTTATTGCGAACGTGATATGCACTGATTTTTGTGTGTTCAGAGCGATGCTCCAGCGTTTGTGCCATATATGTAGCTCGTGTAGATACGTTTGAATCTTGATAGAGGCAACATGTGGCGATGCCAGATGCCAAACCCTGTCAAATGCCTGCTTGATGTCTAGAAATACTGCAGTGCAGTATTCCCTTCCTTCGAACGCGCCCAATATGTGTTAGACCACTCGGTTTACCTGTTCTGGCGTGCCGTGCTGTCTCCTAAATCTAAATTGGTGATCTGGTTCTCGTTCTAGCGCCTCACTAATACACCTTTTTTGCAGTTGTGCCAGGACTTCTTTAAACGGTCTGGTGGCTTCGTTGTATCTTTTATTGCTTTCTGTCCGTGCACGGATCCATCGGCTCCTTGTCCATCATTTGTACTCAAGAATATCTGGAGCATGTGGGGGTGAGGGTCTAGATTGTGCTGATCGAGACGGTGGCGCGGCTATTCCACATCTTCTGCAGTGCGGATCTCAATTTCCGAGTCCAGTGATGATTGCAGAACAAGCTTAAATGTTGCCAGATCCGATTCTTCAGTCAGAAGCCGTTGTCTGTATGGAAAGATCTGTGACGTGCGCATGTACTGTAACAACTAGCGGCAGATGGCCAGATGACATCTCCAAGTAATCTTCAATGCTAAGTTGTCGGTCGCAGATGCCTTTGAAAATAGCATTTCATTTGTAATTTTTAAAATTTTGTAAACTTATATCATTTGTCTATCTCTATTATGTTGTCTTGGCCGATTAATTATGGCGTAATGTTTAATAAATTTTCTTTTCTTTCTAATGAAACAAATTTTTGTATAGAATAGTAGTCCGAGTCCTCCTAAGGTATCGAGGTCTTCACTTTTATCAAGGGGTTGGCTCGGAGCGGATCTTAAACCCGTGACTCTTTTGGCACGTTATAATTGTTTATTGCTGGGCATTTTAATAATTAGTTTATTCTAACAGCCACGAATTGTTTATGATCACTTTGGGATATGTTGTTGCGCAACGGTGTTTCGTTGGAATTATTTCGATTGTTAAACGGATCGGATGTAGGCCTGCAGCGGGAGTAAGACACTGCATTTAGGTAACTTAAGTTAACTTATACTCATAAGAACAAAAAGTTATGGGGAATTTATGTACTCCCTCAGAGAGCGTTGCAAATCTTAGGAGCTCATATCTCTTAAAGTTCTTGTGCTAGAAGTTTCAAATTCGGATGCTAATTTACTAGTAGTCTCCTCTATCAATTCCCCAAAAATACGTCCCTTTTTATACCCTGAACCCATTGAAAATGGGAAATCAGGGTATGTTTTTGTTGAAATGTATGTAACAGGCAGAAGGAGGCGTGGCAGACCCCAGAAAGTATATGTATTCTTGATCAGGGAGACAAGCCGAGTCGGTATAGCCATGTCCGTCTGTCCATCTGTCAATATGTATGAACGAGTCGATCCCTGTATAGCGTGCACAGATCAAGTTTGTTTTAAAAAAACGATAACAACTATCGTTTTAATGTTATCGATTAAAAACGTTATCAGAATGAAGTTATTAAATTGTATCTCCCACGTCTTTATATGTAGAGTCCCCAAATTATATATATGTTAGTTTTATATTTATTTTATTTAGTTTTGATTTTCGTTAAATATTGGATACCGGCTCCAACTTTCCCCAAATATTTAAATTGAGGTTAGTTGCGCTCAAAGCCAGTAAATGAATGGGCTTACATTTTTTAAAATTGGAAAAAATGTACTAAAATATGTTTAACATATGCTGAAAAATTCATTCAAATCCATTAATTCGCGCAGAAGTTATTATACCCTGAGCCCATTGAAAGTGGGAAAAAAGGGTATAATGGTTTTGTGAAAATGTATGTAACAGGCAGAAGGAGGCGTGGCAGACCCCATAAAGTATATATATTCTGATCAGGAGAGACGCCGAGTCGATCTAGCACCTGTCCGTCTGTCCGTCTGTCCGTTGTATATGTCTAAACGCGTCGAACTCAGAAGATATAAAAACTAGAGACTTCAAAGACTTGGAAGTTCGTGTATAGTACGATTCGATCGAGTTTGTTTCAAATATTCGATAACTATCATCGTTTTAATGTTATCGATTAAAAACCGATATCTTCATTTAGTTATAAAATTCTATTTAATTCATCTTTATAGTTAGAGTCTTCAAATTTTGCATTTAGTGTTATTTGAGCCTTCTGCAATTTCGGTTTTTGTTAAATTTTGGATGCCACGCCCTCAAATTGCCCCTTCGCCTCAAATTGCTAAATCACGTATTTCAAGTACTAGAGACTTGTGCTTTGGGATATACACACATATGAACGTCATGATCACGCCCAACAAATTTGATCAAAATCGTTCGACTAGAAGAAAAGTTATTAAACATTTAATATCTCATATTATCGGCGTCTTGCAGCAGCTGCGAAGCTGATGAGTCATAATGCACACTTAGCAGAACACTAAATGGAAAATTGGAAGACTCTAACTATAAAGATGAATTAAATAGAATTTTATAACTAAATGAAGATATCGGTTTTTAATTGATAACATTAATACGATGATAGTTATCGAATATTTGAAACAAACTCGATCGAATCGTGATATACACGAACTTCCAAAACAAAATTGAAGTCTCTACTCTTATATCTTCTGAGATCGACGCGTTCAAACATACGGACAGACGGACGGACGGACAGACGGACAGGCAGACAGACGGACATGGCTGTATCAACTCGGCTTGTCATCCTCATCAAGAATATATATACTTTATGGGGTCTGCCACGCCTCCTTCTGCCTGTTACATACATTTCAACAAAAACATTATACCCTTTTTTCCCATTTTCAATGGGTTCAGGGTATAAAAAACTAGCAATAATTTTGAAATTACTGTTCAAAATAACTAATGGGTCAAATAACCTGTGACATTGAAATTATGAGTTGTTTTAGTTTTTGTTATTATATGGATGACATGATGACGCCCAACAAGTTTGATCAAAATCGTTGCTCTAGAAAAAAAGTTATTAAACATTTAATTTCCCATAACATTGCCATGCAAACAGCAGCCGAAGAACAGCTGACTCAGCGACTCGCGCTTGTGTGAGCGTCCACCTGTGTGTGTGTGTATGCTTTGCTTGTAATGAACGTACATATTAATTAAATATTTAAATAACAATTCTACGTTTAAATTTTTAAAAAATGTGTAATGAGCAGATGAAATTTTTATTTGACGTTGGGTCAAATAAGCTGTGAGCCACTGTACATTAAACTAATAAAAACATGTAAGAAAACTTAATTCGACACTGCCCAACTAGGAGATACCCTGAACCTTGCGAAGAACTGCTATTCCGAATATTTTCCATTTCAATACATTCATATGTATGTACATTAAACAATACATAAAAACACACACAAACTGGTCTGCCAGGTCATGCGCAGGTCACTGCGTCAACTGCACTTGGGATGCTAAATGTAAGCCAATGTTATGGGAAATTAAATGTTTAATAACTTATTTGTTTTCGATTAAATTTGCTGGGCGTCATTATGTCATTCATATTTATGTATTTACCAAAGCAAAATTCTCTAGTATTTGAAATACATACGTGTTTTGCAAATTTGTGGCAAGGGCCACCTGGCATCAAAAATTAAAAAAAATCTAAACTGTATAAGACTCACATGACACTAAAAGCAAAATGATAAAACTCTAGCTATAAAGATGAACTATTTAGAATGATATAGCTGAGTATCGATTTCGTTTTTAATCGATAACATTAAAATTAAAAGAGTTATCGATTTTTTAAGCGAAGTCGATATGCGCGCCCTATACTGAGACCTACATAAATAATTTCAAGTGTCTAGCGCTTATAGGTTCTGAGATTGACGCGTTCATACATAGACAGACAGGCGGACATGGCAGTATCAGCTCGGCTTGACGAGCTGATTAAGAAAATATATACTTAATGGGGTCTGCCACGCCTCCTTCTGCCTGTTACATACATTTTAACAAAACCATTATACCTCGATTGCCGATCAATGGACTCAGGGTATAAAAAGATCAACTCAAAGATTGATGTTATTTTCAAGTTATGAGTTACGTACGAGTCAAGGTATGAATCCTTGCCTCTGAAGAATAAGAACCAGTACAAAACTGAACACCACCGCAGTTAAGTGTGTTCAAGGTCCTTCGAGCCGAATCTACTGACCATCGCAATTAAGAGCATTCATAGTCCTTCGATCTGATCTACAAGGTTATGTTTTGTGAAAAGTGTTAAGCTGTTTACCAAATTTTATTACTTTGGCTTACCAATCAAATCAGTGAGCCAAGGCACATCGCGATCAAAAAGATGATCAAAACAAAAAAGCTTCCAACGAGACAAACAAAATGCTGTTTGGAAAAAACTCGCCGATTGTTCAGTTTAGAAAAGAAGCAATTGGAGATTTGTGAAAACATTCAACAGGAAGTACCCTTTTGACGAAGAAGTTCGAGTACGATAGAAAAAGGCCTAGTGGATAGAAGAGTTATAAAAGTGAGGCAAGAAATGCTTGATTATAAGATTCTTGTGAATCAAAGCACAGTTGATACTCACGATTTTAGAAGCAAAATACGATATATTTGCTTATAACATCGACGAAATGGATGAACTGGAATTCAGTCAACAGTAATTACAGATATTAACCAAGAAGTTCACTCGTCCCTGGCGAAAACACTATTAGCCGAGGTATCATGTGGCACTTTATTCCGCCAGCAAGTCAGTTAGCATGGGAGAATTTGGTGAAGCTGGAGTAAAGTTGGCGAATCACCCTTTAAGCCAGGAGATAACCACATAACATTCAAGGGTTCTTCAATACACGCTGGTTTAAATATGGAAGAAGCGTAACAAAGATATGTTCGTCAAAACTAGAGAAACGAAATAAACAAAAAAGTACCTAATGTCATTATACCTTGAACCCATTGAAAATGGGAAATCAGGGTATAATGTTTTTGTTGAAATGTATGTAACAGGCAGAAGGAGGCGTGGCATACCCCATAAAGTATATATATTCTTGATCAGGGAGACAAGCCGAGTTGATATAGCCATGTCCGTCTGTCCGTCCGTCCGTCTGTCCGTATGTATGAACGCGTCGTTCTCAGAACCTATAAGAGCTAGAGACTTTTTTATGTAGGTTCGTGTATATCACGAAAAGATCGAGTTTGTTTCAAATAATCGATAACTATCATCGTTTTAATGTTATCGATTAAACCCGATATCTTTATTTAGTTATAAAAATCTATTTAATTTAGCTTTATAGCTAGAGTCTTCAAATTATGTATTTAATGTTATTTGGGTCTTACGTAATTTCGGTTTTTATTAAATTTTGGATGACTTCTGGATTTTTTAGACTTGTGCTTTGGCACATACATACATATGGATGACATGATCACGTCCAACAAGTTTGATCAAAATCGTTGTTCTAGAAAAAAAGTTATTAAACATTTAATTTCCCATAGCATTGGCATGCAAAGCAGCCAAAGAACAGCTGACGCAACGACTGGCGTTTGTGTGTGCGTTCGCCTGTGCGTGTGTGTGTATGTTTGGCTTGTAATGAACATACATATACATATGAATATAAAAGAAACGAAGAATGCTTGATATAGCGGTTCTTCGCAGGGTTCAGGGTATACCCTAGTCGAGCGGTTTCTACTAGAGTTTTCTTACTTGTTTTATTGCTTGATTACTACTCACTGGAGTTTAGGAGCACTTTATTGGGAATCGAATAATTGGGTATTTAGCCAGATTGAAAATCAAGCAACGCATCAATGGTCAACTCTGGAGGAAATGGAAAGAGGAATACTTGTCACACTGCAACAAAAATACTAAATTGCGGCAACAAAAGTCAAATGGATACTTTTTCTCCAAGTACCGTCAAAAGGTAAACATTGAGGATCTGGTCTTCTACACAATAAATGGACACATCTCTTGAGGATTAATAATAATTACAATAATCTTGTTAACACTATATGTAATTAAAAGGAGAAACTAGAAGCAGCAACTGCTGGCTGTTACATTTCTTGGTCCCCCAAAGAATGTTCGAGCTCGTACATATAAATAAGAAATATTGCAACCGAAATAGATAAGAGCCACGTGTGTGGACATTGGAAATAGTTCGATGTACGCTGAGCATTTAAAAAAGTTAAAAAAGCTCAACTCAAAGATGGATAATTCATATTTAAGTTATGACTTATGCATGAGTCAGGGTAGAAGAATAGGAGTAAGTAAAAAAAACTAAACACCACCGCAGTTAAGTGTATTCAAATACGTTCAATCAAAACAAGTTTATCATTACAATGGTAAGTATGCATTACCAAGTCATTGTGATTTGTTACGCATATACAAATGTATATAATTTTCATTAAACAGTACATAAGTCATATGCTATTTACATAACTTACATAAGCCAATAACAATTTTTGAACTGATCTTTAAATTTCAGATGCTGAAATTCAAGAATGGTATAAAGGGTTCTTAAAAGATTGTCCGAGTGGTCACTTATCGGTGGAAGAATTTAAAAAAATATATGGAAACTTTTTCCCATATGGCGACGCAAGTAAGGTATTTTGAAGTTTTTTTGTCTTATGGTTTAATTACTGATATTACACAGCTTATACCAAAGGTAGTATATTAAATTCAATTATTAATCTAAATAATAAGAATAGTATATGTATAAAAATTAAAAATATTGTAAAAAATTAAAATTCAGCTCGTGGGCACTGATAATAAATAAGACTTTTACACTAGAACTCCAACATAAAATTAAGTAGAGAAGTTTCTCCTGCTAAATGTCCTATCTACTGTGTCATAAGAAATATGTGGACGCAGATAGAAACTTCGGTTGTGAAAATAAAAGAGCGTATTCTTATATGGTACAATAACTTTTATGCTTATAAAAAATTATAGTTATTATTATTGCTTCTGATTTTATGACGATATTTGAAAAAAAAAAGATTGTGTTGTGTCATTCGTAAGATATTAAAAAATAATTATAGACTTTTGGATGGCTATCTATACCTTTTTATACCTTGAACCCATTGAAAATGGGAAATCAGGGTATAATGGTTTTGTTGAAATGTATGTAACAGGAGAAATAGGGTGACAAGACGACTTGTCCGTCTATCCGTCCGTCTATATGTCTGTCCGTATGTATGAAAGCTTCGGTCTCAGAACCTATAAGAGCTAGAGACTTGAAATTTTGCAGACCCCATAAAGTATATATATTCTTGATCAGGATGACAAGCCGATTTGATATAGCCATGTCCATCTGTCCGTCTGTTCGTCCGTCCGTCCGTATATATGAATGCGTCGTTCTCAGAACCTACAATAGCTAGAGACTTGAAATTTTTATGTAGGTTCCTGTATAGCACGAAAAGAGCTGTTAAAATATCTATAACTATCTTAATTATACCCTGAACCCATTGAAAATGGGAAAATCAGGGTATAATGTTTTTGTTGGAGGGCGTATGTATGTAACAGGCAGAAGGAGGCGTGGCAGACCCCATAAAGTATATATATTCTTGATCAGGATGACAAGCCGAGTTGATATAGCCATGTCCGTCTGTCTGTCCGTATGTATGAACGCGTCGTTCTCAGAACCTATAAGAGCTAGAGACTTGAAATTTTTTATGTAGGTCCGTGAATAGCACGAAAAGATCGAGTTTGTTAAAAAAAGTCGATAACTATTTTAATTTTATTGTTATCGATTAAAAACATTATCGAATGTTAGTTATAAAATTATATCTCCCACGTCTTTATAGCTAGAGACCCCAAATTTTTTTGTAAGTTTTATATTTATTTTCTCTAATTTTGATTTTTGTTAAATTTTGGATACCAAAATTCCCCAAATATTTAAATTGAGGTTAGTTGCACTCAAAGCCAGTAAATGAATGGGTTTACATTTTTAAAAATTGGAAAAAATGTAATAAAATATGTTGAACATAAGCTGAAAATTTCATTCAAATCCATTAATTCGCGCAAAAGTTATTAAACAAAACATTTTGCCAATCGGCCAAATACGTGACCAGCAAAGCAAAGCAAACTGTTTTTCTATACATGTGCACACATACACACATACACATTGAGCTGCGTGCCTCTAGCAAATTCTAAAACCCGCAAGTTTTAGTGTACATATTTCCAATAGATGGCGCTATGATTTGCGAATTATCAGCTGCTCAGTTGATCGCTCAGTAGATGGCGCTATTGGCTAAACAATTGAAAATGAATTGAATTTAATTTTCTGTGCGTTTATACGAAATGCTAATTATGCAGTATTTTAACGCAGATAGCGCGGGGTTTAGGGTATCTCCTAGTCGGGACCCCCGACTAGAGTTTTCTTACTTGTTTTAATTTTGTCGATTAAAAACGAAATCGATACCAGTTATATAATTCTATATAATTCATCTTTCTAGCTAGAGTCTTCAAATTTTGTTTTTAGTGTTAAGTGAGCCCTATACAATTTTGGTTTTGTTAAATTTTGGATGCCACGCCCCTTTCGCCTTAAGGTTGCAAAACACGTATTTCAAGTACTAAAGACTTGTGCATTGGTACATGCATACATATGAGGGACATGATCGCGCCCTGCAAGTTTGATCAAAAACGTTTGTTTGCAAAAAAGTTATTAAACATTTATTTCCCCATAACATTGGCACATAAATAGCAGCCAAAACTCAGCTGACGTAATGACTTGCGCTTGTGTGTACGTGGGCCTGTGTATGTGTGTATGTTGCTTGTATTGTACATACATATACAAATGTATATAAAAGAAACGGCGAATACATGGAATATGTTCTTCGGAGGGTTCCCCTAGTCGAGCGGTCTCGACTATATTTTTCTTACTTTTTTTTAAGTTTAACTGAACAGAAATATACAAACTAGATAATTAAGTGTAAGTCAGGTTAACCTAACTTATCAATAAAATTTGATACACCGCATGCAGGGGTACAGAAATATGATTTTAATAAATGTTTTATTTAGTTCGCAGAACACGTGTTTAGAACATTTGACGCAAATGGCGATGGGACCATAGATTTTAGAGAGTTCTTATGCGCATTAAGTGTAACATCTCGTGGAAAACTTGAGCAAAAATTGAAATGGGCATTTTCAATGTATGACTTAGATGGAAATGGATACATATCGCGGCAGGAAATGCTTGAAATTGTTACGGTAAATATCATTATCTTCTGACATTTATGCAAGTGTGTCATAAAAGTCAGGACCTCTATATACGTACTTTTTAGTAAATATATTCAGTAATGTTGGTGAAGTTTAAGTAGGATGATATAATTGGTTAACATTTATTCAAAATTAAAAGCAAGTAATTTTTTTATATTCAGCCACGAAACGAAAACGCATATGTGAATACGTCGATCTCAGAATCTATAATAGCTAGATTTGCACACGCAGATCGAGTTTGTTAAATAAAAATCGATAACTATTTCCATTTTAATATTTGCGTTTAAACACGAAATCGATATTCTATAACATTTTTTTAATACATACAGCGTTGTAGCTAGAGTGTTTAACATTTTTTTCATATGTTTTTAGTTTTATGTGTTTATACATATTTTACACATATTTTATTATACAGATTTTATTATATTAAAAATCGGAAAACTGGGTATAGTGGTTTTGTTAATATGTATGTAACATACAGAAGGAGGCGTGACAGATCCCATAAAGTATATATATTATTGATCAGCTCGATGATCTGACTTGATATAGCCATGTCCGTCTGTCCGTCTATCCGTCCGTATGTATGAACGCGTCGATCTCAGAAGATATAAGAGGTAGAGACTTGAAATTTTTTATGTAGGTTTTTGTATAGCATCGAGTTTGTTAAAAAAAAAAAAAAAAAAAAACGATAATACTCACTTTTATAATTCTATATAATTTATCTTTATAGCTTGAGTCTTCAAATTTTGATTTCGGTGTTTTGTGAGCCCTATACAACTTTGGGTTTTGTTAAATTTTGGATGCCACGCCCCCTTCGCCTCAAATGTGCAAAACACGAATATCAAGTACTAGAGACTTGTGCTTTGGCACATACATACAGTTTGACACGAAAGTGTTTTCACATGGGACAAAAAATATATTTTTGTTCTTTGACATTAAAAAAAACTACTAAATGTGATATTTCAAATTTTTTAAAAATTATATTGTGTTTTCCAATTTGTTATCGTACAAAAATAATTTTTAAACAAGTAAAAACGTTGCTGTCGGACGCAACCGACAGCGAAATACTATTTCACGTCCCAACAGCACACAGGGGCATCTATCACATTATATTTTTTTAAATTTAACCTTAAATTCCCACTGTCGCCGCTTAAATTAGCTGCAGATTAAAACTTTTCATTGGAGGTGGCCAGACAGTTTCAATTAGGATCGAAGCTTAGAATCCTTACCTTACCAAAAACACGCACCTAAATCGAGAGAGGAGACATCTCTCAAAATAAGAGAGGTGGCAACTCTCGAAATGAGACAGGTGACAACTCTGAAAATGTGATTTAAGTTCGTTGGCGAGCGTAGAGGTGTGGGCTCGTTGATATTTTTGTTATATTTTCTTTATTTAGTTATTTTGTATTAATAAAATATTCTTTTCAAACACATATATATAATTTGGCAAATCAAAAGACAAGGTCAAAGGTCACAAAGTCATTATGTTTCAGTTTTGATTTGCCACGCCCCCAGTGGCCGTAGACAAATAATTTTTGGCATGTGCATAGAGTGGGCGTTTAAGAATATAACTGTAAAGTTTGGATACTTACATTCGAAAAATGCGAAAATTACAGGGTATTTTTCTGGTGTCACGCCCCTTTTGGGGCGTAACAATAATTTTTAGGGAATCGATAGAGGAGGCCCCCAGTAACCTAGCATCCAATTTTGAAGCTTCTAGCACTAAAACTGTGGGAGATATAAGCTGATATTTGTTGCCACGCCCCCTGAAGGCGTAGATATACCCGCCATACCTTTTCGAATATAACGAAACTAGTAAAATCACTATATATTCAGATCCGATTTACCACGCCCCTAGTAGGCGTGGCCATAAAAATGTTTGGGCGATCTTTATAGGATCTTAACAGTAACCCACGTGCGTTCTAGCTTTAAAACTGTAGAAGATACAGTTTGACCCGATTTGCCACGCCCCCAATGGGCGTAGATATATCCGCCATAGCTTTTTGATTTTGGGATGTCGACATGAGTGCTCAGTTAAAATCCCAACTCTCTAGCCCTCCTAGAAGTAGTGTTTCTGAGATACAGGAAAATGCATTTTCCGATTTGACACGCCCCTAGTGGGCGTATCGGGAAAATCTGGACACTATCAGACGAGGGTATACACGAGTATATATTTCAAATTTCAAGTCTCTAGCTTCAACAGCGTGGAAATGGTTTGCGTTCATACGGACAGACGGACGGACGGACAGACGGACGGACAGCATGACGGACATTGCACAAACCCAATATACTATATCACTACGTGAAATAGTATAAAAATTAAAAAACCGTGAACATAGGCTTAAAAAATCAACAAAAAATATATTCAAATTTGACTGACACGAAAGTGTTTGCGAAAAAATGAAGTATTCAAAATAAGGTAATAGTACAGGTGTCTTCTCCCATTCCTCTAATATACAAGCTTTCAAATCTCTTTTGTTGGTTGGACCTCGCTTGGCTGTCCTTTTTTTTGAGATCAGCCCACAGATTCTCTATGGGATTAGGATCGGGACTTTGCGGAGGAGTATCCAACACCTTTGCACAATTGTAGAGAAGCCAGCACCTGACCATGTTAGCCTTGTGTTTAGGGTCATTATCTTGGTAAAACCTAAATGTTGGTTTACCATCCCTAAAAAATCAAAACTTTTGGGCACTGGACACTAGATGCGTGCGTAATATCTCCAAATACTGTCTGGCATCCATAGTTCTTTCAATAAAATATAATTGTCCAACTCCTTTACTGGAAATACACCCCCAGACCAGCACTAAAAGTTTCCCGAACTTAATTGTTGGAATTATATTTTTCCGTTCAAGGACTTTCAACGGCTTTCGTCAAACACGGCTGGGTCCATCGTTGTAGTACAACATCATCTTAGATTCGTCGCAAAAACGCCGGAGGTCGTCCAGTTGAACGTTTTGGCTCCATCGTTTCATTGTTCTCTGCGCGGCTTATAATATTGTAAACGGTCCTCTTCGATGTTGCAAACATTTCTGCAATCTCCGCGACCGATTTTCCTATGGAGTGATTATAATAAACCAATTGAATCATGTCAAATGACACTCGCTTCCCTGGCATTCTTAATTTGTTTAAATTTGTTCAAGATTGAATCGATAATTACAAAATATGACGAAATTCTTCAGAACATAGCATTAGCCACAGCTGTGCACATTGAAATCGTCGAAAACAACGGCAAATGCGAATTTAGCAATAAGAAGAAATAAAGAATAACATGTGTGCAAACACTTTCGTGTCAGTTAAAATTGAATATCTTTTTATACCCTGAACCCAAGTTTGTTAAGTTTGTTAAGAAAATGGGAATTCAGGGTATAATGTTTTTGTTGGAAGACGTATGTATGTAACAGGCAGAAGGAGGCGTGGCAGACCCCATAAAGTATATATATTCTTGATCAGGATGACAAGCCGAGTTGATATAGCCATGTCCGTCTGTCTGTCCGTCTGTCCGTCCGTCTGTCCGTATGTATGAACGCGTCGTTCTCAGAACCTACAATAGCTAGAGACTTGAAATTTTTTATGTAGGTTCCTGTATATCACGAAAAGATCGAGTTTGTTTCAGAAATTCGATAACTGCTATCGTTTGTTATCGATTAAAAACGAAAATCTAAATTAAGCTATCAAATTCTATCTAATTCATCTTTCTAGCTAGAGTCTTCAAATTTTGCATTTAGTGTTACTTCGGCCTTACGCAATTTCGGTTTTTGTTAAATTTTGGATGCCACGCCCCCTTCGCCTCAAATTTGTAACCCGCGCATATCAAATACTAGAGGCTTGTGCTTTGGCACATACATACAGTGGTTCACAGCTTATTTCAACCAGCACCTTAAAACAAGTTTAATGGCGTATATAACCA
Source organism: Drosophila paranaensis (assembly GCA_035047545.1). Taxonomy (NCBI): domain Eukaryota; kingdom Metazoa; phylum Arthropoda; class Insecta; order Diptera; family Drosophilidae; genus Drosophila; species Drosophila paranaensis. The sequence goes on along the minus strand of JAWNPL010000142.1, from coordinate 32,914 downwards.
AAACTTTTGGGGATATCAAAAAAATTTAAACGCAGGTTGTAAGTGTAATGGTTTAACTAATAAAATAATAATTTATTTATTTTTTAAAAATATTTTTAATATATAAAAATATTAAATAACTAAAAAATGACAGAAGTTGCACTCCACAGCTTATTTCAACCACAAGCTTTGCAGCTGATCTAAGATCCGTTATTGTGCAATGCAACGGTAGTTTCTTTTTCTTTGCTTTAGTCATTCTTTTCGTAGTGTGATGAAATAAATTTCAGCTGAATTTTGAGAGCTCAACTTGCAGAAACGTGAATTAAGCGAAATGAGACCACGTACAACTATAGATCAGCGAGAACTTGTCCTTAAACATTTAAAAAACGGGCATTCCCGTAGAAAAATTGCTGAGATGGTTGGACTTAGTGATTCCACACTCCAGATCATCATTTACCGTTTTGCCCGTGAAAATAGAACGCACGACAAAGGTAGAAATGCTCCGAACAAAATTTTTAATTCCACGGGCGAGCGCCATATTGTAAGAAAAATCCGCAAGAACCCAAGGCTATCGTCTCGAAAAGTGGCCAATGATGTCCAGGAAGAGTTAGGCAAGTCATGCCACCCAGAAACTATTCGCCGCGTGCTCCGGGAACACGACTTTAATGGCAGAGTACCACGCAAGAAGCCTTTTATCACTGATAAAAATAAGAAGTGTTGCCTAAAATTTGCCCAGGAGCACTTGCATAAGGACTATGATTTCTGAAAAAGTGTCCTTTTTTGCGATGAGTCCAAATTTAATTTATTTGGATCGGACGGACCCTCATATGTGTGGCGTAAACCCAACACAAAGCTAGATGCAAAAAACTTGAGGGTTACAGTGAAGCACGGCGGAGGCAACATTATGGTTTGGGCCTGTATGTCAGCAGAAGGTGTTGGTAACTTGGAGTTCATTGAGACAACGATGGATAAAACCAAGTACCTTGAAATTTTGAAGTCAAATTTAATTCAAAGTGCTGAGAAACTGGGCATCAAGGAGGACTTCAGATTCTACCAAGACAATGACCCGAAACACACAGCGGGAATTGTGCAAACTTGGTTGATTTGGAACTGTCCCCATGTCATGAAACCACCAGCCCAATCACCAGACTTAAATGTTATCGAAAATTTGTGGTCGATTTTGGAGACAAACATTCGAAAACGCAAAATATCTAACAAATCAGACCTGAAAACGGCTTCAGTTGAGGAATGGGGTAAAATTACGCCAGAAGTTACCGGCTTAAATGGTAGTAAAACAAAAGGGTGGTCACACCAAATATTAATTTTTAGTTATTTAGAAAAACACTTAGCTTTAGTAATGTATTTCCATAAGTGGTTGAAATAAGCTGTGGAGTGCAACTTCTGTCATTTTTTAGTTATTTAATATTTTTATATATTAAAAATATGTTTGAAAAATAAATGAATTATTATTGTATTAGTTAAAACATCACACTTACAACCTGCGTTTAACATTTATAGATATCTCTTATAGTTTTGGTTATATAAGCTATTAAACTTTTTTTAAGGTGCTGGTTGAAATAAGCTGTGAACCACTGTACATATGGATGACATGATCACGTCCAACAACTTTGATTAAAATCGTTTCTCTAGAAAAAAAGTTATTAAACATTTAATTTCCCATAACATTGCCATGCAAAGCAGCCAAAGAACAGCTGACGCACCGACTTGCGCTTGTGAGTACTTGCGCCTGTGTATGTGTGTGTGTATGTTTTGTTTGTAATGAACATATAAGTTAAACAAGTAAGAAAACTCTAGTCGAGACCGCTCGACAAGGGTATACCCTAAACCCTATGAAGAACCGTTATTCCAAGCATTCTTTGTTTCTTTTATATACACATGCATATGTACGTTCATTACAAGCAAAACGTACACACACACGCACAGGCGCACGCACACACACACGCCAATCGGTGCGTCAGCTGTTCTTTGGCTGCTTTGCATGGCAATGCTATGGGAAATTAAATGTTTAATAACTTTTTTCTAGAGTAACGATTTTGATCAAACTTGTTGGGCGTGATCATGTCATCCATATGTATGTATGTGCCAAAGCACAAGTCTCTAGTATTTGAAATACGGGACTTACAATTTTGAGGCGAAGGGGGCGTGGCATCCAAAATTTAGCAAAAACCGAAATTGTGTAATGCTCACATAACACTAAATGCAAAATTTGAAGACTCTAGCTATAAAGATGAATTATATATAATTATATAACGGAGCATCGATTTCGTTTTTAATCGATAACATTAAAATTAAGACAGTTATCGATTTTTTTTAACAAACTCGATCTTTTCGTGCTATACAGGAACCTACATAAAAAATTTCAAGTCTCTAGCTCTTGTAGGTTCTGAGAACGACGCGTTCATACATACGGACAGACAGACGGACAGACGGCCAGACGGACAGACGGACGGACAGACGGACAGGGCCAAATCGACTCGGCTTGTCTCCCTGATCAAGAATATATATACTTTATGGGGTCTGCCACGCCTCCTTCTCCCTGTTACATACATTTCAACAAAAACATTATACCCTGTTTTTCCCATTTTCAATGGGTTCAGGGTATAAAAACGATTTGTTTTGTTTAATTTGTCGCAGCGAAGCGACTTGTTTATTTGAATACAAAAATGAAACTAAAACTAAAGCGCAACAATAAACGTAGCGATAAAAAAAGAAGACGAAAGAAGAGTGCAAAGTAGCAGTAAAAGAACCGCAATCGATGACTGTACTGCAGAGACTTTTCTTACGTTAACTCTTCCACCCTCAATTTGACAGTTGTCCTCAAGTGTCAGAAAAAACGGGATGTTGGTGGATTGAAAATTCGTGTTTCTTCTGTATTGGAGAATATTCGGTCATTGATCGTGATGGAGCAGTTGTGGTATATTATCAGTAAAGTGCCTTGGAATTTTTGATCAGTGTCCTCCCACTTTATTATGCCTTGGAAGTTGTAAAGTAGTATGATGTCTTCTTGGATTTCGTCTAAGCTTTCGATGTGGTCTGCGTTGCTGTAGTCGCATTTTGCATGTTTTCCTAACATTAATTTGGGTATACAATCGCTTTCTCTTAAATCTATTAAATCTTTTTGATTACAAATTTTGATGTTGTTATAAGTTTTACAGCTGTTTCTTAATCCTAACATTGTGTTTTTATATTTGACAATTTCTTTGAATTGTAAGTTTACAATTGTATTGTCTTTAACTATAGGTCTAATAATTATATTCTCATAATTTATATTTTCTAGATTTGGAATTTTGACAACATATAAGATTATGGTATTATTATGTAAGACGGATACGTCTGCTAACTCTAGCATCTCTTCTATTGTTAGATCTATTTCAACTTTATTTATTTGTTTTTGTATTAGGCCTAAATCTTTATCATTCAAAAGGATGTTGTTTACTATGTTTAGTTTAGCCCATTGTATGGCGTATTTTATGTTTGTTAATTCTTCTTTAATCAGACGGATTTGTATTTGTATGTTAGTATCTAAATTGTTAGTAGGGTACGAATGTTTTTGGATGGCGTTGGTTAAAATATTGTTAATTTGGGTGAGATTATTTATTCGTTGGTAAAGTTTAGATCCTAGTCGTGTGTTGATTTTTACGTAAATTATCTGTCCAGTTTTGTAGGTTAGTATAGGGTTTCTAGATTGGTTGTGATATTTTAGGTCTTTGGTCTGCTGTTCTTTTAGCTTTGTTATGTTATCTTTGCGTACTTGTTCGAATTGTTCGGGGTCTGTTGTAATCTTTCTGCCAAAGAAAATATCTAGTGGGCGTTGTTTAGTGACTGAATGTACGGAATTGTTATACTCGTAAATAGCTCTCTGCAGGAGATCTGCGAAGTTTCTATCTTTGCCTTTTTTTTTAAGAAATCTCATTATTTCTGATAAAGTGGAGTGTAGTCGTTCTATCTGTCCGTTTACTGAACTCTTATATGGTGGTACTTTGAAAACTTCAATGTTGAGCTGATCTTTCATCATGAAAGAGATGGAAGCCGAATTAAGTGATTTTTTTTTACTTATCTACTACTACAAATTTTGGTACTCCATAGTAGAAAAGTATTTCGTGTAATGGTTGTCTGATATCTTCTATAGCTTTAGATTTTATAATTCTACCTTGCGCAAGCTTTGAGAATTTGTCTATTGGTGTGAGCACGAGGTGCTTTTCGGTAGAATAAATGTCTATATGAATGATGTGGCCTGGATACTCGGGTATCGGTGTTTCCTTCAGACTTGGGTTTGTTGGTCGTCTATCGTATTTTTCTTCTTTGCAAACCCTACATTGTTTTACTATGTTTGTAATTTTGGCGTTCATTCTTGGGAAGTAATACTTTTCCGCGATCTGTTTTTGGTTTTCGTATGCGTTTCTATGTGCTCTATTGTGTGTTTTTAATATTTCTTCCTCTTGATCCGAGTCTTTTTCTAAATCTATAATTCTGTTATGCGAAAATCGTATCTTGAAAGTATTGAAGTGAGACGGTTAGATATTCTGTAGCTTGGCCATGATGTCTTCAGTTGTGAGAATTCCGTTTATGACGGATGGGTTTAAGTACTTTTTTAGTAAGCTGATAAGGTCGGTTTCTGAAAATTATTCTCTCGCTATGTAGTGTCTATGGAAGGTGGGGAACGGAATGCTAAGTTCGTAAGTTTCTTTGTTTTCCTTTGCAATTATGATTTTATTCTTATAAACGTTGATAGGGGCTTCAAGGCTTGGTATCAAATGATGGCTTGAACTATCTGCATTATGAATGGTGACTGTCATTGAATTTATTTGGTTATTTAATTGGTTAGGGGTTCTGGACAATGCATCGGCGACTATATTTTCTTTACCTGGCTTGTAAACTAGCTGGTAGTCGTATTCTTCTAAGATTGCCTTCCACCTTTTAATTTTGGCGTTCCCATGCCAACTACTAAGGGAATGTGTAAGAGGTTGGTGGTCTGTGAATATTTTGACTTTTGAATTTCCGTAAAGGTAATTCTTGAGGGACTTTAGAGCCCAAACGATAGCTAACATTTCTTTTTCATTTGTTGCGTAATTTTCTTCTGCTTTACACAATGTTCTATATATGAAAGAAATAGGGTGTCCGTCGTGGCAGAGAACTGCACCGATTGCGTGATTCGATGCATCGGTAGTCAGGTGAAATTCTTTTTTGAAGTCGAGATATTTGAGAATAACATCGTCTGATATTAATGAAATTTTCAATTTATTAAATGCCTCTAGGGCAACTGAATCTAATTTTATGGATATCTTATTTGAAGCTTGCTTTGATATTCTGCCGTCCTCACCACGTAACAACGAGGTGAGAGGTTTTGCTAATTTTGCATAATCTTTGATGAAACGGCGATAGTAGCCGGATAGGCCGAGAAATAACCGAAGTTGTTTAAGCGTGTTTGGTGGTGGATAGTTGGCAATTGCTTCTACCTTTTTTTTGTTAGTTTCTATGCCTTTATCTGAAATAACAAAACCTAAAAATTCTACTATAGTTTTAAAAAATTCGCATTTGTCTATTTGGCATTTTATGTTAGCTTCGTGGAGCGTATGGAATATTGTTTCGAGGTGATCTAGATGGGATTTTTCATCTTTGCTGAACACGACTATGTCATCTTTGTAAACAGAGCAGATTTTTCCTGTGTTGCCTTAGTATGTCATCTAAGGCTCTTTGAAATATGGATGGCGCGTTTTTCAAACCAAAGGGGAGTCGTTTAAACTCATATTTTCCATTTTTTATGGAGAAGGCAGTTTTCTCTATGTCCTTTTCTTTTAATAGGATCTGATGAAATCCGCTTTTCAAATCAAGTACGGAGAATATTTTGTTGTCCCCTAGCTGTGCTAATACCTCGTTTATTTCTGGTATGGGATACCGATCGGCGATGGTTATGGAATTTAACTTCCTATAGTCAATGATTAATCTATATTTCCTTTCGCCAGATGCGTCTAACTTTTTTGGTACTATTATTACAGGAGAGTTATATGGAGAACGAGAGGGCCGTATTATGTCGTCGTCTAACAGTTTTTGTATTTGTGCTTCTACTTCTCGTTGTAAAGACATGGGATAAGGGTAATATTTCGTATAAATTGGAGCGTCTGAGGTGGTTTTTATTTCTGCTTGGACACAGGTGGCAAATGATAATCTGTCATTGGGTTTTGAAAATAAACTCGAGAATTTCTTTGTTAAGTTTGTAATGCTAGTGAATTGTTCTTTAGACATGTGTTCAGTTCTAATATTTGAATTATTAACTGCTTGTATTCGTTTTTCTTTGATAGGAATATTGTATTTGTTTTTTAGAGTCATAATGTTGTCGTTAGAAAAGATTACTGCATTTAGCTGCTTAAGACTATCGTTTCCTAGAATGGCATCGAATGATTTTAGAGTCGGCAGTAGAAAGAATTTAATTCTTACGTCTTTAATGTCAAACAGATTTGCTTCTATGTGCTGTGTTATTTTTATGTTACCTCCTACAGAGATTGCATCGAATGGTTCTATATTTTATTTTGGGTTTCTTACTAAATTTGGTTTGATATAATTATTGTTCGAGCCAGCGTCAATTAAAATTTTCAGGGTCTTTCCTCCTCCAAGCTTGCATTCAAAGTATGGAAGTGAGGAGGACTTTATTCTAAAAAATGTATGTCTGAATGTCCAACTTGGTAATCTTCAGCCGAGTATTCGTACTCGTGTGGTGAGTTTTCGGCTAGATTTTCTACGTCTGCATAGTGTTCGTTACCGTATTGTTCCAATTCTGCCTGTCTTTGTTCTTCTATGTGAGTTTGATTTTCGTTCTCTTCGGCTGTTTCTATATTATAATTTCGTGGTTTTTTTTAGTTCTGGTCCTGTGTTGTATGGAGGTCGTTTTCCCATATCGAAATTTGGGCGATTGACATAATTAACCTGCTTCGTTTGTATAGACTTATCTACGTCCATAGGTTCGGGACGAGGGTAAGGTTTTGGTTCAGACGGACGAGGGGGTGCTACAGGATAACTGTAGTTTGACTGTTGAAAGAATTGTTGTACGGACGGACAAGGATGTGCTATTGGGAAGGTGTAACTTGACTGTTGTCTGAACTGCTGCCCATAAGGTGTTGTTTTATTTTGTTGAAAACTGGGGTTTGGCCTATAAGATTGAATTGGTTGACGTCGAATGTTATTTTGTGTTATTGGAGGAGCTCGGAATGATCAGATGATTAGTTGCTCTATAGTCATTTGGGCGTTATTGGGGGGTGTTGGTCTGGAGGATGACGCATCATCGGACAGCAATGATGGTCTTATTAAGTTACTTGGGTTTGCCATGATTAACTGTAATTATATTTTTTTTTGTTTTTCTTATTTACTTATCTAATTTTGTTTTTGATTACTTATTCGATCTATTCTTTAACACAAATATTTAATTTTTATTTATTTTTTTTGGGGCTATATTGTTATACCGATTACGCACTTAGAAACTGGGTATTCTATTGTACGCGCTGGTCCCTGCTCGGGCGCCAGTTAAAAAACGATTTGTTTTGTTTAATTTGTCGCAGCGAAGCGACTTGTTTATTTGAATACAAAAATGAAACTAAAACTAAAGCGCAACAATAAACGTAGCGATCAAAAAAGAAGACGAAAGAAGAGTGCAAAGTAGCAGTAAAAGAACCGCAATCGATGACTGTACTGCAGAGACTTTTCTTACGTTAACTTATATATACTTATGTATATTAAAGAAACGGAGATTGCTTGGAATTGCGGTTCTTCACAGGGTTCAGGGTATACCCTAGTCGAGCGGTCTCGACTAGAGTTTTCTTACTTGTTAATTTTATAAAAATTATTTTTGTAAGATAATAAATTCGAAAAAACAATATAATTTAAAAAAAAATTGAAATATCACATTTTTTAATGTCAAAGAACAAAAATATATTTTTTGTCCCATGTGAAAACACTTTCGTGTCAAACTGTACATATGAATGACATAATCATGCCCTGCAAGTTCGATCAAAAACGTTCGTCTACAAAAATTCATTAAACATTTAATTTCTCATAACATTGGCACACAAATAGCAGCCAAAGCGCAGCTGACGTAGCGACTTGAGCTTGTGTGTGCATGCGCCTATGTGTATATGTGTGTGTATGTTGCTTGTATTGTACATTGAGAATACACGGAATAGGTTCTTCGGGGGGTTCAAAGCATCCTCTAGTCGAGCGATCTGGACTAGAGTTTTCTTACTTGTTTGATATATTTCATGTATTAAAATGAAATGCTTCATAAAATGTTTCAGGCAATATACAAAATGGTTGGATCAGTCATGAAAATGCCAGAAGATGAAAGCACACCGGAGAAAAGGACAGATAAAATTTTTCGTCAAATGGATAGAAACAAAGACGGTAAATTAAGCTTGGATGAATTTATAGAAGGAGCAAAAAGTGATCCATCAATAGTGCGGCTTTTACAGTGTGATCCTCAGGCACATTAGCTTAAAATTTAATAAAACACAAGCAATAAACATTCTAACGTGAATTCAGTAAATATTGTTTTGGATTAATAATGTAATTTAAGCAAATATAAACATAAATCAAATATTAACTTTCTGTTTCAAAAGTGTTTTTTTATACCCCGAACACGACAGAGGCGTGGCAGATCTCATAAAGTATATATATTCTTCACTAGGGCGACAAGCCGTCCGTATGTTAAAAGGTACGTGTATAGTATGAGATCAAGTATCTTACAGAAAAATCAATAACTTTTTCCATTTTAATAATATCGCTTAAACACGAAATCGGCATTTAGTTATAAAACTCTTAACTCAAATTTGTCGTTATACTTAATACTTTGCCCCTTTGCTAGTTACTAGTCTTGTGGCTCAGCAATATAATTGTAAAGTATAACAAATGGTATTTAAAGCAAAGTGCCGGAGTAATGCAAGTTTATTCTTATTTCGAAAACGTCAAAACTAAACTGAATTGTAGTACAAAATTGAAATTAAGCCTTTTAGGCTACAATCGGCAAGTCGACTCACCATAAGCGACAGACCCTTGAAGCATAGTCAAGTATTAGGTTACCGCTGCTGAAACGCGTCAGGGCGTATAACTCAGCGGAATATGTTTGAAGAAAATGGGTAAAGATTAGTGCTGTGCAAGATTCGTATATAATGTTTCTTATCTGCAATTCATATGTGCTACCTTATATATGTGGGTGCATAACTGGTGATTGACATACATATGTACTATATGTATATGTTTGATAAGGTGTCACAGATGTCACACGTCTCTGTGAAATAGGAAAGATGAACTACAGATTTTTACAATTCCCACCGTCAGTTGAATTTTCGCTCAGTTAGTCAGTTTCGCACACAGTGTTTGCTTGCCGTCGACATTGTGTTTATGCCCCTCAGCGCTTTCATATCCTTTCCACAAATAACAAGAATCAGGTCAGGTACATACAATTTAGAAATTTCAAGACGTAGAATGTTGCCGCCAACATAGTATCGTTAAGTGAGACGACGGCGGTGTCGCGCTGTCGCTGAGTGTAGTCTAACTAGCGTTTGCACAGAAACAGAAGCGTAGATCGATGCGTATTGAAGGAAGTCAGTTCAGTTGTGATCCGACAGTTGCACGCGTAAGTTAGAATTCGCTTCGCTCAACATTTTTGTAAAGACAACAACAGTGAGATTTTATAGACCAAAAAGAAGAAACTGTTCCTGGACTCATTCAATACGATCCTGATACAATTTGTGCTATGAAGACCTCATTATTGAACAATATTTTAAAATAGGACGTACCAACAAAATATAAAGGAACTTGGTTACAAAAGGATCATTGAACTCTATTGTCCAACGTTTAATGAATCCAAGAACACTTTCGGCAAAGCTTTACGTCATCAGCATTCATAGAGATCTTTGAATAAGAAATACAACTGGGAAGGTCATAGATAAATAATGTAAAAAGTAAAGGCCCGAGATGACTACCCTCAGGTATACGTGAAAGAACGAAAATTTGTTTCGAAAAATATGTTCTCAACACAACTCTTTGGGTTCTGCCCTTTAAGATAAGGGTTTAGGAGAAATCCTATGAGATCAAACTTATGAAGTAATACTTCATGGTGAACTGAATCAAATGATTTGTGAAATCTGTATATATAACTATATATAAAAAACAATCGTTTACTAGGGAAGTAAATTTTACCAGATTAATCGAGGTTGATCGATTAAGAACAAAACCATGTTGAAATGGGGAAATAATTGATTTACAAAAATAATGTAAGGTTGAAGTTATTATTTTTATACCCTGAACCCATTGAAAATGGGAAATCAGGGTATAATGTTTTTGTTGAAATGTATGTAACAGGCAGAAGGAGGCGTGGCAGACCCCATAAAGTATATATATTCTTGATCAGGGAGAGAAGCCGAGTTGATATAGCCATTTCCGTCTGTCCGTCCGTCTGTCCGTAGTTCGGAGAGGATATTAGATTTAACAGCTAATAAGACACTTCCACCTCTATGAGTCGGTCGATCATGTCTGTAAATAGTGAAATCATTCAAGAGAATCTCACTATTATAAACATTCGAGCTTAACCACGTTTCAGTCAGGGCGATAATATCAAAACGAACACTGAAACTACTCAAAAAGAGCCTTTTGACTTTAGAATTAACGAATGCTTTGATACAATAATAAGATCTGTGAAGAAGGTTGTAGGCCTGAGAAGTTAAACTGCTGCGGCTTAGAAAACAATCAGATATTATCTCTCGTTTAAAACTAATATGTCTTTATAGATTTAAAAAAAAATTAGATGTTTGGTAAAAATCAGTTACTATCTTAGAATAAACCCAATGAAGTTATGAACATGAAACTCACTGCTATACTTAAGTCATTTGATCTGTTTAAGGAAACTGACAAATGTGCAATCACCGAAAATAATCCGTAATAATTGGTAACCCTAAATAAGTTTGTGCCTTCCGAACCACTGCCTGTTGTCAATCAAGTAGAATCTTCTATTTAGCCACTGAAATCTGGAACGATATCCTGGCTGCCATAAACGCAATTGAGATCCCTAAAGTCTATGATGAAAAATCTATTCTATCAGCCTGCCTTGTCCGATGCAAGTCGACCAGATTCACCTCGTATGGCAACTTATATGTTGGATGATGCTCTGGCGGCTATGAATGCAATTGAGGTACCTGAAGTCAATAGAAACGAATTCAATATAGAACCTGCTCTGTCAGCAGAGCAATCTGTCGCCCTAAAGTCTATCATTTCTGATTCTTACCTACAAGTTCCTCAGGAACTGACTAAACCTGTCAAATACTAAATGAAAATCGAACTAACTAGCCAGACCCACATTTTCTGCCGTCCTTGCCGTTTGTGCGTCAAATATGTCACGATCTTCCGAATGCTGGCATCATATGCCCCAGCAGTTCTTCTTACGCTTCCGCAATAGTGCCAGTACGTAAAAAGGACAACACATTAAGAAAGTGTGTTGATTACCGCCCATTAAACAAGATTACAGTACGGGACCACTTCCCAATTCCGCTGTTAGATGATTGTGTTGAACATTTGGGTGGGAAGTCCTTCATTACTGTGTTAGATTTGCAAAGTGTATTTCATCTCGTAAAGATGCATCCAGATTCAATTAAGTACACTGCCTTTTTAACCCCTGACGCCCAATTTGAATACGTGCGCATGCCCTTCGGTCTCTGTAACGGTCCTCCCGTCTTTGCCAGATTTGTATACTTCATTCTAAAAGAGCTTATAAACTGAGATCAGTTGAATGATATCCTGATTGCTTCACATGATTTCGAGACGCATCTGAAGTTACTACGGGAGACACATTATACATTGCGTGTAAATAGCTGCCTAAAGCTGTCCAAATGTCGTTTCGCGTATCAAAAATTGGAATACTTAGGATATTTGGCGAATTCTTCCGGAATTACCCTGAAGGCCGCAAATCTTCAGGCCATAAGTAGTTTGCCAATCCCTAGGGATAGGAAAGAGCTGGAACGATGCCTTGGCTTATTTTCATACTTCCGCCGATTTGTACCTAGTTTTGATAAGATGGCATACCCGATGTGCCGATTATTAAGAAAAGATGCGCCTTACTTTTTTTCTGACGAATGTGTTGAATCCTTCCGTACCCTGAAGTCCAAACTTATTGACTCACCTATGTTGTCTATTTATAGCCCGAAGGCTGAAACTGCGACGCTAGTTCTACAGGTTTTGGGGCAATGCTCCTTCAGAAACAAACGGATGGTAAATTCCATCCAGTGTTCTATATCTCCAAAACAATTTCCGATCCCGAATCGAAATTATACAGTTATGAATTGGAGACGTTGGCAATCGTGTATGTTCTGAAGCGTTTTGAAACACACCTGAAGTTCATTCCGTCCAAAATAATTACCGATTGTAACTCACTAGCTTTAACTCTTAAGAACAGCGGATCTTCTGCTAAAATTGCTCTATGGGCCCTTCTGTTAGAAAATTACACATATACGATTGTGCACCGGTCCGGAGTTAGCATGCCCCATGTCGACTTGAGCAGAATAGATACTGACACGTACGAGGACGATCTGGATCTAGACTTTCAACTGCAGCTAAAGCAGAACCGTGACCCAGAAATTGTAAAGCTTCGGGAGTTTGGAAAAACATGAGTTGTCAGATTTCAAGCTTCGGGAATGTGTAGTGTATCATTTATCTCCAAACACCGTACTGCAACTGTTTGTCCCTGCCGAAATGATAAATAGTGTCATAAGAACAGTTCACGAGAAACTGGACCATTTAGCCATCAAGTGTTGTTCACAAATTAAAAAGCATTATTGGTTTCCGTACATGAAGTCTTACGTCAATAATTACATTAAGAACTGCCTCAAGTGTATATATTATTCCTCTTCCGTCCAAAACAACCTCGTACCTTACACAGTATTCCAAAAGTGCCCCTGCCTTTCGACACGATCCACGTTGATCACCTAGGTCCCCTTCCGTCTCTGCGTTCCAAGAAGAAATACTTGCTGCTTGTCATTGACGCCTTCACGAAATTTGTATAGTGATACCTTGCCGCCACGACTCATTTTCGCGAGGTATGCCAGACTTTCGAGTCCCAGTATTTTATGAATTACAGTAGACCCCGTCGAATTATTAGTGACCGAGGTACTTGGTTCACTTCATCCGAATTCACCAATTTCCTGCAGTCCAATAATGTAAAACATGATCAAAATGCCACTGCCTCTCCCCGTGCCAACAGTCAGGTTGAGTGTGTCAACCGGGTCTCAAGGCCCCATGCTAGGGAAACTGACTGAATCTTTGGACCATGCTGACTGGGTTAAACAACTTCCGAAAATTGAATTTGCCTTGAACAACTCTGTCCATTCCACGACGAAATTTGCAGCTTCTGTTCACTTGTTCGGAGTCAAACAACAAGGAGCCGTTGTAGACGAATTAACCGAACAACTGGATGATAGGTTTCCTGAAGTTCACTCCTCCGTCGAAGATGTTCGTAAGATTGCACTGCAGAACATAGTCAAATCGCAAAAGTATAACACAGAGTACTTTGCTAAAAATTACCCACCGGCAGTTAGCTATGAAGAGGGTGATCTCACTGTCATCAAAAATGTGGTCACCTCAGTCGGCGCATATATATTCGAAGATACCGCGGTCCCCACGTTATACATAAGACATTTCCGAATGACCGGTATGTCATCCGGGACGTTGACGGTTCGCAACTAACCCAATTTCCGTAAGATGGTGTGTTAGAAGCCGCCAAACTTAAGTTGTGGCTTATAATAATAATAATAATAATAATAATAAATAATAGAGATTGCACCTCTGACATAAGCAACATGATCCAATGTTAAGTATTATGTCCAGTATTACCCTTAATTAGGAATCGAGGTCGATTCCTCTGTCAGGAAGTCCGAGTTGTAAAGTATTTGTTTTAATGTTTTCTGTAAAGTTTAACAGATATATCGATAAGTAGTTTTAAGCAACGATGAAGTATTTTGAATGTCTGTCGAGATCAGTGCTGCCAGAGTAAAAATTGCGAGATTCGGGGAAAAAAAGTGGCTAAAAATTGCTAAAAAATTTGTGAATATTGCCAAAAAAAATTTGATAAACCGTTAAATGTTTATTTTCAAGAAATATATGTATTTTAAGAAACAAAAATAATAATTAGAACCAAATTAAAACAGAATCATAACCTTAACAAATTATATCTAAATAAAACTACAAAATACTTAAAATATTGTCTAGATCGTCAGCTTCATATTCAGTGGCGTACTTCACACTTCCTATTATTTCTGCCTGCTTTAAAAACACCAGGTAAAGATAATTTATCATTTATCATCTTCATACAGCCCTTTGAGAATATGTGCTTTGTAACACTTTTCCGCAGTAGCTGCCAATTGAAAATGAAGCTTCAACTCTGACGAATCCATTCTTTGAACTCGTCATCTTGCAGTCAGGCATTACGAAAACTTCGCTTACATACTTTCGGCATCTTGTTCCGGGCACATTCACCAAATACACTTAAAGAGTTATCAAAAACCATAAAGTAGCTCAAATAATCGAACCACTGAGTTAAATCACTAACCACATAACACATAAATATAACACGCAGAGCACGGAAATTCAGCGAATTCTCACAGTAACAAGACAGCCCCATGGCGAATTCCCTTTACTTTTTGCTGCGAGCAGCCGGTACTCTGTGACAAGAAAATCAGTGCTCTGCGAGCGCTCGTTCGGTAATGGTCCATTTGTATATAAAGCCCTTCTATGCAACCATGTATGCTTATTTTCTGATCTCTTCTCTCTCATATATTTTTATTATCTGCTCTCTTCTCTCTCGAATATATATATGTAAGAACTCACCAGCAGCAGCACACCAAAATTGAAATTTGCTCGCTGAGCCTTCATTTCGTCTCTTGCGATAGTAGAGTATACCAAACTTTTGAAAGTGTTTGTCATGCCCATGCAAAATGTTGACATTTTTATACCCTGAACCCATTGAAAATGGGAAAATCAGGGTATAATGTTTTTGTTGAAATGTATGTAACAGGCAGAAGGAGGCGTGGCAGACCCCATAAAGTATATATATTCTTGATCAGGGAGAGAAGCCGAGTCGATTTAGCCCTGTCCGTCTGTCCGTCTGTCCGTCCGTCCGTCCGTCCGTCCGTCCGTCCGTCCGTATGTGTGAACGCGTCGATCTCAGAACCTATAAGAGCTAGAGACTTGAAATTTTTTATGTAGATCCCTGCATACAGTGCGCAGATCAAGTTTGTTTCAAAAAAACGATAACAACTATCGTTTTAATGTTATCGATTAAAAACGTTATCAGAATGAAGTTATTAAATTGTATCTCCCACGTCTTTGTACGTAAAGTCCCCAAAATTTTTTTTTAGTTTTATATTTATTTTATTTATTTTTGATTTTTGTTAAATTTTGGATACCGGCTCCAAATTTCCCCAAATATTTAAATTGAGGTTAGGTGCACTCAACGCCAATAAATGAATGCGTTTGCATTTTTAAAAATTTGAAAAAATGTAATAAAATATGTTGAACATAAGCTGAAAATTTCATTCAAATCCATTAATTCGCGCAGAAGTTATTAAACAAAGCGTTTGATCAATCGGCCAAACACGTGACCAGCAAAGCAAAGCAAACTGTTTTCCTATACATGTGCACACATACACACATACACATTGAGCTGCGTGCATCTAGCAAGTTCTAAAACCCGCAAGTTTTAGTGTACATATTTCCAATAGATGCTATGATTTGCGAATTATCAGCTGCTCAGTTGGATCGAAACATGGATGGCCCTATTCAATCGAACCATAGATGGCGCTATTGGCTAAACAATTGAAAATGAATTGAATTTAGTTTTCTATGCGTTTATACGAAATGCTAATTATGCAGTATTTTAACGCAGATAGCGCGGGGTTTAGGGTATCTCCTAGTCGGGACCCCCGACTAGAGTTTTCTTACTTGTTATTATTATTTATGAGAAGGGTATGGAAGTGT
This sequence comes from Drosophila paranaensis, assembly GCA_035047545.1. NCBI lineage: Eukaryota > Metazoa > Arthropoda > Insecta > Diptera > Drosophilidae > Drosophila > Drosophila paranaensis. The sequence goes on along the minus strand of JAWNPL010000142.1, from coordinate 16,909 downwards.
GAGGCTCATACGAAGAATATGTTTTCGCGACGAGCATGCACACACACTATCAGTACTTACCGTTACAGCAGCTCACATGTATGTCTTTTTACCAGTGCACAGTGTTTTTTTTTATACTTTTTCACGAAGTGTAAAGGTATATTGGTTTTGCGGAATGTCCGTCATGCTGTCCGTCCGTCTGTCCGTATGAACGCAAACCATTTCTACGCTATTGAAGCTAGAGACATGAAATTTGAAATATATACTGTGGTCATTGAGAAGAACAAACAAAATACATGAGCTTCTGCTCGCTTTTGATTTAAGTTTTCGAATGAATCTTTATTCTGTTTTTAAGTATGCTTAGCCTAAATACAATATGTATATATAAAAGGGTTCTGCCGCTGAGAGCAGCGAAGGAATGGGAAAGCGTAGCATATATACATACATATATATGCAGACGGCATATACATGAAGGCATAAATGCTTATGCTGCAGATCTCACGCTGCAGGCCCGTCCACATATAGCGGGATCATATGACGGCTTATGTGCGGATGCGTTACGTAAACACAGCGACAAAGTGCCACTGTGTATATGAGTTAACTTTTAGTTCAGCATATGACAACATCAGATATTGTGTACACGGCAAAAATTAAAATAATTTTATTTTTTATGATTATGTTATTGTTGCTTTCTATACTAATTACCTCGAAAGGTCCTATATAAGCTAGTTCTAGTTTATGACCTGTCTCGTTTTTTAAGTAAACTAGGTCTCCAATTTTTATTTTAAAATCTAGTACTTTCTTATCATTTATTTCTTTTTGCTTAACTTTATTCTTTTCTAGAAGTATTCGCGCTCTTTTGTACTCGTTTTCTAGTCTAAACTTAACCTCTTTAGAATAATCCTCTCTATTATATATATGTTCTATATTAGTTACACTATTAAATATAATAATAATGAGTTACTGATGGTGTTGTGTTAAAACAATACAAGAAATACTATAACCATATGTTCCAGTCAGTTTTATCTACTGATATGTAAGTTATTCCAAGTTGTTCCTACTTGGACAGTTGCGTTCTTATAGCTAGCCCTAACGGAGTCAATGGCTTTGATGCATTGTCAGTATTGTCATAAAAGAGACAATGCTAAATGCCAAACTTAACTTAGCCATAACTGAATCAGTTCTGGCTAGTGTTAACTACTCCTCCCCTTAAGTTATGACCGTCCTCGGTCATTCCAATACCTTGTAAAACAACCTGGACGCGCTCTTGCACCCTCTTCTTCCTTCTGTAGTTGATTAGCCATGCGATGGCAGCCACTGTTCCGCATATCATAAGGCAGATGCATGAGGCTACAATTGGCCTCTCGTTCAGTCGGGTGTTCAGTTCATCTATGTGCCTCAGGTTATCTTCACTCATCTGATGCAAGAAGGGCATGCTCAATACCTTCTGGTGTTCCACGACATCGAGCACCGGCGATGAGGAAGAACCCGGAATCTTCCGGATGACACCGTTGAGATTGGTGAATTTGGTACCATTGACGTAAGCGGTACGGTCGAACATGACCAGATAGGTTCCGTGTACTTTGACTTCTGGTCTGTCGTCAACGCTCACCCGGGCAGGCCTGTCGTTGATTATGACGACTCCCTCATCGACCAATGATATCGGGCCAGGTGGCTTGGCTGCGTGTTGCAATGGTCTATGCTGCCCGCATGCAGTTCTTGGGCACACGTACTAACCGCTGACTCCTTGCAGAAAGGCATGTGCGACGATCCGCGGCATGAATGTATTGCGACGATCTTTCCATCGCAGTCAGCTACGGTGTTCTCCGGAACTTGCAGTAGTGTTCCGGCGTGGGCGACAGGGAAAACTATAACCTTCTTACATATTAACTTAGGTTTAGGGAATTTCATTACAAAATGGATTTCTTTATCGTTTGCAAATATATTAATATATTAATGCTAGAAACATTTAACATTTGGGTTACGCTAATTTCTGCGAAGTCTTTGCTCAAAATTACCTTTAAGTCACTGTCATTGATGACTACAGGGTTTATTATGTTAGTGGAAGCCAAAGTGATCGCAATAATAATGTTTTCGATTTCTAAAGTTAGTATCCTATTTCTTGCTAAGAGGGTCTCGTATAAGTGTTCTGTATCAATTTTTTGTGACTTTTTTAACTTTAAGATTTCATTAACAGTGACTGTGAGAGCAAATATTTGTTTTTGTGTGTGGGAATTTATCATGATTTGTCTATTGGTTTCCTTGACCAACTCGAGTTACGTTAGTTGGACATCCCTAAAGTCCGCCTCTAGAATCTTTCGCATGTGCGACTGGGGGAAAAGGTCTGCCATTTCCAACGTGTCCTGTACAAGTCTTTCGTCCTCTGTCAAGTTTGTCGTATGTCTCAGGAGCTTGGTCTCATTCCATACTACCACGTCCCCATCGATAATCGGGATGTAGTCCGCGTGTGAGTAGTCCGTCAACTTGGCCGCTGAAAGCGTAGCTCATAATATTAGCCCTAGAAGGTGCCTGAAAGGATTGTAACTTTAGTGAATGGTGACTGCTGGATTCCCTAAACCGTAGTTTGCTTAGTGCTGCTAGTGTTTTTCAATTTTTTTTTTTTTTTTACTCAAGGTTGTCCTTATGGACCACTCTCCCTTTTATGAGAACTGTTGTTCCCAAATCTGCTTCTATTCTTTCCTCGATGTTTAAGGGGCTTAACTTATTTCCGAACCGCTTATTTGCCTTAGCATACACTACCTCACCTATCTCAAATACTCTATTCCGTCTTTGCGGGTTATTTCTGTCCATCTGTGTAGTCTGAGCTTTTAATAGCTTGTTAATTACGTCTTGTTTTAGCTCATCCGGTGACGAGTGAATTACGTCAACCGGCACTCTGTCTATGACTGAGTGGAATGACCGGTTATATTCTATTGTGGCCTGCAGTATGGCCTCAACAGTATCAGTAATACCCCTTTGCTGGGATAGGCATCTTGCCATATCATCTAAGGTGCTGTGAAATCTTTCTACCTGCCCATTTGACGTGCTGTGAAGCGGGGGGGCATTCACGATATTAATGCTATACTGATTTTTATACCCTGAACCCATTGAAAATGGGTAAAAAGGGTATAATGGTTTTGTGAAAATGTATGTAACAGGGAGAAGGAGGCGTGGCAGACCCCATAAAGTATATATATTCTTGATCAGGGAGAGAAGCCGAGTCGACTTAGCCCTGTTCGTCTGTCTGTCTGTCCGTCTGTCCGTCTGTCCGTCCGTCCGTCTGTCCGTCTGTCCGTATGTTTTAACGCGTCGATCTCAGAAGATATAAGAGCTAGAGACTTCAAATTTTTTTGGAAGTTCGTGTATAGTACGATTCGATCGAGTTTGTTTCAAATATTCGATAACTATCATCGTTTTAATGTTATCGATTAAAAACTTAAATCTTCATTTAGTTATAAAATTCTATTTAATTCATCTTTATAGTTAGAGTCTTCAAATTTTGCATTTAGTGTTATTTGAGCCTTATGCATTTTCGATTTTTCTTAAATTTTGGATGCCACGCCCTCAAATTGCTCCTTCGCCTCAAATTGCTAAATCACGTATTTCAAGTACTAAAGACTTGTGCTTTGGCACATACACACATATGAACGTCATGATCACGCTAAACAAATTTGATGAAAATCGTTCGGCTAGAAAAAACATTATTAAACATTTAATATCTCATATTATCGGCGTCTTGCAGCAGCAGCGAAGCTGATGAGTCATAATGCACAGTTAGCAGATTGTGTGTTGGTGCGTGCATCTGTGTGTGTTCTTGTGCGTGCATCTGTGTGTGTGTATGGTTTGCTTGCTAGATACATATAAAAGTAACGGAGAATGTTAGCGGCTCTTAGGAATCGCAGTTCTTCGCAGGGTTCAGGGGATCTCTTTGTCGAGCAGTCTCGACTAGAGCACTCTTACTTGTTTAACATTGATCTTATCGTTTCCGAATTGAACGACGCTTCTTTGTCGCAGTAGATCGTTTTGATTGCCGGGAATAAATTTATTAATGATAATATTGGCACCTTTACATCCGAAATCGTACGTGATGCGATAGGTTGAACCGTTGCAAACTTCGAGAACTTGTCAATGGCGGTCAAGAAATGCTTTCCTGCTGTAGAGTAAATGTCCATGTGGATGATCTCCCCAGCGCAGGATGGGATTAGAGTAGCACCAAGTTCCTGTTTCTTGGGGTGCCTGTCGTACTTTGCCTTGGCACAGATTTTGCAGCTCATAACGACTTCCGCCGCAATCTTGCTCATGTTCGGAAAAAAGTATTCTCTGAGCACCTGTTTTTCATTTTCCTGTGCTGCCCTGTGAGCTCGATTGTGCTCAGATACGACTATTTCTCTCTGTTCATCCCTGTTAAAAACGTCCGTCACTCTGTTCTTGCAGTACCAGAACTTGGTAGAAGGAAAAGTTTCGACAAGCGCATGCTGTATGCGTGCCAGGACTGGTAACTCGCAGTTAATAGCGTTTACTACCTCTGGGCTAACGGCCTCTTTGACTATGTCAATAAGCGCGTCCCAGTCTTTGAACAGAATATCGTGTCGGATTTTTTGTTTGAAAAGTACTGATGTCCGTTGCCACGGATGCTCTGCCTCTTCCAGAATAATCTGCTTTCTAAAGCAGTTGACGGGCTTTTCGGTGGCGTCGAACGTGTACGATAAGGACCGCTCGCTATGAATTGTGCCCTTGTCGGACTGTGGCGAGTTTTCGATGGCGTTTATATTTTGCGTGGATAAGGCATCTGCCACATAGTTCTCTTTACCAGGTTTGTAAAAATTTTTGGCCCCGTGCTCATCAATGAACGCTTTCCAGCGTTTAATTTTTTAATTTGGGTTTCTGTCCGACGCGGCGAACGTCAGGGGCTGATGGTCTGTGTAGATGTTTTGGTCGTTCACCTTATATAGATAATGGCATAAACTGCCCAGTGCCCAAACTATTGCTAGCAACTCCCTTTCGTTTGTTACGTAGTTCATCTCTCTGTCTTTTAGCGTCCTGGAGATCATAGTTATGGGCCTTCCTCCTTGGGACAGTACCGTTGCGATACCGGAGGAAGAAGCGTCCGTTGTGAGGTCAAACGGTTTTCTAAAGTCTGGGTAGTGAAGGATTACATCCTCCGAAGCTAAGATGTTTCTGAGCTTGTCGAGAGCATCGAATTGCTTTTCAGACAACTCTACAGGGATTTGTCTGGACTTTTGTTGGCTGATTTTACCGTTCTCTCCCTTTAAGATATCTGTTAGTGGCTTCGCGATTGCAGCAAAGTCTTTGACGAAGCATCTATAATAGCTCGCGAGACCTAAAAAGGATCTTACCGCGAACAGACTGGTCGGTACTTCGAAATTTTGAATTGCTTTTAAACAGCTGACTCAGCGACTGGCTTGTGTGTGCTTGCGCCTGTGTATGTGTGTGTGTATCTGTTGCTTGTAATGAACATATATATACTTGTGTATATTAAAGAAACGGAGATTGCATAGAATTGCGGCTCAGGGTATACCCTAGTCGAGCGGTCTCGACTAGAGTTTTCTTACTTGTTTTCGTTAAGCTTGCGAAAATCTATGACCAACCTTTTTTTCCCCGCCCCTGAGTCATCAACGCCTTTCTTGCCGACGACACAGATTGAGTTGTTATATGGAGAGCGAGATGGCCGTATGATGCCATTTTTCAACAACTCCTTTATTTCTTTGTTGACGAAGTCAGCTGCGCTCATTGGAAATGGGGAGAGTCTCGAATAGACAACTGCCGCGTTATAAGGCAGCAGTTCGTCAGGGTCTGCAAAAGCATTTCTGTTTTTCTTTAACATAGTCATAAACTCGTTTTCAATGACTAAGGGAACGTCAATCTGCTCAATCTCGGTGAAATTAACATTTTGGCATTTGTGCAATTTGATTTGCTCAATTCCATTTCTGTGTTGTATAACCTAACTTGGCACCAGCCTGAGTTAGGAAGTCTAACCCAATTATGCCGACGAATGTTGGTAAAATGGAAAATGGGCTCTTGATCCCAAAAACGGACAACGTGCATTTGTGAGTTATCTCTTCTATGCCATGTATTGATTTGACACTGAAGGTTGATTGTACGGGGGTAATGTTAATGGACTCGATGCTACCGGGGCGTAGGTAGTTTTTCGAGGCTCCCGCGTCCACAAGGAACTTCAGACTGGCCCCTGCTACTGTTCGCTTTACGAACGGGAGCAGGGACGCACCGTTAAAAAATTAATGTTGTCGGTGCAGTAGTCGCTTTCGCTGTCATCTATTTCCTTTTGCAGCACTGGAGGCGGCCTGCTCATACTCTTCTTCCCGCTGACTTGAGTCATCTTGGGACATGTGGTTCACTCTCTGTCTCCTTTGGTCGGAGTACCTTTCAGAGGTGTTTGATCTCTTGGGGTTAGGCTGATTCCCATTTCGATCAGATCGCGAAAAGCCGTTTGATTGGCCTTGTTGTTGTCTTTGGAAGTTTGTGGCCTGCCGAAATTTGGATGACGACGGGTCTTGCCGCGGCTTATCCCCCTGCTCTTTCCTGAAGTAAGGGTTCTTTCCTTTACCTCCCTTGTCTCTCTGCTCGCCCTGCTTTTGGTATTGGTTACATTTGTTTCTCCCGTCTTTCTTTTCCAGGCTCCTGGCATAGTTTGCCGCAAAAGCATATCTGTCATGGTTGGCTTCAACCTCTTGTGCCAGTGCCAGCGCGGCTGGCAAATTGCTGGGTTGAGCCGCGAACAGTACGTCAGTAAGGTTCTTCCTAAGCCCTGAGATGAAAATTCGGAGCGCGTTCGCCCTGTATTTCTCGTTCATATGGGTGGCAATGGTCGTGACATACAACATGGTAGTTTTATTTACAAGGAAAGTGAGCTTCTTTCCCACCTCATCATAAAAGTGCAGTATTGTTAAGTTGCCCTGCCTTAGGGTACTTATTTCCTGTTCTATCAGGTATGCGGCACGTTTGTCCGCATACGTGAAATCTAACCTGTCTATGATAGCGTCGAAATTTAGTTTGGTATTGAACGAGGACAGTGTGAGGTCTGCCTGACCTATGATTTTGTTTCTCAAAATCAACACCGCCTGGTAATGACGGGAGCTTCCGTCGTGTTATATAGTTTATAAGCAGCCTTTGCCGCTTGACGCCAAGACACGTACTGTTCTTGATCGCCGCTAAACTCTGGGACTGTTTTCACTGCATCGAGTGATTCGTCGCAGCTTCTGCCTGGGATGATCTCTACATCCTCATATACCTTTATAGCCGGCTGGGTTACTGCCGTGCTACTTAATCTGTCTGTCAAGTCTTGGATTTTTGCCTCGAAGTCAGCTTTTTGCGCCTGCAACGCAGCGCAAACGGCTGCGTTCAAGAATGTGTTCAGTTGCTCTGGGTCCATATCTCTATATTGTTCTGAGTGTCTGTCAAAGCTGGTTTGTTTAAGTTCGTCGAATGGTTTCGCCTTGTTTATCTATCTGCAGACCACTGTGCGCTTCATATACAAAATGTATTCAAAATCCAATAACGCGCTCACAATCACAAGCAACATATAAAACGAATTTCGTTTTGCATATAATAAACGAAACGACCCTAACAGCAGAATTCTACTTCTGCCTCTACCGCACTGAGACTGCTAGGTTGCAAGAAATAAGATTTTTTTTGGTTTTTGTTCGTAGCCGACAGGCTGCCAAACAATGTACTAGCACTTGGAGGGTCAAGTTTCCTGCACATTTATTATATGTTGATTCGCCTTAACTTTGGTTTTGACGTTTCTCTTTTTTCTTTTTAAACAAATTTGTGACTACAGGTATTTTTTAACAAAGATTGTATTTATTCTGTAGCCGGCTCTTCGCCTGTGGACGTCGGTTAGTGTCAGCTGCTAAGACGTGGGGACTTCTGAACTTGGTCTTCTTTTCCGCTGCCCAAACCGACCGTTTGGTGTAACAGATGTTGGTTTTTATTTGCCTGTATTTGCACTTGTGGCTGCGAGTTTGTTGATTTTAGCCGTTGAATTAGCTCTTGGTGCTTTATTTTATTTAGCCTTTCAAGGAAGACTGTGATTTTTAATAGCACTTGTACTTGTTCTGCACTGCACTTAAATCGGTGTGAGTTCGATTTTTAGTTGGGCGCCAGTTATCCCAAGTTGTTCCTACTTGGACGGTTGCGTTAAGATAATACCGAGAAAAACAACACCGGCGCGTCGCGCGGGTGTCGCATTTCGCACTCGCGGTCTGGCATCAGCATAATCGCGTGATGCCGGATGCTCGTGGCTACGGAGTCAATGGCTTTGATGCATTGTCAGCATTATCATAACAGAGACAAACTTAACTTAGCCATAACTGAATCAGTTCTGGCTAGTGTTAACTTGTATATATAAACGAATGTACTCATTGTCAAAAGCACTCTGTCAAAAGCATATATTCTGTCATAACCATAGGTGATCTATTATGTTTCGTCGTTTTCGACGTGAGGCATTTTGGACATTTCTTAATGCACTCTCTTACATAACATGTAAGTCATGTTTTTCCAATAATATTTTCTCTGTATTTTTGTTAACGTTTTTTTGATGCCTGTATGACCTCCTTGAATTGGATCGTCATGGAATGTAGACAATATTGCTTCTATTTCTTTCTTATTATTTATTTGGGTCACCGGTTTGAGTAGCGCTACTCTTAGAAATTTTAATATCTTATTGCCCATTATTTTAAAAGATTCTATTGAGATGGTCTCAAAGATCTTTTCGCACGGTGCCACTTTGACTTGGCTGATATTAAGTATACCGGCTTCTGATTCAAGCCTTTAAAAGAATTAACCTAGGTCAAGATTTTCATTGGTGTACATATCGCTTATGTCAAGTCTTGCCATAACTTTCTTTCCATGTTTAAATAAGCATAGATAATCTGTTAATCGCAAGGTCACTACTTTTCGTACCTCGTCATGGCAAATGACTTCGTGTACGTTGGGCTTAGAAGCTTTATTTTGAACTTGCTTAGGCATAGTATCATTTTTGTTCTCTGGCCAGAGATTATTTTGTCTACTTTGTTGCCTGGTAGTGACTTTCAGGACTTTTCTATTTATGTCAATTAGATCTTCTATTGTTATTCTAGATAGGGCGTCTGGCAGAAAATTGTCTCTCCCTGTCAGATACTCTGAAATCATATTCTTCCAATTCGTGTCGCATGCGTGTTAATTTTGAACTTGGGTTTCCATGGAAAATAGATAAGTCAAAGGTCTGTGATCAGTGTTAATTGTAAAATGTTTGCCATATATATATATGGTCTATAATGTGTTATTGCCCAATGTATTGCTGCTAATTCTTGCTCTGTAGTACTCTTATTGTATCTTATCTTATAATAAATTTGGTTAAACAAGTTTATTTTTCACACTCTGATGTCCATTCAAGTGGGACATTCTTTTTACATAATCTTGTTATGTGCCGTGAATATTCGGCGAAGTCTTCTATAAAACGTCTATAGTAATTGCAAAATGCAATGAATCTCCTAGCGCTGTCTGCGTCCGTAGGGACTGGATAGTTATTGATGACGTCAAATTTCTTGTCATCTGGCAAGATTCCTTTATCTGTGCATCTGTGACCTAAAAATTCTCTGAAATGAGTTAGGCGCTATTTTTAAACCAAATGGTAATCGCGTGGAGCGATATGAACCATTGCTTGTTGAAAAAGACGTTAAATTTCTTGAGTTTTCCTCAAGTTCAATTTGGGGGAAACCTGACATTCAATCAAGGCTTGAAAAATATTTAGCTCGACCCAATTGATCAAGAATGTCGTCAATTCTGGGGAGGGGGAATATATCAGACAGCAATTTTTTGTTTATTTGACGATAGTCTATTACTAATCGCCATTTTTTCTCTTTATTGCCCGGAAGTGCTTTCTTTGGAACTAATAAAAATGGGCTGTTATATGGTGATACAGACGGTTCGACAATATTTTGTTCAATTAACTTTCCAACTTGATGCTGGATTTCTTCTGTTTGGCTATGCGGACGTTGATAATTTTTATACCCTGAACCCATTGAAAATGGGAATTCAGGGTATGTTTTTGTTGGAAGGCGTATGTGTGTAACATGCAGAAGGAGGCGTGGCAGACCCCATAAAGCATATATATTCTTGATCAGGATGATCAGCCGAGTTGACATAGCCATGTCCGTCTGTCCGTCTGTCGTCCGTCTGTCCGTATGTAGGAACGCGTCGTTCTCAGAACCTACAATAGCTGGAGACTTGAAATTTTTTATGTAGGTTCCTGTATATCACGAAAAGATCGAGTTTGTTATCGAGTTCGAGTTTGTTGTAATTGTTATCGTTTTATTGTTATCGATTAAAAACGAAAATCTAAATTAGGCTATAAAATTCTATCTAATTCATCTTTCTAGCTAGTCTTCAAATTTTGCATTTAGTGTTATTTGAGCCTTACACAATTTCGGTTTTTATTAAATTTTTGATGCCACGCCCCCTTCGCCTCAAATTTGTAACTCCCGTATATCAAATACTAGAGACTTGTGCTTTGGCACATACATACATATGGATGACATGATCACGCCCAACAAGTTTGATCAAAATCGTTGCTCTAGAAACATTTAATTTCCCATAGCATTGCCATGCAAATAGCAGCCAAAGAACAGCTGACTCAGCGACTGGCGTTTGTGTGTGTGCGCGCCTGTGCGTGTGTGTATATGTTTGGCTTGTAATGAACATACATATACATATGAATATAAAAGAAACGAAGTATGCTTGGAATAGCGGTTCTTCGCAGGGTTCAGGGTATACCCTAGTCGAGCGGTCTCGTCTAGAGTTTTCTTACTTGTTTGTTATAGCTTTTACAGCTGTTGTGGTTGTGTACTTGTGTACTCTTGGCTGTACTGGTTAGCTGTCTTGTTCTTCTGTTGAAGATTAAGGAGCTTAGCAGATATTACTTCTACCGATTCTTCTTAGACTTCTTTTGCCAGTTGAGCGATTATTTCAGCAACTGTTTTCTCATTACTGATTAGGTTTCTTGTATGGCCTTTGAGTTTGGTTTTTATAAGGCTTACGGCAATTCGCTCGTGTGCCTTTAAAATTTGGTAAGAGATTCAAAGAATCTAAAAAACTTTGCAGATTTTCAGGCTTTCCATCAAACTCTGGTATCAGAGATGTGGCTAGTCTGATAAATTGTACTTCAATTTGAGCCATATTTGCGTGTTCTTTTTTGATGTCAATCAAGTCGTATGCATTCTCTTCCATTGTTTCTATATCACTGTCAGATTCTGAATCGCTGTATCGATTCGTCTAACTCTTTTAATTGTCTGGAATTAAATTCAGCCAAATGATCTAGACTTTTGGGTGCACTAATTACAATGTGTCGTCTTTTAGCGACAGAAATTAATCTTGTGTTCAAGGATTTTATGACCCTTTAACATTTTTCCCTGTGCACCCTTGTTAATCTTATTTCATGCCTATTAACTAGTGTTACTATATTATTGTATTCTCTTATTACAACATCTAAATGGTTGGCTAATATTTCAACTTTTATAACAGCATCTTTGTTGAATTGAGAGTGAATTAATATGATAAAAAAAAGTTAAATTATCAACATTGTATTTTTTCATGAATAATAAATCAATTTCAAATATTTTCCATAAATTTGTATTTTATTACACTGTATACATATTTTCATTTATTTAAAATCATAAAAATTAGAATCAGAAACTTTTAGTACCGTTAAACCACATATTACGGTAAAAAGCATTGAAAAATGTCAAGCACGAGTTGTTTTGGTAAATTTTGTCATTATATTGAAAAATTTCGTTATGGGTAGGAAAACCAAAGAAATTGATCCCGGGCAATTTGGTATTCATTGAGTCCACAATGGACCATATGGCCTACCTCCGCATCCTCAAAGAAAATTTACACCAAAGCGCCAGTATATTGGGTCTTTGTCTTCCAACAAGACAATGACCCCAAGCACACCGCCCTTAACGTGAAGCTTTGGTTGCTTTATAATACCAAAAATCAGCTGCATTCACCGCCCCAGTCACCAGACTTAAATCCCATCGAACATCTATGGGATTTTTGGAGGACAGGATTCGACAGAGAACAATAACGTCGAAGGATATGCTGAAAAATGTGTTAATGGAGGAGTGTTTCAAAATTCCGGCGGATTTCACCCAGAGGTTAGTGTCATCCATGCCGAAACGATTAGAGGAGACTAAAACAAGTAAGAAAACTCTAGTCGGGGGTCCCGACTAGGAGATACCCTAAACCCCGCGCTATCTGCGTTTTTTAAAATACTGCATAATTAGCATTTCGTATAAACGCACAGAAAACTAAATTCAATTCATTTTCAATTGTTTAGCCAATAGCGCCATCTATGGTTCGATAGAATAGCGCCATCCAAGTTTCGATCCAACTGAGCAGCTGATAATTCGCAAATCATAGCGCCATCTATTGGAAATATGTACACTAAAACTTGCGGGTTTTAGAAGTTGCTAGATGCACGCAGCTCAATGTGTATGTGTGTATGTGTGCACATGTATAGGAAAACAGTTTGCTTTGCTTTGCTGGTCACGTGTTTGGCCGATTGGCCAAATGTTTTGTTTAATAACTTCTGCGCGAATTAATGGATTTTGAATGAAATTTTCAACTTATGTTCAACATATTTTATTACATTTTTTTCCAATTTTTAAAAATGTAAACCCATTCATTTACTGGCTTTGAGTGCAACTAATCTCAATTTAAATATTTGGGGAAATTTGGAGCCGGTATCCAAAATTTAACAAAAATCAAAATTAGATAAAATAAATATAAAACTTACAACAAATTTTGGGGACTCTAGCTATAAAGATGTGGGAGATATAATTTTATAACTAACATTCGATAATGTTTTTAATTAAAATAAAAATAGTTATCGACTTTTTTTAACAAACTCGATCTTTTCGTGCTATTCACGAACCTACATAAAAAATTTCAAGTCTCTAGCTCTTGTAGGTTCTGAGAACGACGCGTTCATACATACGGACAGACGGACGGACGGACGGACGGACGGACGGACAGACGGACAGGGCTAAATCGACTCGGCTTGTCTCCCTGATCAAGAATATATATACTTTATGGGGTCTGCCACGCCTCCTTCTCCCTGTTACATACATTTCAACAAAAACATTATACCCTGATTTTCTTATTTTCAATGGGTTCAGGGTATAAAAAGGAAGGGATATCCAACATCCTACTAATTTTTTATTTTCCTTAATGAAAAGCGATTTTTTTTATATTTTTGTAGTTTGTACGCATACTTTTTCTAACTCAATTTTCGTTGTTTTTTTATGATTTTAAATATACTTAAAATATACAATGTCATTTCTTAAAATAAACAAGTGAGAAAACTCTAGTCGAGACCGCTCGACTAAGAGATCCCCTGAACCCTGCGAAGAACCGCTATTCCAAGCATTATTTGTTTCTTTTATGTACACACGCATATGTACGTCCATTGCAAGCAAAGCATACACACACATACACAGGCGGACGCACACACACACGCCAGTCTGTGCGTCAGCTGTTCTTTGGCTGCTATTTGCATGGCAATGCTATGGGAAATTAAATGTTTAATAACTTTTTTCTAGAGTAACGATTTTGATCAAACTTGTTGTGCGTGATCATGTCATCCATATGTATGTCTGTGCCAAAGCACAAGTCTCTAGTATTTGATATACCGGAGTTACAAATATGGGGCGAAGGGGGCGGGGCATCCAAAATTTAACAAAAACCGAAATTGCGTAAGGCATACATAACACTAAATGAAAAATATGAAGACTCTAACTATAAAGATGAATTGAATAGAATTTTATAACTAAATGAAGATATCGGTTTTTAATCGATAACATTAAAACGATAGTTGTTATCGTTTTTTTTAACAAACTTGATCTGCGCACGCTATACGAGGATCTACATAAAAAATTTCAAGTCTCTAGCTCTTGTAGGTTCTGAGATCGACGCGTTCACACATACGGACGGACGGACGGACTGACGGACTGACGGACGGACGGACGGACGGACGGACGGACAGACGGACATGGCTATATCAACTCGGCTTGTCTCCCTGATCAAGAATATATATACTTTATGGGGTCTGCCACGCCTCCTTCTGCCTGTTACATACATACGCCTTTCAACAAAAACATTATACCCTGATTTTCCCATTTTCAATGGGTTCAGGGTATAACAATTTCATGTCTTAAAATATACAATTTCATATCTTAAAACATTAAATTTAAAAACAAATTCTTAAATAATATTTGTGTATTTTATTTACGTTTGGCGCTCTTTGTAGCGCTGTCGGTCTCACGGGCACAGCTTGTCGCGCTGGCGGGGACGGTGCTGGTCGCACAGGCACAGATTGTCCCGCTGGCGGGGCCGGTACTGGTCGCACAGGCACAGCTTGTCGCGCTGGCGGGTGCTGGTCGCACAGGCACAGCTTGTCGCGCTAGCGGGTGCTGGTCGCACAGGCTGTTGAGGAGCCGGCGCTGGTTCGTCTGGCACTCCCTGCATTTCTTCGGGATATTCTTTGCTGTGCTGGTTGTTGTCGTTGATGTTATTGTGGGGCCCTAATTGTAAGTTTTATTTAGGTAATCTCATCATCATCATCCAATGTCATGCTGGGCTTTCGTTTTGCTGCGGTTTTCTGTGGGCGTTTTTCGGCAAATTTACTTTGTTGGCGTTGGCATTCTTCTTGCTGCTGCTACTGCTGCTGCCTCAAATTCAATTCAATTCATTGATAAATGCACTTTTAGTTTTGAATGTGTTTGCCGTATTTGCAATTAAATATATGAATGATTCTTTATTTGAGTTTTTAATATGTTTTTAATATGCCTAAATACATAATGTATATATAAAAGGGTTCTGCCGCTGAGAGCAGTGACAAAATGGGAGAGCGTAGCATATATACATATGTATGTAAGTTAACAAGTAACCCTCGCACGCTAGGCCCTTTAATATTAAGCTACCCTCGCACTCGCATTCCGCTGACAAATCAGTGCAATGCACCCGCTGCAGAGTAGGGACGGTAACATGATACTTGCGCAATCCGCAAGTTGAAGTATTATCAGTTATTTATTTATTTATTTATGAAAAAATACTTGACAAAAATCGAGTGTCAACTTAAACACAAACTAAAAATTATGTTTAAAGCCTAAAAGCAAACAGATTCAATGATTCAAAATATCACCCACCCGTTGGGGTATTTTATATAATACATTTTGTATTGGCATATATGCCTTAATAACAAATTTATCCACCGTCATGATTGGGTACTTTGATGGATAAGAAAAGCTGAAAGCAAGGATTTGATTAGAGGATGAGAGAGTTCAGAGGAAAAAACGTGATATAATTTATTATAATTCGCACATAATACATGAAATGCACTGTGCAACGAGTAATCCGATGTGAGCAGTGGTAAATGCAACGGACGAAAGTGCCTAGTTGTTCTTGAAGGAACCGAGAAATTAAGTTTCATTAACAAGAAGGACAAATCAATATTACCTTCAATCAAATTATGTAAAAAACAATCCCAAGGATTGTTCTACGATTTATTAATGAAGGAAAATCAATAAGAAGGAGACTACTTTGATAAGACGGTAGACGGAGATTAGGGTGCCAGTTTAGATTTCTTAAAGCAAAAGAAAGATACTGTTTTTGGACCGATTCAATGGTACACTTTATGCTGTGGAGACTATATAATTGAACAGTATTCTAAAATAGGTCGTACCAACGAAACATAAAGGAGTTTGGTTACAAAAGGATCATTGAACTCTTTTGTCCAATGTTTAATGAAGCCAAGAACACTTATGGCTTCATTTATAATGGTTGAGATATGAGTATTGAAACGAAGTTTTGAATCGAAAAGTACACTAAGGTCTTTGACAGAAAAAATGCGTTGCAAAGAATCGCTATTAATTGAATAATTAGTAATATATGGAGTAGTACGACAGAAGGTCATTGTCATACATTTAGAACAGTCTAAACGCAACCTATTGGCCAAGCACCAAAGTTGGAAGGAATTAAGATCATCTTGTAAGCATTGACGATTGATTGTGTTAGAATAAGAAAGGCAAAGTTTTACGTCATCAGCATACATGAAGCTATTTGAATAAGAAATGCAACTGGGAATAGAGTAAAAAGTGAAGGTCCGAGATGACTACCCTGAGGTATACCTGAAAGAAAACTTTCGTTTACTAGGGAAGTAAATTCTAACAGATTAGTCGAATCAATTAGATTAGACGAATCAATATTACCTACGATCAAATTATGTAGAAAAGCAATCCCAAGGATTTTTCTACGATTTATTGATGAAGAAAGAGCTTTGTGCAGAGTCTTATGCTGAGTCGGCACTGCCGGCTATGACTCTGGCCGTTTTTGCTTCTAGCTTTAGCTTTGACTTTGAGTTTAAGTTTTAGTTTTACGTTGACACTCATTGGAATAAGTCGTATTTACTCCGGCACAAGCCGTTAAAACAATTGCATTTATCTTTTTATAAGACCACTGTACCCAACGGCCAGTAGGTCAAGGGAGGAAGTCAACTCCCCAACATAATCTTCATAACCGAAGTTTATCATATCAACACCATTACATAATTGGCGCCCAACAACATAGAGGACTTACGCACTCATACACAACCAATTTAGAATTTTGCGACCCATAACATGTAAGTTCACGAAATTGTTTTTTAAAACGTTTATAAAACACACAAACAAAGAAAAGTGCTGACTACGGCAGATGTTATTGAAAACTTAAATAAAAAGTAACTCAATATTTACAAAATCATATTCCGTTTCTGTGCTTCATGTCTATGCAAGATAAATAAGCTACCACTTACATTTTCACAAAAACAAGTGCCAGTTTAATATAATAGTGCATATGAGCTGGTTTGATGCTG